>VWZS01010489.1:67349-100862 GCA_013397075.1 Rhabdornis inornatus | reverse complement strand
CTTCCCTTCCCTTCCCTTCCCGGAACTTCCCTTCCCGGAACTTCCCTTCCCGGAACTTCCCTTCCCTTCACCTTCACACAGCATTTCAACCTCCCAGGACACAAGTGCCTCCCTTGTTAGATGAGGATTCTAGAGGTCATAATGCAGACTAGCTAAGCTTAACTAAGCTTTGCTAAGCATTGGAAAAATTGAAAGGAAAGGTTCTGTTCATCAGCAAATTATTACTATCAAAATAGTATTAAATTGAAATAATTTTAAAACAAATACCATGTCCATTTACTGATGATGGCTGTGACAGGCATTAAATATTTTATTTTTAAATAAAACAAAATGACCTTGGCTTACCACACCAGAGTAATTTCCAGATTCAATTATTTTACTGTTGAATAATTAACAGTGGCCCTGATTTGCTGAATGTTCAGGTTGCAGAAGCTGTCAATTTTAACTAGACTCCAAGGGCTGAGCATAGGCTTTGCACTGGGCTGACTGATACCTTCAGAGAGCTTGTGGGTTATTTTAAGGCTTGTCACTGTTTCTTTTGCTGGGAAAACACCCAATTCACCTCTCTGCACCCTGTTTCCACAGAGCAGCGGGTTGGGAGGTGGAGAAAAGTGTCCTCGAGTTCCCTCGGTGCTCTCCAGGGCACTGGTGGCACTGCTGCAGAGCACAGGGACCCCTTCAGCAGGCCGTGAGCTTGGCACCCGACACAGCTGCAGCATTTCCCTCACGCTGGTGCTCCCCAGACCTTAGAGAAATCCAAGCAGTGGCCTCAGGTCCAGATCTAGCCCTGAGAACCTGATGCTGGAAGTGATGGAGAAGCTGTGAACCGTCTGTGGCCAGGACAGTGTTCCCAACAGCACGTGGGAAAAGCAGCTGCAGTGAGGGATGGCCCTGCCACATCTCCAAGCTCCCGTGGCAGCAGCACATCCCTCTGCTGAGGTGTGAGTGCTGCTGGAGCGTGATCCTGCTGCACTGCCAGGGAAACCAGGCCTTTGGGTCTTGGCTTTGGACTCAGCTTCACACCCAGATCCCATCCAAGGTTTAGTGGGGTGGGCACCTGGAGCTGAGGGGGAAAGCTGGTGAAATGTCTCCCAGCCCCATGGAGGTTTATTCCACAGCCACCTTTAGGGTCACCGGGTGAAGCCATGGCCAGCAGTGGCTCCATGAGGTGCCTGGATCAGCACTGAGCTGAGTGGGCACCAGGCAGCACCTCACCCAGACACCTCCAGGCAGTGCCCAAACTGTGACTCTGCTGCGGCACCACCCTCAGCAGCATCTCCTGAGGAGCTGCACCGACCCCCAGGCCAGGGGCTGGGTGCTGCAATCAGCCCTGGCCCCTCTGACCATGCACACGCTTGGGGCCACACAGCCCCCGAGCCCCAAATGCTCTGGGGCACCGAGGAGGGACAGCAGTTTGGTTGGAGACATGGAGCCACTCCCCTGTGAGGAAAAACAGAGCTGGCATTGCTCAGCCTGCAGAAGAGAAGCTTCAGGGTGACCTAATTGTGACCTTCCAGTGCCTGGAGGGGCTCCAGGAGAGCTGGAGAGGGACTTTGGACAAGGGCCTGGAATGACGGGGCACAGGGAATGGTTTCCCACTGCCAGAGGGCAGGGAGGGATGGGATCTTGCGGTGAAGTTCTTGGCTGTGAGGGTGGAGAGGTCCTGGCACAAGGTGCCCACAGAAGCTGTGGCTGCCCTGGGAAGCTGTTGCAGGCCATGGACAGGGCTTGGGGCAACCTGGGCCAGTGGGAGGTGTCCCTGCCCATGGCAGGGGCTGGAATTGGATGGTCATTATGGTCTCTTCCAGCCTAAAGCATTTCATGGTTCCATGATCAGCCACAGCTCTCAGCCCACTGTCTCCTTTCTCTTTCAGGTGTCTGGAGAGGAGAGGCTCCTGCGTGGCTCCACTCGTTTGTCCTCAGGGACCTCCAGCCCAGCAGCCCCTTCCTGCTGGGCCCCCTCTCTGCTGCAGATGTGGCTCCTGCTCCCTCCAGCTGTGCTGAGCCTCCCCGTGATGTGAGGCAGGGCTGGCACACACCAGGCAGAGACTCGATTTGTGTTGGTTTCTTTACTGAACAACCACACCAGTAACTGTTTCAGGAGGAGAGCAGGGAGAAGGGAGGGGATGGGAAGGCGAGTGTTTGGCATCCCTTCCTCCTCCTCATCTGTCTGCCAGTTTATTTGATTTTATATGATCAGCATTGTTGACAACCAGCTCATTCTTGGTCCTGGCCACTTTTCCACACCACAGCTCGGTGGTTGCTTCTCCAGCTCTCTATGGATAGGGCTGGAGCCATGGACAATTTCCTTGGAAAAGATGGAGGAGGGAGTTGATGCAAGAAATGGGAGCTGCAAAGGAAATGCTTTTTCCTGCCCCAGCCAAGAGGGGAAAGACTTTTGATGGATGGATGAATGGATGACGTGTCAGGAGGTTTCCTGAAGCCCACGTTGAGGGGCTCTGGACAGGACATGTCAAGTGGTGTGGAGGTCAGACGTCTCCAGGGTTGCTCAGGACCTGAAGGACAAGGTGCCTGGTTCCTTCAGACTGCAGAAACCCCACGACTGCTGAGAAGGAGGTTGGTTTTTTTCACTGGAGAGGAACCTGGAGCATCTCTGGGGAGGACCAAGTAACCAGACTCTGAACTGGCTGGCAGGGATTATCCACCCTCTCAAGACCATGGCCAGAGTGCAGCCAGCATCCATGTCCCAGCTGTCACCTGCCCCTCGGGCCCTCCTTCTTAGGGAACCCTGTGTCCTGTATTGATGGTATTCAGGAACAAACACGTGTGTTGCATTTTGTTTACAGCTGAATTTTTTGTGTCCCAACCCAAACATCTCTATCCACTGGTCCTGTACAGTGCTTGGGGCATTTTTTGTCACATCCAAACTACCAGAGGCCAACATTGTCCCACTCCAGGCTGCCCTCTCTCCATCAGGGGCCAATGTGTGAGCCCATGGGCAGGATTTGGTGTGAGCCCAACACATCCCACTCTCATGTGCTACCTGTTCACCCACTGGTCTCATAGGCACAGGGTCTCCAGCCAAGGGATTTCATTAGGAAAGAGACAGGATGGGTTTGCTAGATACCACCCTGCAGACAGACATACCCAGCCAAGAAAGGCCAAGTTGTGAATTTTACCATGGGCAGGGACTGGATTGAGTTTCCCCTCCTTGAAGAACTGGCAGAGGCAACCACGTGTGTGCAGGTGAGCAGGTGAAGGGCTTTGCCTCTTGCCAGGCCCTGTTTTTTCAGTGAAGATGTCATTTAAGCAAAGGCTGCTGAAGGGACCCTTTGAGCTACAAGCAAAGCCCAGGGGAGAAGTGAGGATCAATGTGTCTGTGTGTCCTGGGGCACAGGGACAAGGTGTGTGACCTTGGATTACCTGAGCATCCCATTTCCTTGAGGAGGCGAGCTGAGGAGTCCCAGTGCCCTCCTGGGGGGCTGCACCCCTGTACTACGTGAAGCCAGGAAAGAAGATGGTAAGGAGGAGTGAGGTTTCCCAGGATAAATGCTTACCCAGGCTGAGTGCCATGGGAGGAAGAGCAATAGCCCCAGAATCCCCCTGAGTGTAATGAGGCCTGGCCTTTGCAGCAGTCCATTTATTCCTTGGTTTGTGCTCCTCCAATAAATATCATTAATCCTTTGGCATTTGAATGCATGGAAAGGATTAGGAAGCATCTGACACGGCAAAGCCCATTGCTTTTTATTCCCATGTCCTGCAAAACCTCTCTCCTTGTTTATTGCTCCAGATTTTCTGAGAAACTGCAGCAATCCTTCCTTGGCTTTTGTTCCAACAAGAAACCACTCTGGTTTTCAGCTGAACACCTGTGGATGTGTCTGACATGAACAGAAATCCTCCTGCTGCATCCTGTCCCAAGTGCTGCTCCTTGAGGTCCTCAGGGCTGTAGCACCAGGTTTTCCTAACCCAAGGTTTTCCAGAGGAGCACACCAATTCCGAGGTTTGTGTGCAGGGTGACAAGTCACACCCTGAGCTAAAAGTTGTATGTGAGAACTTCACGGCTGGGGGCTCCCTGTCAGGAGAGCAGACCAGGAGGGAGAGCTACAGGCAGGGAAGTCCTTTCAAAGTGACCCCATGTGTGCACAGAGATGCTGTGAACATCTCCCCTCTATCCAGGGATGCTGAGAGATGAATCCCTGATTGCTCAGCCCTTCAGAGGCAAGGAACTACCTCAACACCACGAGGTGATGCTGGAATTGTGTTCTTCTACCCCTTTCTTTGCTGGTCCTGTAGTTACCTGTGCTTCCCCACACATCTGGCCCCACCAAACCAGTCTCCACCAGCATGCAGTGGTGCACAGCTGAGTGCACACATCCTGCACAGGATGGGGATACAAGTGCCAGCTGCTTTCCAGGAGCACCCACTCCTGTGTCTCTCATTTGTCAGTGATGCTGAAGTGCCACTTTGCCATTTCCTTCTCATTCAGCAGAGAAAGAGTTTTTTTTGTGTGGTCAGGATGCCTGGTGGCCCCACCTCAGACTGGCACGCTGTAAAAGAGGTGGAGAATCCCTGAAGGACTGGATGGGATGGAGGAGATTGCAGAGGTCCCACATCAGCACCTGCTTTAACAATTTCCATGAGATGACCATCTCCCCTGATTTATCCCACAGAATCATGGAATGGGTCAGGTGGGCCCCTAAAGCTCACCTTGTTCCAGCCCCCCTGCCATGAGCAGGGTCACCTTCCACCAGAGCAGGGTTTTCCAAGCCCCATCCAGCCTGGCCTTGGACAGCCCAGGGGCACCTTGCTTTAAAGACTCTGCAGATGTTTGTTGTCTCTGCACATCAGAGCCCAACAAGATCCTCATCTCCCGTGTCTGATCCTCCAGGCCCTGTCCCAGGCCAGGTCCTGCCCTCCTGGGCATTCCTTGGGGTTCACAGATGCTTTGGAATGAAGTGGATGAGGCACAGAGCAAGGAGCCTCTCAACCAGCAGGAAAGAGTCAGGGGGTGGGAATTAACAAAAAAAAAACATATCCCCAAACTTTCATGGCTTTGTTCTGATTATTTCTCTCTTTTCACCAATATTTAATGTTGATTCTCCCTCCAAACCTGTTCATGAATCAAACTTTGCAGAAAAGGATGACTTTTGAACCTTTCTCTTGGAGGAAGCAAACATGATTACTCTCCTCCCACCCACCAACATGTGTGCACAGACCACTGCTTTTTCCTTGTGAAAAGTCAGTAATTTTTTTGGATGAAATTCCATCTCTGCTGAATTCTGTGAAGTGAACCATGGATCTTCGTTTTTAAGTCTCTTGATTAACCACAGAAGTCATAGCAGCTGCTTGTAAAGGCAAAAGACTGAGTGAGCCAAGAGGCAGAAAGGGAGATAATTTTTTTTTTAGGAATTACTCCATTCCTGAGGACTTCTATAAGCACAAAGAAGAATCCTGGGAAAAAAAGAAAGGAAAAAACCACAGTTGAAGAACCAGGCAGACTTTCTGTAGGCACTGAAGTCTATTTGTTTGGCTGCACAGCAGCACTCGCAGTGGCTGGCAGCCCTGGGAGCCTGTGGAATGTTGTGTGTGCCCTTCCCTGGCACGGCACGGCACGGCACGGCACGGCACGGCACGGCACGGCACGGCCAGCACTGCCCAGGCACAGCAGGGCTGGAGGCAGAGCAGGGCTGGGAGGTGGTGCTGGAGCAGGAGCCCCACGTGTGCACCTGCACCAGGGGAGGGTGCTGGGTGCCAGCCCGGGCTGGGGTCACACTTGTACTTACCTTTTGTGTAATGTCACCATTCAAACACATCCATGAATAAAGCACACACGCATTTTCCTGACCCTGGCTCTGCCTCCACCTCCAGGATGGCGCTGAGCTCTCTGCTGCTGTGCCGGGGGAATCTGGGGATGTTCTGGGGGGGTTGGAAGAGTGCTGGGGCTCAGATGAGCCATGCTTGGCTGGAATCACAGAATCCTGGAATATTCTCAGCTGGAAGAGACCCTCAGGATCATCCATCCAACTCCTGCCCTGCCCAGACCCCCCAAAATCCCACCCTGTCCATCCCCAGTGTCCAAACTCTCCTGGAGCTCTGTGGGGCTGTGCCCAAACCCTCTGGCTGTGGGAAGAGCCTTTCCCAAAATCCAACCAACCCTGTCCTGGCCCAGCTCCAGGCGTTCACCCAGGTCTTGTCCCTGGTCCCAGAGCACAGACTGGAGCTGTCCCTTGGGAGGAAGCTGCAGACAGCTCTGAGGGCTCCTCTCACTCCAAACCCAGCCCCAGTCCAGGCTGTCCCAGCAAGGAGGGGTGGCAGGTGGAAAACAGCTCTGCTGAGATGGAGACATCAGTGCCATCAGGGGGGGACACACGAGTCCCCACACAAGCCCTGGGGCTCCTTGTGTCACCTCTGGGGGTGAAACATGAAAAGGTTTGGGAGAGATTTGGGGCAGGTTTGGCTCAAAGCTGGTGCCAGCACAGGGAGAGGGAGGCACTGCAAGATAGAGCAGGGATGGGAATAATTGCACCTGCAATTAGGGGCTGGGGAGCCACTGACGCCAGGATGGCACCGTGTCACCCACAGAGGGGAATACCTGGGAAAGGCTGATGCTGCAGCCCTGTGCTGGGCACAGGAGAAGGCAAGGTGATGGCTCATGCCAGCCTGGAAGACTTCTGTTCGTGCCATGAACAACTGTGAGCTATTTTTGGCAACTTAAAAAAATTTAAAAAATCACAGGAAAATTGATTGGGGCAAATGGAATGTTTCCTTGCCAATTCTGGGTAGGCCTAAAAAAATCTAGAAAATAAATGTACATAAAATTTATATAAAAATAATGAATGAAATTCAAGCCGGTTCTTAAAGTGAGTTCAAGGTTGAACACGTGAATGCTACACCTTTTCCTCCCTGAAATCGTGTTTGCCTTCTTCTGTGGATGGAACAGCTGAGGATGCAGAGGGGGAATAAACCCTGAGGCTTAGGGATGGACTGAGGCTCTCCTCAAAGCCTTTTCCCTCTGGAAGTGCCCAGGCGGGGGTTTGCTGGCTCAGAGGACAATTCCTGTGGGGGTTCAGCTGAACCTGAGCCCTGCTGTGAAAGCCTTGCAGCTCTGGGGGCCTCCCTGGCTCAGGGCAAGCAGCTGCTCAGCCAAGGCCAGCAGCCAAAAACTGCTGGGGCCAGTCCAGGGCCACCAGAGCTGGGTGACAGGAGCTGCTGGGGCCAGTCCAGGGCCACCAGAGCTGGGTGACAGGAGTGCGGGGTGACAGGAGTGCGGGGTGACANGTGCTGGGTGACAGGGGTGCTGGGTGACAGGAGTGTGGGGTGACAGGGGTGCTGGGTGACAGGAGTGCTGGGTGACAGGAGTGCTGGGTGACAGGGGTGCTGGGTGACAGGGGTGCTGGGTGACAGGGGTGCTGGGTGACAGGAGTGCTGGGTTTCAGGGTCCTGGCATTGAAGGAGCTCTCAGGAGTCCCCAGTGGGACCCCCAGGCTCTGCACAGGGACAGCAGAGGGACCCAGCTCAGGGCAGAGCACGGGGCTGGCTGCAGGACCCTGCTCTGGTGTGACCACTGCTCCAGGAGAGCCTGGAAGTCATCCTAAATTCGGGGTGAGGAGACTGTGGAGCAGGAGAAGCACCAAGAGCTGGAAGAAGCTTTGGCTGACCCTCACTTCTACCCTGTCTCTGGGTCCGGGTGAGTTTTGGGGGTGCTGGCTGTGCCCACAACAAAACTGAGCACTGCTCCCTCCCTCCTACAGCCACAGCCATCAAACACTGAGGAGAGAGCACAGGAACTGATTTTCCCACATTCCCAGAGAAAAGGATGCACAAGCTTTCTGCAGCCCCCAGGACAGCAGGGACAGGGCTTGGAGCAGCCTGCTCCAGTGGAAGGTGTCCCTGCCCTGCAGGAGGCTTGCACTGGGTGATCTTTATTAAAGTCCTTGTGATCTTTATTAAAGTCCTTCCAGCCCAACCATTCCATGTTTCCATGACAGAGCGGAGCCTGTGGCAGCACGGGAGGCTGGGAGGAGAGACCTGCAGACAGGAGCCACAGTCCCCATCCCACTGAGACTGTGACACAGCACGAGTAAAATCCCGCAGCTGCTGTTCCACTGCTGCCAGGGCATGTTGAAATCAGAAACAACAATTTACCACACGTTATCTCCAAGCAAACAGTGCTAAAATGCTGATAGGGATGGAGACATCTTGCTTCGGTTATTAAAACACTGAATTTCTGCAGAAACAGTGGATGTTTGCCAAAGGGAAAAGCTGCAGAATTAGCTCTGACGTGAAAAATGTTCAAGTCATTTTGTGTTTTTTTTTCCTAAGGGGAAGTGGAGATGATTTCTGGTGGGAGCAAGGATCCCAGGGAACATGTCAGTGGAAATGCTGCCAGTCACTCTGCTGGAGGCACATTGTGGCTGCAGCCTGGAAAGCAGAGCTGATAAAACAGGGGGTGAGCTGCAGGTGGGATGGGTGGAGACCCCAGATATTCTGTGCTCTGCTCTAATTCCCCATCCACACAGCCCTCCACCATCTGCCATCACAATCCAGCCCTGCCCACTAAAGCTCTGCTCCAAACTGCAGCCAGGGATCAGAGGAGGAGCAGCAGAGATCCAGTCCCATCCTGCCATGGCACTGCTGGTCACCATGGAGGGGAGCTCAGAATCAGCCCCTGCCCTGCGGGGCTCGTGGAGCTGCACCTCCCTTCCTGTCAGCAGCAGGGAAATGGAGAAAGAGGCTGTCCTTGGTAGAGCCAGAGTGGCCCAGTCGGTGTTTTTGGCTGAATTCCCTGCAGGTGTGGTTTCTGAGTGATCCATGTGGCCTGAGTGAGGGCCCAGGAGCACAGAGAAGAGAGGGAAGGAGGGGCCTGGAATCATGGAATGGTTGCAGTTGCAAGGGGCTGTAAAAACCATCTTTTTCCACCCCTGCCATGGCAGGGACACCTCCCACTGTCCCAGGCTGCTCCAGCCCCAGTGTCCAGCCTGGCCTTGGGCACTGCCAGGGATCCAGGGGCAGCCACAGCTGCTCTGGGCACCCTGTGCCAGCCCTGCCCACCCTGCCAGGGAACAATTCCTGCCCAAGATCCCACCCATCCCTGCCCTCTGGCACTGGGAGCCATTCCCCCTTGTCCTAACCCTACATGCCAATAAGAAACATCCAATTTCAATGCAGTTTGAGCCCTGAGATCTTGTTCTTTGTTTGTGGGGAAGATTTATCTCTTCTCAGACACCTCTAGTGCAGATCCCAAGTTTGTCACTGAGTCTCTGGAGTCACCAAGGACAAGAGGTGCCTCTAGGACACCGTGTGCCTTACCTCAGAGCTTCCACAGGCTGATGATGGTGCCCCAAAATCACGTGGCCAAGGGACTCTGACCCAGTGTGGGGAGGTGTTCCCAGCCATCCTGCAGTGGGGAGCACAGGGAGCTCAGCCCACCTCCAGTGATGCTGGCACCTGGCTGCTGCAGCCTCCTTACCAGGCAGAAAACTCAGCAGCAGGTGCCATCACCTCATTAAAAAATCTCCCCCACCTTGTGCCTTGGGCAAGATCTCAGTGCTTCCACTCTGTCCCTGCAATCCCTGATTTGGGCTTGATTAGCTCAGAAACCAAAAACCCCAGGGAGAAACTCAAGAACCTTCTAATTCTTTTTTCCCTAATGGCAAAGCATTGGCTATGGAACTCTGGCTCTTTTGTACACCTCTCTTCCTCCTCCCTTCCCATCAATGTGGAAAGAAGGAAGTGTTGGTGTTTGTGCCATACTGAAGATGATTTTCCACCCACCAGTGATGTGGAACTGGCCAAGAGCTGCCCCAAACCTTCCTGCTGCTTCCACCTTTTCCTGGGTGGAAGAAACACCACCCAGCCTCCAGTCCAGGATTCCTGGGGGAGTTAAACTGGTTTTTAAAAAGACTTAATAAAGTCCCTTCTTCCTGTAGGTCGTTGATATTTAAGGTTTGTGGAAATAAAAGCTGGACCTCAAATTCCTCTCTGGCTCCTCACCCAAAGCCATTCATTAATGACAGCTGATGACAAAGATCATCGTCCTGGATGTACACAAAGCCTTGGAAAACCTCCATGCTCTCTTCCCTTCCTTCCCTTCAAGCCTCTTTTCTTTGCAGCAACAAAAGAAAAATCAGAGCAAGGATGAAAAATGGCTCCAGTCCTCTGTGGTTTTTCCTGCTGTCCAAAATAAACTTAAATCAGCTTTAAAACCACTGCCCCCTGCCCATTTCATTTCAAGTCTGGACACCCCTCGCTGTGCTGGCAGCCTGGCATCCTCTGCTCAGCTCTGCAGCAATTGCTGGGAATTGGGCTCCTGCATCCCAGTTTAATGCCATGGAATGAAGCAGCACAACAATCTTCGGGGGCAACGGTGGCTGAAACCTTCATGGCTCATAAATGTCAGGTTCAAGTCTGCTTCATCCCAGCAGTGCTTAATTTCAAAGCTGGAGAGTGACATAAAAATAAATGGAGAACAACGGGCGGGGTCCCGGCGGGACGAGCTGTGGATGCCTGGGTGTCACGGATCAAGTGACAGCTGTACACAAGCCCTGCCTTAGGCTCTGAGTTTTGGCAGCAGCTCTGCTTAGGTGACCTGCACCTCAATCCCTCTGGCTCACAAGTTCCTAAGGCTGGCTATTATAAAATGTGTTATTTATTGAACAGACAGGAGATAACAGACAAACGGCCTTGAACAGTTACCACACAGTGGAAAACAAGGGAACTGCTGGGAGATTACAGAAAACACGACGTTAAGGTACCTAAATTAAAGCTACCAAAGACACATCAGAGAACAGGAGCCAGTGGAATTTACCACTGAACTGCTGAGAGAGTGCTCAGCCCTCGGGAGAGTAACCACAAAATTGGTGTCCCAGCTTTGGGGAAAAGCCCCACACATTTCTAGGGAATGTGCAGAAGACTTTTGCTTTGTGCAAGTTTTGTGTTGCTTTTATGGTTTGTAAAGTGGAGTGTCCGTCAGTCAAAAATTCCAGCTCATCTTTCCACAGTCTCGCTTCCACAGCCAGGTGTTTATTGTCAGCTAGCCGTGTCCCTTCCCCAGTGCCTGAATGACCACGACACAGGTTTTCAGGGAGTTGTTTCACCAAACTGCAAGCCTTTGTGCAGGGTGAAAGCCTTGCAGCAGCTAACAAACAACAGGACAGTTCCTGTGGTGGGACAGGGGTGGCCACCTCTGCAGCTTTCCTGTGAAACACCAGGGCAGCTTTTCCTCTTTGGGTTTAAACAAAGAAATTTACTGGAAAAAATTATTAGTTAGAGTAAGAAAGGGAAGGGGCTGAGATTTTCCAGTTGTGTTGGAGTCATGTCATGAGGGGCAGCAGAGGGACAGGGACAGGAGCAGGGAATGCTGGAGCTGGGCCAGGACAGGCTCAGGCTGGATTTTGGGAAAGGTTCCTCACCCAGAGGGTGCTGGGCACTGCCCAGGCTCCCCAGGGAATGGGCACGGCCCCACAGAGCTCCAGGAGAGTTTGGACACCAGGGATGGACAGGGGGGATTTTTGGGGGGCCTGTGCAGGGCCAGGGGTGGGACTGGGTGACCCCTGTGGGTCCCCTCCAGCTTGGGGTATTCTGTGGTTCTATTAAACCCTGAAGGCAGAAGCTCTGAGTTTGGGACTGTGGGAACACTGAATTATCTGGGTTGGAAAAGATCTTTAAGACCATCCTGGCTCTCAAGGATCAGTTGCATTGGGACAGCTGGGACACGACACCAGTGCTGAGGGGTGGGAACAAATCAATTCCTGCTCAACCCTCAGCATCCCAAAGAGCCTGCACAGAGGATAAGCCCCGTTTTCTATGTAACCATAGAATTATTTAGGTTGGCAAAGACCCTTAACATGCTGAGAACTCTGACACCTCGCGTGGATTCTCCTCCCCTCTCCCACCCCTCAGAGCCAAGGAGATCAGGGACCAAGAGCTGCCTAAGGCACCTGGGGGTAGAAAAGGAAACTGTTGAAAGACTCTCTGGATCTTTAAAATCTACAGATTTACCTCTTTGAATTACATTACACTACCCCCATCCTCTGGCAGAGGATTTGTCCCTCCCTCCCCCTCCCAAATCCAGTACCTGCCAGGAGCCCACTGATACCCACCCTCACCTCAGCCAGGAGCCTTCAAAACCACCTTGAATTATTTCTTCCTCCCATTTAAAGAAAATAAATAAGAGGAAAATTTTAACCAGATCATCTACTTTTTTATTTCAGAGGAAAGATTTGCATTATTTACTTTTATTTATATACATGTACTTCACATTTGTATTTAAAATGCACAGACCTCCCAAGAATTTTCTCGTTCCGGCTTTAAATTAGCTGTTATTTTACAATACAAAAAATTATACCAAAAAACTGCAATCCTAAATGTGTGTATGTATAACACCCACAACCCCAGCAATGAAATAGTTTACAATACTTGCTCCTATTTACATATGAATGCAATAAATGCTAAATTATACATATTAACAAACTAAGCTCAAGTCTGAACACAGATAAGAATCATAAATAATTACAGAACAAAGAGGAAAAAAAATCCAGAATACAATTAATTCAAGGATCTTAGTTTAAAGAACATTTATTGTGCACAAATTTCAGAGTAATATAAAACTCTTTTTTTTTTCTTTTTTTTTTTTTACATGGACTGACATATGATACACTCTGTGACGATTGTTATTTTTTTCTTTCTCTCTAGTGGTGAGGTTTGTGGAATCAATACCAAATGGAGAGGAAATGTCTGAAGAATTCTAGTACCTGGAAGACGCACACAAATAGTCTGTGTGTAGTGTCAGAACAAAGGAACAGACTGAACAAAACCCGCCCTGATGCAGAAAAATCAGCATATACACATATTGTAGTAGTCCTGGCATGGAAACAGCTTGTTTCAGCAGCAACCAACAGAAAAAGCAGGAATTTTACTAAAATGGCAAAGGATGCATCCAAAAATGAGGAGCACACCCCAGACCATCCCTTCCCTTCCTTCTGCAGCCCCAACACTCGGGAAGCATCTTCCCACTGGAGCCCACCCAAGTCCCCCTGCCCTGCCCTGGGTGCTGCCAAATGGAGCAGCAGACAGGATCTGCCCAGGGCATCCAGAGTCATCCCTGGGCATGCAGAGTGTGCTCACTGCTCTCTCCCAGTGCAGCAATTCCCTGCTCCCATGGGAAGGGGTTCAGGGCTCTGAGCTGCAGCTGATGCCTTCCCTAACCCAGCGGCTCATGGAGAGGAGAAGCAGCGAGGAGCACCAGGAGCAGCAAGGGACAGAGAGACAGCAAGGGACAGAGGGACAGAGGAAGGGACAGAGGGACAGCCCAGCCCAGCCCTGACAGTGAACTCCTGCCATGGAAAAGGTTAAACCTGGATTTCAGCCTCAAATCCTCCCTTCAGCTCATGCAGGACCCACCAAGCTGAGCCTCCATTTCCAGCCATCCCATAAACCCAGTGCCTGTGCATCTTGGGAACGTTTTCTGCAGAGGAATGTCAGAATTGCTCCTGAGCAATGCTCAGTGCATGAACTGCCCTGGAGGAGTGTGGGTCTGCCAGCACAGGCTCCACGTCAGTGCTACCACACCACTGGATTTTGGGACATTACACACCACGGCTCCACGTCAGTCACAGGCACTGCCCCAGCATAAATGGCTTTATTTTGGCAATTTCAGTACTACGTGTTTTAAGCCCAGGGAAAGTGATAATAACAACTGCAAAGTTGTGTCTCATAAATCTTCTTTTATCCAAAATACTGAGCCAGAGCGTGGCAAGGTCATGCTACAAGAGCCCAGAGAAAATTCTGGGCTAAAACCCACGGAAAATGGTGAATTAAAAAAAAAAAAAAAAAAAAAAGTGTGTTATTTGGAGATCCACTGGCACCACTGTTTTCTAGAATAAAAGGGCCCCAACAGTTCTGAAATTTTATTACTAATTTTTTTAAAGGCTCCTCTCAGAGAATGAAAATCTTCTGAGGGTTGAGATGTTGAATGCTAGATTTCAGCCAGTTATAAATACCTGGAAATAGTGATTTTGAATGGAAACACTGCCACAATTTTAGTAACAAAGGCCTTAAACTGCTGATTTAATCCTCCACGTAGTGAGCACTTTAAGGGTGTTTATGACTTGTCTCCAAATGTTGCTTTTCCCCATTTCAAGTGGAAAAGCCATTATTTTTACTTGGTTTCTACATTTAAGTGAAAAGCATTTGAACACACAAAAGTCAAGTTATGCCTCCCTGCAAGATATCCTGATGTAATCTGGTGTTTAAAGCTCTGGAAACTTATCCAATTCTGATCAGATGAAGGAGTTATTAAGACAAAACTCATACATCATTTAAAATGCATCAAAAATACATTCAATTTTTTTTCTGGTTTATATACACTTTAAATCTCTCCATGTTCTGCACGTTACTGTAGAGTTTATGTACAAGTGCAAAATCTGTGTGTCATCTGTCATTTATTTACAGATTCTCCCATGAAACAAGGTTGTTCTTTCTCCCCCACCTCGCCTCCAAATGAAATAATCCCAAAAATCTGTCACTTTTGATACTGGCCTGGTGATAAACTGCCAGCAATTCTTCTTCCCCCTATCCTTTCCCACTTTTCTCCCTGTTTACCTCTAAGCTGGGATGAAAGTGCAGCAGAGCCATGTATGAGAGTTCTCTTCTCCCTCAACAGGATGCAGATCAGATGCAGGGTACAGCTACATCCTAGAGGAGCCTGTTCCTTTTATTTCTGTAAGAAACTCTTGTTGCTCTATTTATGGTTTTTGGTTCTGATAAACCTTGACTTTGATCATCTTTGCTCATTTTTCCAGTGTCTCATTTTGGCCACGCTCCTGAGCACGCTGCAGGCTCTGTCCCCAACTCTGCACTGATGTCTTTTTATCCATGTAAAAATCTGTCACCCCTCCAGGCCTACAGTTCTGAAAGCTGTTTGTCACCAGGAAAACCCAACAGCTTCAAGCACCTGCTCAAGTGCTGTCCTGGAGAGGGAAACTCAGGCACAGGGGCTTTCACCATCTGGGCTGGCAGCTCTCCTCCCAAAAACATCAAGAAGAAACCTGCAAACGTGAGGATGTGCATCATGGCTGAAAACATGCAGTAACAGGGGAGGGATTTTAGTCCAGGCTTATTTCTCCAGTTCAGATTAAGCCTATTACTGAGCAAGTTAGAAAATATTATCAGGAGATGAATCTGTCTGAGGTAATCCATGCACTAGGTAAAACTTAAATTGCCTAAATCCCTTCATTCTAAGACAAAGCTCAACTCTTTTCCCCTCATAATTCCTTCTTCTCAAAGAGCACTGAAACTTCTAGTTTAGAAACAGATGCATTTATATATATTTATATATATAATGCATTTTTTCTAATATTT
This sequence comes from Rhabdornis inornatus, assembly GCA_013397075.1. NCBI lineage: Eukaryota > Metazoa > Chordata > Aves > Passeriformes > Rhabdornithidae > Rhabdornis > Rhabdornis inornatus. Next base: position 85,541 of record VWZS01010489.1, on the reverse strand, counting down.
TTTGGCAGTCCCAATATTTTTGCAGTCCCACTGCACTCGTTAAATGACACATTAAATCAGAATTATCATCCACCACAGTTCTTAAACCATCAGCTGTTCCCATCACTGCTGTCCAGACACACACAGCAATTCACCTCTTTATTGTGATGTGCCAGGCTCCAAAGACCTTCTTCAAAATACATGGTTAGAAAAAATCACCTCAGAAATGAGTGGCTGGCATGTGACTGATCAGCAGAACACACACAAAAAAGGAGCAGTTATCTGGGTTTCAGTTTGGAAAGGTGCTGCCTGGCCACTTCCCTTCCACGTTCCCTTCCTTCTCCATTTATTAAACATCAGATGTCCTCAGCAGAACCCACCAACTCAGAGACCTGGATGAATCCACAATTCCTGGGATGAAGCCATAATTAGCCATAATTAGCCCTCGTTTGCCATCTCCACTGACATCTTCATTCCAGCCCCATCCCCACAGCCCCAGCCCTGCTCCTCATCCCCACTCTGGGCACCCACACACAGCGGGGGTTCAGTCCAACCCTGAGCCTCCAGACACAACCCCAGCTTGTCAGAGCAGTTCAGATGGTTTGATGCATCCCCCAAATTCCAAACCTTCTCTTTGCCATTTCCAAGCCTCATCTGTTCACCAATCAGCCATTCCTTCAACATCTAACACAGCTTAAGCCCAACAGGAAACACCAGGATCTGATCGTGTAGAACTCAAACCTGTGGCAAAACAAAGCTGCTCTGCTTGATTTTTATTTAAAGTTCTTTTTTCACTTCATCCTCAAGTGATCTGGCACCCGGAGTGTTGCTTTGTACACCCTGTAAGAAGATGAAGCAAATCATGACCAGTGAGGAGCAATGCCTCCAAGTCAGCTCCCATCCAGAACAGCAGGAGGGAAGGGGAGGAGAGAGGCCAAAATCAGAAAAGTGTGATGTGGGTGACCTGGAACACAGAGTGCTTCTGTGAAAATGCTGGTGAAACCAGGAGTTCTCTTACAAGATTCTGAAACTCTACGTGCCTTCCAGATATTTCCATCTGAGTAGTTGGTTGGTCAGGAAAATGGGATTTTCCTCTGACTGCACAGGACAGAGGACACAGAGTGCCTTGGGTGACTCTAGATGTGAGTGATTCACCTTTAAAGGAATTTCATTATGTTAAAAAGCAGTGTGGGTCGCAGTCTCCTCACTCCCTAGATCTGTTCACGCCTAGGCACTTGTGGGTGGGGTACTCCAAGCAGGTTAAGACTATGTAAACACTGAGTCTGTCCAAAGCAACATCCAACTTTCCAGTTATTTCACGTGGTCTGAGCAACATCAACCTTCAAACCATCCCAGCTTTTGTATTCCTGGAACCTGACGACTACAAAAGGCTGTGCCTGGAAGAGAGTTCCACTGAAATAATGAGGGAACAATTAAATATTAAATGAAAACAAAGGATGAAGATGCTTTGAAGATTACTTGTAGTGTTTATGTGTTGAGAGCTGACACCTGTAAACACTGGATCTTTTTCTTTTTGCACAGTTTGATAAATACATGAACTACAAAGCACTTTCCATGTAGAAACCTGAGTGTCATTCATATTGGACTACTGCTGTATTTACACTGACCAGGAGCGGCGGCACCTGCAATCCAATTACTCTGCTTTAAACTGGAACAAAACAAAGGAGCAATCTGAAGCCATGTGTCAGTAAAACTTAAGTGGAGCAGTTGTCAAATAAAGCCAACTAGCACGCAGATGAGAGAGAAAAACTGGGCTTGAGGAAGTTGTGGTTTTTTCCGGGTGCTTCTAGTCTCTTGGGACACAATTTGGAAATCTTTCTCCCCCTCCTCCTCCTTGGTGTAACTTTTCCATTTCGTTTAAAACCCTAGACAGTTTCTGATGTCCATGCATCAAATACAGGTTCCTGGCTGTGCAGGGGGCTGCTGCTTCCGATTTCGGATGGCGCCCGATTTCTCTTTGTAGGCAATTGGCATCTGCTGTGAAATGTCCACCAGTGCACTGGCCACTGCGAGCCCTGGGCAACAGAACACAGAGTCAGGCACACAACAGCCACGGCAACAAATCCTTCAGAAACAGCTGACATCACGTGTACCATTTCTTTAATGAACTGGAAAAGTGTTTTGGTTTAAGAATTAAACTCCAGCCAATATTCTGAAAGGAGCTGAAATACTGCATGTTTAATTAGAAGCAACAGCAGGAGAAAAAGATGCAATAAGGGTGAGTATTACCGGATGTAAAACAAATATTGAAGCCTGAACCCTTAATATGGAAGGTGCCTTTGCATCAGTACATGGACTACAATAAACCTGAAAGCAAAGGTGCAGGGAGGTTTCACTGCATCCCCCGTGGATACCTCACCTCTGCAACCTCCTCGTGGCAGATCAGGGAGTCATGGAACATTTGGCTTGAAAGGCACCCTAAAGCCCATCCAGTTCCACCCCTGACCTCCCACTAGCCCAGCTTGCTCCAAGCCCCATCCAAGCTGGCCTGGGACACTTCCAGAGATGGGGCAGCCACAGCTGCTCTGGGCACAGTGCCAGGGCCTCCCTGCTCTATTCACACACAAACCACATCTGGGACTTAGCTCAATCCAGCTCAACACCAAACCATCCAATTCAAACCCTGCTAATGCTCTTCACCAAGCTCCCTGGCACTGGGGAACCCCAGTTAAACCCCACTCTGCCCAGGAGATGATGTCCCAGTGCCCTGACATCAGGTTTAGGTGCGAAGGGGTTGAGAACAAGGAAACCTTGAGCTGGATGGGGAAAAACTCTTTGTCCAGAGCTCCTAAGAGGAGGACAGAGATGCTCTGAAAGGACTTGGAGTGACAGCACAAGGGGGAATGGCTTCACAATGACAGGGGGCAGGGTTAGATGGGATATTCTCCCCTGTGAGGGTGGAGAGGCCCTGGCACAAGTTGCTCTGTGGCTGCCCCATCACTGGAAGTGTCCAAGGCCAGGTTGGATGGGGCTTGCAGCAAGCTGGGCTAGTGGAAGGTGTCCTTGTCCATGGCAGGGGGTGGAACTGGATGGGCTTTAAGGTCCCTTCAAACTGAAATCTCTCCATGATTCTGTGATTTGATGTTCCCCTGCGAATGGAGCTGGGAATGAAGTCGGATATGCCAAGTGACAAGTTACCTCCACAAGTAACTACTGCAAACGTGTGTACCAGATCCCTCCTTCCCCCACCCAGCTGTTAATTCAAGCACAGTCCAATGTCGAATGTTCATCCATCAACTGACATTAGTAATTAACTCAAAGCTCATGCTGGAAGCAGCAGGGCCCAAACCAGGGAGCCTAAAACGCCTCGAGCACATCCCAAGCTGAACTGTGGCTACAGCAGCTTCTGTGGGACCAGGAAAGGTGAATCTGTAAGGTTGGGGAAGGAGTACAGAGTTCATTTCAAGCCATCAGAGACAAGAAGAATCCTCACCTGACTGTCCTGGTGGTGGAATACCCCCAAGTCCTCGAGGCAGCCTGACGAACACCGAGAGAACGGCTGCTTTGTTCCCAAAGCAGGGCTCCAGGGCAATGGGCTTTGGTACAGTCTGCAGTGAGGGAGCAGTGGGAGAGAACAAATGTTAAACAGTGTGTTACACCCTCCCTCTTCCCCCAGCATCGCTTTTTCAGCTTGTACAAGCCCCAGGGCACGAGCCACCATGAACCACACTGCTGTGCTGGGCGAATTTCCAGCACACAGCCAGCAAAGCTAAAACCACTGTCAGCAACAATCCAAACACGAGTCATCACAAGAAAACACTTTCACTTCATAAAAATCGGGCTATTAAAAAGTCAAGCACTACACGAGGCTTGTATTCCTCCCTAAATTCAGTAACAAAGGAGCACCTTATGTAATCAGCAGGATTGAGGGGTTTGTTCCATCGACCCCATCAGCAGCATGTCACTGATATCAGCAATTGGGTACTCCCAGTTCTATTTCCACAATTTAATTCCATGTACCACCTTAGCAGCACTTTATGCCCTAACACAGTAAAGAACATTTTCCCAAGAACAAAAAGAAGTGTTCAAGGCCACGTCAGACAGGGCTTGAAGCAACCTGGTCTAGTGGAAGGTGTCCTTGTCCATGGCAGGGGTGGGACTGGATGGGCTTTAAGGGCCCTTTCCATCTGTGATTCTAATAGAGAATGGGCAGGCAGCTCTCTCCACCCTGCAGCAGCAGGGGACTGGATCCCTCAGTGTCTGTGTCCCACTGCACCCTGGTGAAGAATTTACCTGAATAATCAACAGCCAACTTCAGTGTGTCATTAGAAAGCCAAAATGCAGCAGCCCAGTCCAGAAACTCAAGCATGTTCTCATCTGAGCCTGGCCCAAATCCCACACACAAGAACACAGGACCAGTGCTATTGTGTGCAAGTGTTCACCAATGAGAACAGGCTCAGGAGAATTTCTTCTTTTGTTCCATATCAGCTAAAAAAGCTGTGAAACACTATTTTACCCAACACACTCAGTGCTTTCTGTTTTCTTCTTTAGCATGGACAAATTCTCTGGTGTTAATGAAATAATTAGTGCTTTTTCCACCAGGCATCAAACTACACCACAGCACTCAAATGTTCAACAGAAACTCAATGCAATGTAAGCCGTGAAAAAGCCTGAATGGGAGTCAGACATGCTGTTAAATTACTGCTGCTCAATAAAGACAAAAGGAGACAACAGCAAGCAAAATGAAACTGAACACTTTCCATATCTCACATTTACTGCAATGACTGCAGCAGGATTTGTTCTGTGCCAGGCAGATAAATACGTGCTGCACGGGCTGGCTGATGGAAGCTGCTGCCTGCCTGGTTTATGACAGCAGATTTCTTCACGTCCCTGCCCCCAACAAAGGGATCAAACTCAGAGTAAAGCTTTCCCAGAAGGAAACAAGCACACCCTGGTGCTGTATCCCACAGTGACTCAACTGCCAGAGGCGATGGAGAGAGCACAGGAAAGGCAACTGCAGGAATAGAGCCCAGACTCCTGCCATAAGGGTGGGAGCAAGAACTGAACACAAAGTTGATTTTCCTTTGGACAGACTCAAGTACCTTACTCATTCTACTGTTTATAAAACAGCTCTGCTGAATTCCAGAGTCTGGAGGATGTTACAGAGGGTTACAGGTTTGGAGGGTTACAGAGAGCTCTTATGTTCACCCTCAGCAGAATGGGCAGCAAAGACCACACAGAGAAGTGATGGAGGGAAGAGAATGAAGGAGCAACTGAGTAAGAAAAGACTGTATTTTAAAATACTTTTTAATGTATTTGTTTTTAATGGATTAATGGATTAGTGGATTAATGGATTTATGGCCAGGGAGTTGCTGCAGGGCTGGAGCCCCTCTGCTCTGGAGCCAGGCTGGGAGAGCTGGGAATGCTCCCCTGGAGAAGGGAAAATTCCAGGGAATGCTCAGAGTCCCTGCAGGGGCTCCAGGAGAGCTGGAGAGGGACTGGGGACAAGGCATGGAGGGACAGGACACAGGGAATGGCTCCCAGTGCCAGAGGGCAGGGCTGGATGGGATTTTGGGCAGGAATTGTTCCTGGCAGGGTGGGCAGGGCTGGCACAGGGTGCCCAGAGCAGCTGTGGCTGCCCCTGGATCCCTGGCAGTGCCCAAGGCCAGGCTGGACACTGGGGCTGGGATCACATGGGACACTGGGAGGTGTCCCTGCCATGGCAGAGGTGACCTTCAGAGTCCCTCCCAGCCCATGGGGATGCTCAGCAGCACACTCACCATCCTCCAGCCTGCATCCTGCAGAAACAGGAGGCTGGAAAATCCCTCGGGGTCACCAAATCCAGCCCTCCACTACCACAGGCAGTGGCAGGGAAAAGCACAATTCTCTGCCTTAGGACTAGTTACACTTTCAGCCTGTGCCATCACCTCTGTGAGACCTTTCCAGAGGCTCCCTGGTCTGGATCTCACCACTCTGCCACCAGAAACTTTCTTTTAACCTCAAATCTTTCAAACTTCAATTATTCATCTGTCTGACATTCTACTGCACCTTAACCCTCTCCCTGGGCTTTACCCCGCTGCACATCTCAGTCTTCTTTTGGATTAACTGGAAGAGAAATGCTCTGAATTCCTTCTCTGAACACAAGCACTGCCTCCTCAAGCTCTCCCCTCTCTGCACCTTGTTCTCGAGCACCAGTGACCTGAGAGGCATTTCAGGCTCTGACAGTGCCTCTGCTGTGCTACCAAAACCACACTGAGTCTCCTGCACATCATAAAACAAAAGAAAGAAACAGAAATTTTTCATTATAGAGCTCTCAGTCATGGAGCTGAAGGCACTTGGAGAGGAATTCAGCTCATCCCTCAGCCCCAGGCAAGACCCTCTCTCCTCCTCTGCCCTTTCTAACTAATGAACCCTGAGTGTGCAGCACAAACTCTCACTACGAGTCCCTGTGGGCACAATCTTCCCTTTCCATGGAATTTTTATTTTGGTCCTCAAGGTCACAGATCTTCCTCCTCTCTGCTCTCCTGGTCCCACAGCACAGATAGCTGGGATAGGATGCAGCCCTGAGCCTCCTTCCTTCCCTTGGCAACCTGCTCAGAAAAGAATCAGAATCATGGAATGTTTTGGCTTGGAAGGGACCTTAAAGTTCATCTCATACCCTGCAGTGAGCAAGGACACCTTCCATTATCCCAGGTGCTCCAATCCCAGTGTCCAACCTTGGGCACTGCCAGGGATCCAGGGGCAGCCACAGCTGCTCTGGGAATTCCATCCCAGCCCCTCCCCACTCTGCCAGGGAACAATTCCTGCCCAAGATCCCATCCATCCCTGCCTCTGGCAGTGGGAAGCCATTCCCTGTGTCCTGTCCCTCCAGGCCCTTGTAAAATCTCTCTCCTCCTTTCCTGGGGGCCCTTCAGGTACTGAAAGGCTACAATTAGGTCAACCCAAAACCTTTTATTTTCCAGGCTGAACAACCCCAAAAAAGACAAGGGTTAGTAAAATATTGTTAATATTTCCCTGCGTGGGGAACTTTATTTCTCTCAACCATGCACAGCAAAGATAATGATGCACCCAAAATCTGTCAGGCAGCTGCAAACTAATTTGGAAGGAATTAAGCACAACATCACTTTGCTGCAGCTAAGCTCCATCTTAAAACTAAAAGGAAAAAAATGGCCTATTGTCCATCAAATCCAGCTTTTCCTGAGACAAGCTGCAGTTAATAACAACACAATCTCACCTAAAGAATCAAGTCCTGCACATTTATTTTTGACAGCCCCAGTTGAGGCACCTGCTTTCTGAACTGTGACTCATTCTGCATCTCTGAGCAGGGCTCGGGCCAGGAGAGAGCAGGAGGGAAGGAGGGAATGACTCAGAGCTGGGAATGAGGAATTGGTGCAGGGAGGTCAGCAGGGAGTGAAGGACACTCCACAGGGCACAGAGCCCAGCCTGGAGCCAGGGACCAGCTTCTGCACACAGGGAGGAAAATGGGACATTTCAACCACGTGACATCTGTCACATCAAATGGGACATTTCAGCAATTTCACTGTGACCTGCACTGTGGATCTCACCCACCACCAGCCCTGCCCTGCCCACCTGAGATTTGATGGCACCTAGGAGGTGCCACCAGGGCACAAACGAGGAGCTGGTGCCTTCAGCAAGTGGAATTCTGGTGAGGAGACCTCAGAAGAGCTCAGGTCTCCTTTCTTTGCCCACTCAAGGGGTTTCTGAGTGCTCTTATCATGGAATTATGGAATCCCCTGAGTTGAATGGGACCCACAGGGGTCACCCAGTCCAGCCCCTGCCCCTGCCCAGACCCCCAACAATCCCCCCTGTCCATCCCTGGTGTCCAAGCACTCCTGGAGCTCTGGGGCTGTGCCCATTCCCTGGGGAGCCTGGGCAGTGCCCAAACCTCTGGGGGAAGAACCTTTCCCAAAATCCAACCTAAACCTCTCCTGACACAGCTCCATGTCCTCTTTTGTTGCAGATCCAAGCTGTTCTCCTGCAAGAAGATTTTGAGTGGACTTGGAAAGCAGAGATCAGATGTGAGTGATTGCTCTTAAGGGTAAACTTACAAAAGATACATAAAATAGGTGCATTTCCAAAGTTTGTAACAACCTCTATCAGATGCTCAAAACCTGCCTCTGCCAGCAACTCCCATCCAGAGGTTTTGATAAACCCACTGTTGAATTACAGAAGTGATTCTTTTCTACTGAAGCCTTAACAGCACAATAAAGTAGACATTATTCAAATCTATTCAGATAAGGTGCATCTCTCACACTCAGCACAAGAGGTGCCTGACCAGCAGAGTCCCACCCTGGGAGCAGAGGGGAGAACAAAGCCCACGGCCAATGGCCACGGACAGACAACTGCAGCTCTTGGGTCACCAGAGCCCTGCCCTCAGGTACCTCCTGTCCTTAAATGCAGAAAACTGTGCCTGCAGCACACTGGAGAGACAAATCCATGGAGCCGATCACAGAATCGTGGAATGGCTGGAGTTGGAAGGGAGCCTTAAAACTCAAATCCATGGCAGGGACACCTCCCACTGTCCCAGGTGATCCCAGCCCCAGTGTCCAGCCTGGCCTTGGGCACTGCCAGGGATCCAGGGGCAGCCACAGCAAATCTGGGAATTCCAGCCCAGGCAGGAATTCCTTCCCAAGATCCCAGCCCAATCTCCCCTTTCCCAGTGGAAGCCATTCCCTGTGTCCTGTCCCTCCATGCCTTGTCCCCAGTCCCTCTCCAGCTCTCCTGGAGCCCCTGCAGGGACTCTGAGCATTCCCTGGAATTTTCCCTTCTCCAGGGGAACATTCCCAGCTCTCCCAGCCTGGCTCCAGAGCAGAGGGGCTCCAGCCCTGGGGCAGCTCTGCAGGTGGGGTCTCACCTGAGCAGAATCCCCCTCCCCTGCATGGAATAACCTGAACCCTTCCCTGCACGGGGCTTTCCACGCTCCTGCACAGCAGCAAAGCAACCAGCAATGGAAATGATGGGGAAAATCCCAAGAACTCCAAGAACTAGAACGGTAAAATGCCAAATAAACTGCACAAAGCCAGGCAAGCCCTCCCAGCCTGGAAACACGGGCACCCTCCTGGGTGGCACGGGCAGCAGTGGCACTGCTCTGAGTGCTGGCACAGCCTGGCTCCAGGGGCTGCAAGCTGCTCTCTGCCCTTCCACAGATGATTTCACTGGCCCAAACCTGCACTAAAAAGCCAAGTAATTCCAGTTGTTTCTGAGTTTTGATGCGTGTTTAGCATGCAGAAAGTGTAAGCCATCATAGACACTAAAAGCACTAAGAGACATTTTAGGTGATTTCATTAGTCCAGCTTCTCCGGCAGGATTTTCCAGGAACAGGGCATTTCCCAGGAATTTGTCTGGGCTATTTCCAGCTGAGCCAGGTGTGGAATGCACCACCAGTTCCCTTGGGAGCCAATTTCACAGCCAAATACTTTCCCCAAGTAGCCTGAATTGTGTGATGCTCAACCTAAACATTTTTATTTCATCTCATTATTTCTATTTACGCTGCTTTTACTTGATAAATTCAAAAAGTTAATAATGTGTCACATAAAACTAATGGCTAGAACAATAACTATTCTGTATAATTTCACAAACACAGCATCAGTTTTATTTAGGTTGTGTGATACACTGCCAGCATATTGCATTTCAAGATATATTAAAAAAAAAAAGCCATGGAGAATTTTTTTTCCTTAACAAGAAAACATATTTTTGTGTTTGATCAAGTAAGTCTTACATGGTTTTCAATTTCCAGGAAGGAAATTAAAATAAAGGAAAAATCTTACAGTGGTGGATGAGAAAAGGAACATTACCCAAACAGTTCAGTTTTATTATTCAATGCCACTTGTTCAGGTGATTTCACTCTGTAGAAAAAGGGTCAAATTCTATTTGCAAGTTTTTAAATTGTGCCATTAAAAGCTGAGTGAACATTTGCAAAACAAGTTACAAGCAATTTCCTATTAAAAATAGATTATTAAGCTTTAAAAATCATATTCTCAGGGTAATATGTGTGTCCTGTGAGATAGAGATGAATGAACTTCCAGCAATGATTCAGAGTAAATGAGTTTAGATTAAAAATGTACATTTACTTTGTCCCTGATATCTACGTTGGAATTTTAGAGAGGCTGGGAATGAACTGCCTTGGTCCCAAAACCGGGTCGCTGCACGAGAGAAACTGAACAAAACTCACATTCAAAGCCTGAGAAGGATGCTCGGGGTGGAGAACACAGCTGTGAGCACCCCAGGCTGCTCCCCCTTCTCTGACAACTGCTCTGCCCTGCCAGGAGCTCAGCTCAGTCCAGCAGCACCAGCCACAGCCCAGGGTGCAGGGCAGGATTCTGGGAGCTGAATTTGGATCTCTGAGGCAGCTGCACAGAAAGGAGCAGATCTCCTGGCACAGTTTGAGCTGGGCCACCCATGGGTGCCACCACCCATCCCCCTCCTTCAATTCCCAGGGAGGGGATGGATGAGCCACGGGCAGCAAATCTGGGACATATGTGTACATAAACGGCCAGTGGTGGGCATTTATTTTCATTTTGTACAGGTGAAGAGGCACCTAAAAAAAGACTTCCACAGTTCTCTTCAAGCACTCAGTTGGTTTTTGCACAGGAAAATGGAGAAGTAAAAAAACCCAATGAAATGGGACAGTTGGATAAGGACTGCAAACACAACACACAAAACAACTACTTGGCATAAATGAATGCAAATAAGTCCTTGATAATGCTGTTGAGAAGCTGCTGCTGTTATTAGTACTTCAATCAGAGAGATGCTCGTTAGAGGGAAAAAATTGCTTAGAAAATCCTTCTCCTGTGGGAAGCTTCATGCTCCTTCCTCTCCTTCCAGCAAATTCCTCCTTATCAGCTAAAATCAGGGTCCAACCTGCAGAAATGTTTACAGTCTTCAAATCTAAAACTAGTTAAAATCACTTATCAGCCAAATGTTCCCTAAATACAAGGCAAGCTTAAAGATATGTCTGCTGATCTCATGACAGCTCCCTTCCAAATATCTATATTCCATATTATATTATGGGAGTAGCAAAACTTTCCCCTATTTTTTTCCCCTGGTTTTGCAATAGAAAACAAAACAAGATACTGGGCACTTGTTTACTGGAAAGAATTCATTAGGAGAAGGTTTTATGGGGTATTTTTGTTGATGCTTTGGTAGCAGGGATCACAGCCTGCCTATATGGAATCCTAGTGCAGCTAATCCTCTTTACACACCTCAGCTGCCCAGGGAACGCTCCCTTCCTGCCACTGGCATTCCTTCAAAGGGATCCCACACTTTTCCATGCCCTAAAAGTGGGCCAACAAAGAGGAATAAACACCAAATAGAAAGTGCAAGCTGGGGTGTCCTCCCTGTGTGTTCCTTTGTCACCTCGATGCTCCAGGGGGGTCCCCGGAGTGGAAGTGGTTTGGCTCAAGACAGAGAGACAGCAACACACAGACAGCCTTGGAATTCCTCCTGTTAACATATGGAAAAGCTCCCAGAACCAGTAAATGCCAGAAAGCCCAGAAATAAGACTTCAGAAATGAAACTGCCTTTCCAAAGGCAAGTTGAGAAACCCAGAGCCCACCCTAGCCAGGCCAGGCAGAATCACACTGGCCCTTCTGGCCTCAAAGGCTGCATGGGATCCATCTCCAGCAACTGCCAGAGCAGATCACAATTATTCACTTTATTTCCCTCCATTTAATCCCCTTCCTGCAACTATTATCCTTCTGAGGACAGGGCTGACTTCCAGCCTATTTATATCATCCTTGAAAACCCCAAGCTGCTCTGTCCCCCTCTACCACATCTTGATCAGACAAGAAGAAACTGGTTCAAGTTGCACCTCAGGAGGTTTAGACTGGATATTAGGGAAAATTTCTTCATGGAAGGAGTTGTAAAGCACTGGCACAGGCTGCCCAGGGAAATGGGCATCACCATCCCTGGAACTGTTAAAAAACCTTCTGGACGTGGCACTTGCAGACAGTTTAACAGTGAGCACGGGGGTGGTGCTGTGTTCACCAATGCACACGGTGATTTAAAGGCCTTTTCCAGCCTTACCAATTCCATGATTTGACACAGCCTGGTCATTTCTGCTTTCCCACCTGCAGCCTGCCCTCCCTCCAAACCCTGCTCTTGTCACAGCAGCCCCAGTCTCAGCTCGCTGGAGCTGGCCTTGCCATGCTTACACTGTCCCAGCTCACTGCAGCAGGGAGAGGTCACAAAAGCTGCTCCATCACAAATTTCATGGACCAAGAGCAGCTCAGCAATGTGTGAAGTAAAGGGGAACGTGAGTCATCAAGGGTGACAACCAGAACAGGATAAAAGCTGTAGAAACCATCAGCTCCTCGGCCTTTAGTTCTTCACTGAGCTCCAGCTGCATGAAACAGCCCAAAATCAAGCTACATGTCAAAATTAAGATGAATTCACCCTGTAGAAGTTCTGGAGCTGGCAGATGCTTCATTTCAAGTAATTCCTCACCCTGCAGCTTCCCCAAACCCTGCAGCCAGTGGCACAGGACTGACTACTCATTTCTCTGCTGCTTTACTGCTGGTTGCAACTTCATTGCTACTTAAAAGGAATTTAACAAGGGCATCACTCAGATGCAAAATACAAATAGACTGAAAATATATTAATTAATCTGTGGTACCCCCTACCCACTCCCAAATCAGCTCATCACTTTAGCTCTGCACTTCTTGAACAGATGGGATCTTCTGGCAGCCTTTAAACCACTCAAAAGCACTTTCTCTCACAACAAAGCAAACTAATTACTGGAGTAAGATGTTATTTCCCATCTATTTATCTGCTATTTTTAAGGAATCAGCTCGCTGTCTGATTCAGGATTTGCAGTGAAGCCCTCAAACAGCAGAATTAAAGGCACATTGGAACAATGGCACAGAACACAATAAATGAACTTCTCAAGGATTTTGCTCACTAAATGCTTCTCCCTTTCCCTTAAGGAAGCTAAGGATCATGGATAAAGATAATCAACACTTAGCACCAGCTCCATGTGCTGGATCCCTGAACACAGCCCAGCAAAGACTGCTCCAGCTCTGCTCTAGAAGATTCCAAAATAATTTTTTCCACCTTGAGGATAATTTTTTCCCAATGCAACAATTTTCTTGTTGACCCTGTAAGCGCTTTGCTCAACCTCAGTACTTGCTTGCTAGGCTGTGCACGTTTTTGCCAAGGTAACTTCTTGCCTTTAGCAACTTCAAGATACGTGGAAATCAATGTCAAAATTATAAACTCCCCAAATTCTTTTGGGAAAGCTTCTAAAAATGTCTGCAGAGGATTACAAGACTTAGATTAATCCGATAACAAGCCCTAAAAAAGCCTGAGCTACAGCAATACCAGTTCAGACACTTGGATGAATCCCAGGCACCCAAGGAAGCCAAACATTCTTAGGAAAAAAATTGCAATATTCAGCACCTCTGAACACACAAAGAGCTGCAGAGAGAAGCCAACAGATTTTGTAATAACTAAGCAAATTTAGTGGTAGATTTGCAATTCAGAGGGTATTTGTTGAGTGGCAAATAAACCAAAGCAGCTAGTTACATGTTGCCTAGCTGCAGCCTCTAATAGCAATTGCTTCCCTGCAGGTAAATCACTTTCTATTACTCCCAAGTACCCCAGGAAAACTACTAATTGAAAGCACAGTTCTAATACTGTCCAGCTGGAAAACATTAGCTTAGGATGGAACTAGCTTGACACTGGCTGCCAACTGGCTATGGACAATGGAATAGAAAATTAATCTTTTGCAGACAAGATATTCCATTTTCCACTTCTCCTTTGTAACCTTCAAATCAGCTCGTCATTAACCAATGGCTTTGATTCCCACGGGGAAAGAAAACCATCACTGAATTCATGATAATGCAAGTCTGGCTTTCTTGCATTCAAATGAAGACTCAAATTTTGACACACTGGATGGCAGAGGAACTGGAGGGCAGATACAACATCCAGCAGCACAGTAACATTTCCCTCTTTTCTTGGCTAAGAGTTAAAGAACAGCCACAAAGCAACCACAAATAAAAGCACAGTTGTCCAATTCTGTATCTCCCCAGCCCATCTTCCTGCAGCTCCCTCCTGCCAAGAGCTTTTTCCCATGTAGGTGCAAAAGGGATGAAGAGAAAAACCCAAGCTGCTGGCTAGTATTAAACCATAACACCCGACAGATACTCAGACTGGTTTCTCATTTCCATTTAAACTCATTTCCTTGCAGGGACCAACAGGTCAGACTGACTCAGAAGCATCATTCCCCAAGCTGCTTCCAACCCACAGCCTTCCCGAGCCTTCTTTCCTTTCATGAAACACTCTGGCCTTCTATGACTGCTTTTATTCCCTAGCCAAGTTCTCCAAGATGAGAAACCCCAAACAAACCCCATAAAACCTAGTAACTCCCCTTGCCATGCAGAGGCACCCTTGTTGTGCACCCACAGCTCCCAGCAGGGTCCCTGCCCATGGCAGGCAGCTGGAACTGGATGATCCTGAAGTTCCCTTCCAACCCAAAACATCGACTGGATGATTTCATGAAGTGACCCACTGGCACAGCATTTCAGGTGCACATTCACCTACTCAGCTCCAGATTACTGTGCAGGGTTTGTGCCACTGCATGAATCACAGCATCTCACTGCTGCCCAAGATTGGTGTAGCTGAGCTATCAGCACAGAGGCAATTACCAGTTCCTAACGATTTCTGGCTCTAAAATAGGATATTTCTCCACAGCTTGTCTTATTATGCTTCAAACCAGCTTCTCCATCCATTCTAGAGGAGCCCAAGGAGGCCAGAGAAGATGAAGACAGCAGAACAAGAGGAGAAATAACACACTCATCAAACTGGAGAGATCCAAAGTTGATCCTCTCTGTAGTTTGAGTGTAGACAACTTGTCAGAGATCAAAAAGTTTAGAACAGCTTTGTTCTGGCCTGATCCCACAGGAGAGGTGTTTTTAGCCAGTTTTCTTCCAGACAACAGAAGAAGATGAAGGGAAGGGCCCCAGACAGACAAAACCAACCCAAAACCATCAGCAGCCAGGCTACACCTGCCCAGATCTGCCTCCAGCCCGGTGCAACATGCACACACATCCCACGGCTGCTTTGGTGAGCAATGAAATAAAAGCTCAGCCCAGTCTGGTGAGAGACAATCCAGCTTTGCAAGGGTGGATTCCCAAGTCTTGGTGAGCTATTAGAGGTAATGACTCCCAGTACCAGCCCCATGACAGAAGCAGGGAAATTACAAAAAAATCAGAAAAATCTGAGGATCTGGAGTCAAAAGGAAGCCAGAGGGGAAGAGAACCAGTCAGAGCATCCAAGGAGAGCTCTAGATACTCAATCACCTGAATTATTGAGGACCTGTGCAAATTTTACTTTATTTCCACTATGCTCCAAGCCAGGCACGAGACAGGATGAGAGGAAACAGCCTAACACTGCAGGAGAGGTTTACACTGGAAATTCGGGAAAATGTCTTCACTGAAAGGGCTGCCCAGTCCTGGCCCAGCTGCCCAGGGCAGGGTGCAGTCCCCATCCCTGGGGGATTTCAGAGCCCTGTGCATGTGGCACTTGGGGACAGGAGCAGTGCTTGCCCTGGCTCTGCTGGGGGAGTGCTTGGACTCAATGGTCTTAGAGGGATTTCCCAACCTGAACTATTCTGTGATGCAACGTATTGAAAAGATGCTGCTACACAATGTCACCCAGAAGATGGTGCACAACGCCAATTAAGGGGACAAGGATTAAAACTTGCCATGACACACCATATTTACACATAAATAAGGAAGAGCTAAAGGTATACAGGCAGCCTTAATGGTGGCATTTCCTGATACTCAGGCCAAGAATTAAAATTATTACTCACCAAACAGAAGTTTTGGGGTCAGAGTGCTTTCATGTGCTATACAATAATTAAAATACACGTATTTAAAAAAAAAACAAAACAAAACCAAAAACAAACTAGCTCTCTTGTTATAGTAAGAGACTGTGAGAAACTCAGTGCCTGGACTAATCATAAATCTCAGAATGGTTTGGGTGGGAAGGGACATTAAATCCCCTGCAGTGCCCCTCCATCCATGGCAGGGACACCTCCCACTGTCCCAGGCTGCTCCAGCCCCAGTGTCCAGCCTGGCCTTGGGCACTGCCAGGGATCCAGGGGCAGCCACAGCTGCTCTGGGCACCCTGTGCCAGCCCTGCCCACCCTGCCAGGGAGGAATTTCTTCCCAACATCTAATCCACATCTACCCTTGTTAGCCTTAAGGCTTAATGAGAAAAACTTCCAGAAAACTTCAGTCTAAATAAAATAAAACAATCCAGTTGCCTTAGAGGAGAAAGAAAAATAATCAGTGTTCCCAAGTTATTAATTTTTTCTTTTTGTGTAAAAGTTTGTGCTGGTCAAAGCATCACATCAAAGAGACCTTTGAATTAATTTGTCACCTGTTAAATATGCTTTTACTAAAAATTCAACGTGTTGTGTGTAAGAATGTGCCAGCCTAGCGTATGACGATGATTTCTTCATGTTCCTATTTGCTAATCACAAGATATATTGGAATATCTATTTTAAATCAGAAATGTATTAATATTATCACAGTACACAGACATGATTATATTCACATTTGTTTTGAGATACCACAGCAAAGAGTTTCTATTTGCAGCACCTACAACGACTTCCAGCCCAGTGTTCTCTGGTGTAAAGCTGAATTCTTCTCTATTTCAAAGTATAAAAACTAACAAGGCAAACCCAACACTTCAAACCCAGCATCAGTAACAACTTCAATCTGAACCAGCCCAAAAGTTACACGTGAATATCTGGAGGGATAAAAGGAAATTAAAATGGTACCTGTTGGACCTCCTGGACTTACAGTTTCTTGTAGGTACATAAAAACCCGAGAGGATTTGGGATTATTGTGTTAAATCCCAGGGAAGTGGTGGTGAGGAGCATCCTGAAGGCCAGCTCTCTCTCACCTTTATGCTTCCCCCGATGAGATCTGGTGGCTCCTCATCTGTTTCTAAGGCAACGTTGATGGAGGCGAAGGGGCGGCTCGCCATCTGCTGCATCTCACGCAGGAGTTGCTAATTTATTAAACAGAAAAATATTATCATCATATTGTTCCAACACAAAGATGAAAGACAAATGTATCCAAAAGGTTTTGCCCAATACAAAGGGACATCAATGAATATGGAAAAATAACCTCCAGGGGTTTTAATGGCCTTAAGAATATAGATAATGGTAAATATTCACATTACTATGATTTAACAAGTTATTGGAAGTAAAGCTGAATGCACAATGTGAGCCTGACACATCTGGGAGGGAAAATGATCTGACTGCCCCATAAAGCAGTTATTTATTTTTTAAGCTGTTGTTTGTCATCACCTGTCTGATTCCCACTCCAGGATTTGTGGGAATCATTTCAAAATTAAACTACCAGCAGTATGTAACTACTGTAAGAATGAAGTTGCTATTTTTTATAACAGCACCAGCAAAATGCTGTCAGGCTTCTGTGGAATAATCCCCTTTTTTTATTGTTTCCTTGCTGAATACAGAAAATGGCAAACATGTCCTTATTGCAAAATGTTTTATTAAAATAAAAAACCTTTTCCTGGGCAAATCCCCACAAGCCCTCATAACACAAGACATCTCTTTATTGTGCTCTTAAACACTTCTGAGCATTATGATGCCACTTCCCCCTTTTCAACACACACAAAAAATAGACACTTTCTACACAGCTGGGCTGGGAACAGCATTTGGGTTTCAGCTGAGCTGTGGACACACTTCTTTTTGGCTCCAGTGACTAATCTCTGATAGTGACAACACAGCCTGCAAGGGGAGGCAGAAGCCAGAATTCCCTGAAGCAAGGGGTGCAGTGGGACTCTGTCCCTATTTAATAAGGGAAGAGGCAAACACTTTGTGCAGCATGAGAAAAGCCAGTGCTCTTCACCTGAAATGCACAAAGTGCCCAAAGCTCCCACACAGCTTTACACATTTACCATCACTACCTATGACAGCAATTCCAGTTATCCTCTATTTTTAAGCTGGACTGAGGCACCACCAAATGCTCTCTAGAATCCACCATTGCCACCTTCACTTTCCCATTAATTCTGGGCAATCTGACACTCCAAGCCCAAACTGATCATTTACAGCACTCAAAAAGCACTATAGAAAACCCCACAAAATGCACCACGCCCCAAATATCCCCCACAGGTGAAAGGAAGGTGCCATTATCCAGCAACAGAACTAATTCAGAGAATCACTGAGTCCCAGAATGGTTTGGATTGGAAGGGACCTTC
>VWZS01010489.1:18450-65204 GCA_013397075.1 Rhabdornis inornatus | reverse complement strand
AGGGACACCCAAGGACAGACAGGGACACCCAGGGCTGAGGCCCCTCTCAGCTGGGGCTCCTGTCCAGGCTGAGCCCCCCCAGCTCCCTCAGCATTCCCTGGGCTCTGAGATGCTCCAGCCCCTGCTCAGCTCTGCTGGCCCCGCTCCAGGACATCCCTGTCCTCCCTCCTGTCCTCCCTCCTGGCCTGAGGAGGCCAGAGCTGCACCCAGCACTGCAGAGGTGCCTCAGCAGGGCTGAGCAGAGGGGCAGGATCCCCTCCCTGACCTGCTGGACTGCTCCTCCTGATGCCTCCTGGCCCCCCAGTGTCCCCCTGCCCCCCAGGGCACTGCTGGCTCAGGGACACTGGCTGTCCCCCAGGACCTGGTGGCTGCTCCTGCCCAGGTGCAGGACCCCTCACTTGCCCCTGTGCAGTTCCAGCAGGTTCCTCTCTGGCCATGTCCCTCTGAAGGGCACACAGCCCCCTTGGGGTCCGGCCACTCGTCCCTGTGTGTCACTGGGAGCTGCTGGGAGCCCCCACCCCTCACCCAAACCCCTGGGGAACCCAACATGGGGCCCAGGACAGAGCCCTGGGGACACCACTGGAGACAGCCCTGCAATCAGACCCCTGGAACCTTTCATGGTCTTTGCTTTGCCAATCACCTACAGTTCTGGGACTTTTTCAGTGCAGAAAACTAGAGGACTGTCTCTGTAACTTGGGGGTGCAGGCAAGGCATGATGAGGTCAATGCAGAAAAGCCTGGGAGGTCTATGAGCTTCTGTGGCTCTCAGTCTAGCTAAAAAAATGGTAAAATTTTACTGCCATAAAAGGCATGTGATAAAGTTTTCCTTATTTTTTCTCAAAGAAAAAAAGAAAGGGGGGAAAAGGCATTTTGAGCAGATTGTAGATACTGTCACGAAGCACAAACCCAACAAATCCACACAAATGGAGTGTTCATAAGCAAATTGTGTGTAACTCACACTTGGGTAAAAGGACACGAGGAGTGTCCGGGTATTTAAAGCACACCAGCAGATTGCAGACGAAAGCAAGTGTGAAACAGATTGCTGGGTTGTTGTTCCTGTAATTGTCCCCTTCAGCTATGGCAAAGTGCTTTGTTTAATGGCTATAAAATCAATGAACAAGCTGTCCTGATGAAGATGTCCAAGAGACTGACGAACTAAAAGCTATTAGTTCTTCAAAGGAAGTTATTTTACTAAAGAAAATGTGCAATTTGGCAACATGACTCCCACTGAAATCAGAAGTAGCTTTGAGACTATAGAATGACAGAATGGTTTGGAATGGAAGGGATCCCAAAGATTGTCCAGTTCCACCCCCTGCCACAGACAGGGACATCTTCCACTGCCCCAGGGTGCTCCAAGCCCCATCCAACCTGGCCTTGAACAATTTCAGGGATGGGGAGCACACAGCTGCTCTGGGCACCCTGTGCCAGCCCTGCCCACCCTGCCAGGAACAATTCCTGCCCAAGATCCCATCCAGCCCTGCCCTCTGGCACTGGGAGCCATTCCCTGTGTCCTGTCCCTCCATGCCTTGTCCCCAGTCCCTCTCCAGCTCTCCTGGAGCCCCTGCAGGGACTCTGAGCATTCCCTGGAATTTTCCCTTCTCCAGGGGAACATTCCCAGCTCTCCCAGCCTGGCTCCAGAGCAGAGGGGCTCCAGCCCTGCAGCAGCTCCGGGGCCTCCTCTGGACTCTCTCCAGCAGCTCCACGTCCTCCTGAATTTGGGATCCAGGGCTGGGGCAGCTCTGCAGGTGGGGTCTCATCTGAGCATAAAAATCCCCAAACCAGCTGAAATCAGAGGTCCAGGATGCAACCAAAGCAGCAAATGCCTAAGGGATCATCCTTTTCCTAACACCAGCTTCTGGTGTAGCACAAATCATGTTACAAAATTCCCCCTAAAAGTTAAGAACTAATTTAAGAAATAATTGTTCTATAGCTTGAATGTCACTGTCTCCCCCAAGGCTTGCACCATGCCTGTTTAACCCAGACACATATCTACCCTTCAATATTTGTTTGGTGTGTTAAAATTTTAATTAAAGATTTTATGATGCTGTAAGGGAGAAACTGTGACTTTCCCCCAGTCAAGAGGCTGAGCATGGCTTTACAAGTCAGCAGCTGTTAACATCTAGATACTCCAGAACCTGCCTTTCCCTCACTCCTAATGATGGGCTTCCTGAGATTCCAAATAACGAACCTCAACACTCTTTCAAGCCAACCCTGGTTTTCCAGATGACACGATTAATAGGACAACCTGGGAATATTTTAAATCACTTAGGCCCGAAGAGGATTTTGAAGGTAAAGTGTTTGACAGCCTTACAAAGAAATCACATCAAAAAGCCTGTCCTGGAATACACCTCTGGCCTTTAATATTTAAATAACTGCAAGCTGTGACAATGTGCACAACTTTCATTTGCATTGAGTCTGATTTTTTTTCCATATCTCAGAATTATGGAATGGTTTGGGTTGAAGACACCTCAAAGACCACCTTGTTCCAGCCCCTGCTATGTTCCACTTTCCACCAGACCAGGCTGCTCCAAGCCCAGTCCAACCCAGCCTGGAACCTTTCAATGAAAGTGATTCCTATCAGGAATATTTTAAATTCACACACACTGAGTAATGGCCAGTCTAAAATGAAGAGTGTGTTACTGATGGGAGAAAAACCTCCTGAGGAAGTGAGGAGAGCCTTGGCAGGCTCTCACAGAGAAGACAAACAGCTATTCAGGCTACCAGGTTAATTGACTAATATAACCTATGCTGTGTTTCCTGACAGGAAAAGCCTGGACATTTTATTCCCACCATAAAGCAGCCACTCCATACAAGCATCCTGCAGAGACTGTTCCACAGGCACAGGGCTCCAGCAGCTCGGGGATGGGGCCCTGATATTTTCAGCCACCAAATAATGGTGACTTTTCCAGAAGAAAGCCACATATTCTGGATCTTATTTGCTCCTTATGAAGAATGGCCTAGAGCTCATAAGGAACTCCAGTATGTACAGGAGGACAACAGTGAGGCCCTGGCACAGGGTGCCCAGAGCAGCTGTGGCTGCCCCTGGATCCCTGGCAGTGCCCAAGGCCAGGCTGGACACTGGGGCTGGAGCAGCCTGGGACAGTGGCTGTGACTGAAAGTTACAGTCATGACCAAGTCCCCCTGAACCGGGTCCCTGATCCTGGAGTTCTCTACCACCATGGAAAACATCAAGCTCCACTCTGTCATGAACAAGCAAAATCATGCATTGTGTTCTCCACAGCCAACTTTAAAAGCCAGGAGACTCCAAAATCAGCTGTGTGTTCTGAGCACACCCTGTCAGTCCTGCACAGATGAACTGGCCCATGGCCTAAAAGCAGAGCCCCCACAAGGCACAGAGAGCCTGCACAAAGTCCCAGCTCTGGTGCCACAGCAAGGGGAGGAAGACAAGGTGGGGATGATTAGAGGGATGGAACACCTAGGAATAAAGGCTGAGTTAGCTGGGGTTGTTCAGACTGGTGTTTTGAGCTTATTCCTGCAAATCCTTTTCCTTCAAGGGCTCCATTTGAATTCAGCAGGCATTGTGTCCCATTTATGCACAGATAACTATTCCTGTATGCACAGAAACTATCAACACCCTGTTTTCAGGCATGATTAACTTAGCTGGGAGGACACGTCCCAGAAGTCACCTGTAATGACATCGCCCAAAAGTGCAGCTTGCAGGCTGCTGACAATCAGGGTGGAAAGGGGACAACTCCTCAGGGGGCTCCCAAGGACTATGGGGAGGGTTCCAGCCCTGGTGGCAGCAGCAGCAGCTTGATGGACCTGCATATCCGCAGGGGCAGCTCCAGCAGGGAACCATGGACTGCTTCAGGTTGGAAGAGACCACAAAGATCATCAAATTCCAGCCCTGTCACAGCAGGGACACGTCCCACTGTCCCAGGCTGCTCCAGCCCCAGTGTCCAGTCTGGCCTTGGGCACTGCCAGGGATCCAGGGGCAGCCACAGCTGCTCTGGGCACCCTGTGCCAGCCCTGCCCACCCTGCCAGGGAACAATTCCTGCCCAAGATCCCATCCAGCCCTGCCCTCTGGCAGTGGGAGCCATTCCCTGTGTCCTGTCCCTCCATGCCTTGTCCCCAGTCCCTCTCCAGCTCTCCTGGAGCCCCTGCAGGGACTCTGAGCATTCCCTGGAATTTTCCCTTCTCCAGGGGAACATTCCCAGCTCTCCCAGCCTGGCTCCAGAGGAGAATGATTGTACATTACTGGAAGTAACATATAGATCCTGCTGTAGGAACATTTGATTTATGTCACCATAACTTGGCGACCTTGGGGGAAAGGGAGTTACCTTCCAAAATAAAAAATTGGCATCAGCAAAAAATAAACATACAAGCCAGAAATATTCCATGAAGATGAGTCACAAATGTCTCAGAACTAAGTGATTTAAAGTATTTAACTACAATTACACTAACTACCATATAAGTCAACAAACAAACAATTTTCTCTGATGCTTTCATCATCACTGAAAATTAAGTTTTTAAGCCCCTAGAGCAGTGCACATATTAATGTTAGCTAATTAGTTTTGTAACTGACTTTGCAGGCTATGTTGAAAGAGAGAGAAGAAAAGAATTAATGTTCAAATCCTTCTCAACAGGCATTTCCACACTTCAAAACTATAACAAACCAGAAAGCAAAGCTGCTGGGAAGTTGCTCCATGCTGAAACGACAGAAGATATTTAGTTCAGGGCTGATTAAGACAACAAGCTATTCATCATCATCATGCCCAGTAGGAGGGCATAGGAATACTGACCTTTAATAAGAAGAATGAGATAATTTCTTTTTAAAAGACCAGAAGGATCTAGTCCATGCAGACTGAAATACACACCAATACCTGATAATTACA
Source organism: Rhabdornis inornatus (assembly GCA_013397075.1). Taxonomy (NCBI): domain Eukaryota; kingdom Metazoa; phylum Chordata; class Aves; order Passeriformes; family Rhabdornithidae; genus Rhabdornis; species Rhabdornis inornatus. The sequence continues at coordinate 60,348 of VWZS01010489.1, read as the reverse complement.
CAACAGCACAATGAAGCTTTGACTGAGTAGAGCTCTTCTGGAATAATTACACAATCTCTCCCTGATTTTTCCAAATAACTAAATTAGATACCTGTACAGCTGATGCCTACCATTAGAAAGAGACCTTGGAGTCTGAAATGAGAACAGCTTCAATATACCAGTCGTGGGCTTTTTTTAAATAAGGCTGAACTCTCCTAGAGCTGGGCTTGATAGAATCACAGAATCATGGAGTGCTCTGGGTTGGAAGAGACCTAAAAGCCCATCCAGTTCCACCCCCTGCCAAACAGAAGGTTCCAATGGGTTGGTATCCCAAGCACAATACTCCAGTCTCATCCTTGCTGAAGTTCCCACCAGTTCATTTTTGGGATAGAAAAGCAACTTCCCTGTGGAGCAGCAGCTGCACTGAAGGCTCTGTGTGAGAGCTCCACGGCCTGCCAAGGCCACGGCTGTGGCTGCCAGCCCCTGTGATGGTGCCATCAGAGACAAGGACAGACCTGAGATCCAAGTGCTCAGCTGGAACTGAACATCTGCAGCTTCCCTGCCATGAGCTGCACTGGCCACAGAATGACAGGAGCAGCTTCAAACAAAACCAGACCTTCCATTTCCCCCCTAAGCAGGGATCTCTTGTCAGCACTAATATTCTGGGATGTTTTTCCTCTTCGGGGCATCTCTTATTTCTGCTACAATCTCCTTCAGCTGGTGACCAAAGCCACATGGATCAGTGCAGAGCACACAGTGTTTGCATTTTGGAAAAAGCCTCCTGGCACTGTGAGCTGGTTCCCATTCATGGATTTTAAATGTAGGGAGAGCGGAAAGTTCTGATTATTTGATCTGACCTCCTGCCTAGTACGAGTCACTGAACTGCACCATGTGATTGACCTAGAAAAGGCCCTTCCAAAAGCACTCATTCTGAGAGCCATGTTTCTAAAAATATAAATTACTGGCATTACCACTCTCACCATTAACAACAGGAGAAAACCAGAACAGTTTTTGACTTTTTTTACCCTCAGCTGCAGACATTGGGTGTTACAGACTGCTTTGGTTTGGAAAGGACCTAAAGTTATCTAGCTCCAAAGCCCTGCCATGGACAGGGACAAACTGTTTAAACTTCTGGCTGATCCTTTAGAAGTTCCTCATCCCATCATGAATTGTCCATGATTCCCTTCCACAGCCACTGATTCGCATCACCAAGCCTCATTATGTTCTTCCTTGGAAAAAATGAGAAATTTGTGATGCTTTAAACTCTTGCTTATCTTCCAGACAGCAAATTAATCCTGCAGTGTTGTTCTCCACCATCTGCAACACCCAAAACATTGCTGAGAATTGTGTGGACACAATACTCCAATAACCGGTTACACCTTATAGTAACACTGAGCTCTTATTTTACTACTCATAAATTTATTGAGAATCAGTACAAAAAACTCCACCTTCAAGCTATAAAATCCTCTCAGGGAACAAATTCTTGGGTGAATTTTTGTTTCTGGAGAAAGTCTGTATTAACATATGTAATTATGGCATGACAAAGATTTTAAACTGTTTCCTCAAGATTTATAACTATTTCTAACAGAAGATGAATGGCACAGCAGAGATCCATGAATTACAAGATAGAGTCACTAGATAACAAGAGAGAGATAAATAACAGCAAAAGACAGGACTGTGCCTGGAAAACACCTCCCTGATGAACTGCCTGTCAAACAGCCACACATGCAGATTGAATTTAGACTGAAATATGCCAATATGTTGCCAGTACTCCAGGTTTGTTTTTTTTCCTTAAAACATGCATCAGACTGTAATTTAATTTATAGAGACATTTCTCACTTAGGCCACCACTCAAATACTTTAACTGAGCTCCAAAGCACAGTATTTACTTCTTGGTCTATATTCCTTCTACATTCCTAGATAACATTTAACCCCAGGAGCCACAGGGGATGTTATGCTGACTCCAGCTTAGTTTCTTGCCAAGAAAGTGGGCAGGAAAAAAAACAGCTACCCTAGTAAAAATTTATCTACCTTCAGAGAATACAGAAAACCTCAAAGACTTCCATTATTTCCAAGATTAAGGGTTATCTGTTTGAAAAGCAATGATTATATTCTGCAGTGAGTTCACCAGTAAGAGCAGAAACATCTGAAGCAGAAAGAGGAGGAAGAGAAGAGTTATCAGACATCATCCTGCTTTATTACCAGAGAGGAGCTCCTCATATGGAATAAATTCACATTATTCACACCACTGCACTGCGAAGTATAACCAGCTACAGATTTCTGAAGATATGCAGGAAACAGGGACTTGCAAAGAATTCCAACACTGCAAAAATTAAAGCCCCAAATCCTCTTGATCAACTCCACTGTGGGAACACCACTCTAGAACAGAACAGTGAGGCTGGGTGCCTGCAGCTGCCAGGAGCTTCATCCCAGCAGCACAGCTGGGAGGAGAACCTGGAGGAATGGGCAGAGGTCACCTGAAAATCCTAAAGCAGGGAAGAAACACACCTCATTCCCTAGGGAGGGTGGCCTCAGTGGGGACATGCAGATGAGTATATGCAGAAAGTGCACATGGACTCACTCGAGTAGTGTCTGGCTTCTCTCATTTTGCACAGAAATAAAGAGATCAACACAAGACTGAGCTCCTAAAAATAATTCCAGGCACAGCCCAGCCCAGCCTCTGATACCTGCACATTCCATGCTCTCAGCACTTAGCACACCAAGAAACCCTGAGGAATGTGTGGCTGGCTGCTTGTGGCAGGCAGGACTCCTCTGCAAACACAACTCCTGGATGTGGGCACCTGTGCTGACAGATGAGGACTAAGGACATTCCTTTGTGCCACAACAATTGGCCACCTCACCTCGGTCACCCTGAGTGCCTCGGGTGGAACAGGAAACCAGGTTCCACTGAGAAACAAGAAAAGAAGCTACTGAACAAAAATAAATCAGGGATAAACAAGGAGGAACCAGGTTTTGGGGGCACAAAGCACAAAGTTATTTACGTGATGCAAACACAAGAAGTTGTGAAGCTCATTTGGACCATGGTAGGTGAAGAGGAAAAAACTTTGGCTCTAAAAGTCACATTTTTAAGTAGTGAACTACAGATTTCCACATCCTGGGTGGCTTTCCTGCCTTTTTCTTATGCTCCTAATGTCCCAGGGGGGAAAAACCAACCACCCAAAATATCTGAATAAGATTTAATTTGAAAATGGGGATGTGACTTCTTTTTTTTTAATGTATTACGCAAGAGCTAACATTTCTATTTTCTGCTTCCTATTTTGAAACAGATATAAAGAATCTCCTAATTTATGTGTTTTTTTTACTTATGCTGTCTAGAAATAGAAGTTCTGGGAATTCAGGATATTCAGGATATTGTTTTGGTGCTCCACAGAAACTGCAGCATCAGGATATTAAAATAACACAATTTGTCAGTGAAACTGTAATCAAAAATATGCTAAAGGTCTAAACAGCAGCATTAACTGAATTAGCTTAGCCTTCAATTTCAGGTTAATGTGATGCATATGTGAATAAATATGCATCTAGAGAGAACAACTATTAAAAAGTCATTTAAGGAACAACACTTTATCCCTCTCACCTCTCTCCGCCGTGATGCCCAGCAACTTTGTTTAATCTTCCAAACCACAGCTGCCACCAGGAGCAATGACAGGAAACAACTGGAAAGGAAAGGGGAAAAAAAATGGAAAAGAGTATTTTATTGCCCTTGTTCATAACAAACTGGCAGCTGAAAAACTCTAGGAAATGCAAAGTTAAATGAAAAGTTCATACAATAATTAGAGATACACTGAAGAAACATAATCCAGCACAGTTCAGTGCTTCTGATACCCCCTGAGGAATGACAATTATTTTTAGGGAAAACTGTTGTTCCAAAGTTCCCTACCTCACTTCCTTAAGTGACAGTAAGGCTGAAAGATTTAATCAGATTCAAAAAGCCACTATTGCCCATCTCTGGTGATATTTTAAGTGAGAGGATAACCCCCAAAAAGAAAAGCCTTGAAAGAAGCAGAGAAAATTGATTATTATTTCCTTTCCAAATTACAAAAATAAGACACAGTGTAGAGCAGGCAGGTTGTTGCAAAACTACAGGCATTTCTTGATTTCCCCAAATCTATATTGCTTTTCTTCAGTCAAAAGAGGGGGGAAAAAAGGATGGATGGATATATCCATTTCTAGGGAAAATGCAAGGAAGAAGATATAACAAAAAAACAGTAGTAGGAGTAATAACAATAATAATAGCAATAACTGACTGTATTGACAGTCATGATCTTATCATGCTGAATTCCTAATGAGCAACTCCAGGGCACACAAGCTGAGATGAGATCCCACCCCTGGGGGATTTCAAGGCCCTGTGGATGTGGCACTTGGGGACAGGGGCAGTGCTGGGGAATGGCTGAACTTGCTGATCTCAGAGGGCTTTTCCAACCTAGATGATTCTGTGACACTCTGACCTGGAACTGCCTCTAATTAATCACCAGGATGGACAGCAGGAACCATTCCCTGAGAAATGCCAAAGGTGAGGAGAGTGCTCTTGTTGCCACATCACCATCTACAGACAATGTGACAGGAAAACTCCATGGATGGGGCACAGACACCCAAAGGCAGCCAGTCAGTATGGGATTACATTTTTCAGGCTTAGATATGCACAGAAATATGCTTTACTATTATACAGCATATAATATTAAAATTCTTGCACTTGTTTGACTTTCATGGCCCTGGCACACGGTGCCCAGAGCAGCTGGGGCTGCCCCTGGATCCCTGGCAGTGCCCAAGGCCAGGCTGGACACTGGGGCTGGAGCAGCCTGGGACAGTGGCAGGTGTCCCTGCCATGGCACTGGATGGGATTTAAGGTCCTTTCCAACTCAAACCATTCCAGGATTTTATGATTTCAGATGCAGTTTATGTGCAACACACGCTGCTGCCACAGCTCATCCATGTTTACCTCCTCAGTCCTCCTTTATTTGGGGAAACAAGATCAAGTCCAAAGTGCAGAGGAAAAATGCCAGCAGGCAAAAATGCCATTACTCCCAAGCACCTCTGTTAAATTACCCATGTCAGAGCAGTTTCTCAGGAGGTCAGGGATGCAGATGAACTTGCATTTTGCCACCCACAGCCAGCAAAGTCAACCAGGTCTCCTCATTTACACAACAGTTACGTGTATCCATGAGACAGCTCCAGAAAAACACACAGCAAATGGAAGATACACATCAGAACATGCCTAGGTGCTGTAAGAATGGCCCCTTTTCAGGGAAAAAAGTGACCTCAGCAATTTGAAAACTGTTGGACCTCTTCTTTTGGGTTGATTTCATAGAATCACAGAATCATTTATGTTGGAAAAAACCTCTAAGATCATCGAGTCCAGCTGTTAACTCAGCACTGCCAAGGCCACCACTAAACCATGTCCCCAGGTGCCACATTGTCAGTGGCACTGTAAATGTCTCCCTATGTATTATTTACTCCCTTGGAAAAGAAAGCAAGCGTGGAGAACTAAGAGGATCACATTTATTACTAAATCCCCTTTCCAAAATGCAACACTGCACAAGCCTGCATATTCCAGAGCCTTTCATTGGTTTCTCTTTCTTGCCCATTTCTGGTACCACAGCCAAGATCTTCTTGAGAAAACACAGAGAGGAATTAACAATTAAAGGCTAATAAAAGCCTCTCCTAAAACGCTCACCACAGCACCCTTTTATTTCAAAAGAACAGCACCATACATCTTTGTATTGTCACAAGGAGGCAGCAAATACCCACAAAAGCTATAAAATCACTAAGGAAATATATTTTCCCCCTTGAACTAACATCCCTCGGAAGCACTCGGGGAGAAATGAAAGGCAGAGCCTGCTGCATCCATCACCTGCTGGAAGAGCCCCAGGGGCAGAGCAAAGTCGAGATCTATTGCTGCTTTTACTCAGCCTAAACCACCCTGAAATAAGTTAAAAGACCTGATGTGAGCATCAGTAGCTTTAAAGAAGGGTTTTTTTCCAATTTTCTCTGAGAAAGCAACTTTGTAGATCTGGAAGCAGCAGAAGGAAGCAGCTGTGTGCAGAGAGCTGTGCTGGGGATGATCTGAGTGAGAGCCTGGCAGGGTCCTGCTCCAAGCTCAGCTCTGCCCTCTCTCTCCCCAGCAGCTCCAGACACATCTCTGCCAGCCAGGAATATCCACCTGCTCACAAATGACTCGCAAAATATAATTTTACTACAGGATTTGCTTTGCCCTCCCCTCTCTTTTCTCCAAAAATAGCAGCCTACCAAGAGCATCCTTCATCCCAGAAATCCACTCTTCACCCAAGTCTTCTCTCTGCAGCTTCCCCCAGGCCAAATGGCTCCAGGGAGAGCTCAGAGCCCCTGGCAGGGCCTGAGGGGGCTCCAGGAGAGCTGGAGAGGGACTGGGGACAAGGCATGGAGGGACAGGACACAGGGAATGGCTCCCAGTGCCAGAGGGCAGGGCTGGATGGGATCTTGGGCAGGAATTGTTCCCTGGCAGGGTGGGCAGGGCTGGCACAGGGTGCCCAGAGCAGCTGTGGCTGCCCCTGGATCCCTGGCAGTGCCCAAGGCCAGGCTGGACACTGGGACACCCTGGGACAGTGGGAGGTGTCCCTGCCATGGCAGGGAATGGAAACAAGGTGATCTTTAAGCTCCCTTCCAACCCAAACTACTCTGTGATTCTATCAGCTGCTGGATTTCCATTTTCCTATAGCCTGTAACGCGTTCAGTTTGACACCAGCTAAATTTTTCCAACAGAAAAAAAAAGGAAACCAGCAAACTCAGGTGTGAAACCAGACTGGAAGGGAAAAAAAACATCAAGAGCCACCAAACACCCTGGAGATTTTTTCATCCCAGGGAAATTTGAACCATTTCTGTCAGGTTCTACCAAGTAGAGCTTCCATTGCCTCATACAGTTATAAAAATTTGTGCTTACACAGCATAAATATTGCAATTCAGGAAGGACATACATTTAAATTTTATGGAAAATATTCTATTTGGCAAATAGCTTTATTAATTCATTCTTAATTATTCATTAGATTATTTAAGTACAATAAATGAGCAATGTGGTTATAAATAATCTCTCCTCAGTTGGCCTCAACACATGCCTGAAGCCTCAGCTGATCAGCCTTCAGAAAACCACAGAGTATTCCCACACTGACACAGGAATCTGAACTTAAACACATGGGTTTTATTCTGGACTTTAATCTCCTTTTCACCACAGAGAGAATATTCTCTCCACTCCTGGTATCCTTAAAGCTTTTCAAACAAGTCCACTTTCATTTTTAAATATCTGGAAAACTCCATCAGCACTTTACTATAATACATTCTCAGAAGGGGAGAAGAAAATCCATCTGGTGTATTAGGGTCCAATTACTAAACCTCCATGAAATGTTTATCCACATCAGAACTGCCTGTAAAAAATGGCAGCTTTAAACACCAAAATGTACAGCAGCCTCACTGCTAATGTGCTTTAACATATACAGGTCACTTCATAATTCCAGAAAGCCCTGCCATGATTACTAGAAACACAGCCCAAATTATTTTGATGAATTAGAAACTATTTAAGTGCTATTTACAAGTAAATTTTAATATGCTGGAGACTTACAAGACACATTTTAAAGTACTGGATGCATTAAACCTTGAAATAATTGGCACAAGTGTATAACACACCCGTGGTTGGTTGGGTTGCCTGCAGCCCATCAAGCCACATTGCTGAGCTCATCCTCCTGCCGAGGATGGCACAGGGCTCAACAAGGCACAGCTCACCTTAGCTGTGCCACAGGAGGGCAATGGACACAGGGCATGGGTTAAAGCCAGGTGGAAATCAAGCACTGCAAAGCCACTCAACCCCTTCTCTTCTCCCCCACCCTGGTGGAGTGGAGAGGAGAACCAGAAGTAAAATGTGTAGGCTGAGAAGAACAGTTTAATAACTGAAAACAAAATAAAATACAATAATATAGCTAATAATAATAATAATGATATTCAAAAGAGAAACAAAAAACCCAAGCAAACAAGTGATGCACAAGAGAACTGCTCAGCACCCGCTGGCCAAAGCCAGCCCCTGCTCCCAGATCAGCCTTTGCAGGGAACTGCCCCAGTCTGTGCACTGGGCACGGGCTCTGAGGTGTGCAGTGTCCACTTGGCTGGTTGGGGTCACCTGTCCCAGCTATGACCACTCCCAGTTCGAGCAGCTCCTCACTGGCAGAGCAAGAGAAAAAAAACCAACAAACTTCTGAGAAACACAACTCAAAATCATCAGTGTATTATCAATATCATTCTCATTCTCAACCCAAAACTCAGCACCAGAACAGCTCCTGAGAAGGAATTAACTCCATGCCAGCCAAAACCAGGACAGCAATCTGATGAGGAGCAGTTGAAGGAGTTGGGAAGGGGCTGCAGAATTCCTGAGGGAGCTGGGAAAGGGGCTGCAGAATTCCTGAGGGAGCTGGGAAAGGGGCTGGAGAATTCCTGAGGGAGCTGGGAAAGGGGCTGCAGAATTCCTGAGGGAGCTGGGAAAGGGGCTGCAGAATTCCTGAGGGAGCTGGGAAGGGGCTCAGCCTGGAGAAAAGGAGGCTCAGGGGGGACCTTGTGGCTCTGCACAATTCCCTGACAGGAGGGGACAGCCGGGGGGGATTTGGGATCTGGGAACAGGGAACAGGGACAGGAGGAGAAGGAACGGCCTCAGGGTGGGAATTGGGGAATTCCTGAATGGAAAGGGCAGGGTGCAGTCCCCACCCCTGGGGGATTTCAGAGCCCTGTGCATGTGGCACTTGGGGACATGGGGCAGTGCTGGTCCTGGCACTGCTGGGGATGGTTGGACTGGATGGGCTCAGAGGGATTTCCCAACCCAGATGATTTTATGATTCTATTCTATGATTATGGAGGATGAAGTAAAGAGTGCTGAGAACATGGAAGGAAGGAAGTTATGGATGCTGAACTGCTAATCTTCTTCATTTTGTTAGAAATAATGTAAAGATATTCCCAAGCTCTTCCTTTTTTATTAAAAGAAGAAGAAGAAGAAGAGGACTCAGACTGTATTTTAGGCACCTATTTAGTAATGCCATTTGTGCTGCAGTGAAAAATTATTTAATAAGCAACAAGAATAAATAAAATATCTGCAGCATAACTCCAGATTTGAATTATTGCAGGAGGCCATTCCCACTTAATGAAAATACTGGGAAAATACTTATGTCAGGAAAAACAATATACAGCACATAAAACCATCTGCTGAGTCTTGTACTGAGCAAACAATGCTCCTGCTCAAGTTTGTCTGAGGGACGAGTCCAATTATTTCTATCAAACCAAAATTACACCATTGCCATTCGATATTCAGACCCTAACAGGGGCACATGAGGTTTGATGTGCCACCACAAACACTGAACTGGCAGCTTTTGTTCCACTTGTGAAACAGCCATTTCTCTAACAATCACTGTCAGGCTTCAGTGGGGCAGGTCAGTGTTAGACCATGGAATCACAACGTGCCTTGGGCTGGAAAGGACCTTACATCAGCTTCAGCCACCCTGCCATGGGCAGCAACACCTCCCACTGGGCCACACCAGACACTGGGCTCCCTCACAAGGATGTTTCAAGGACAGATAATCAGTGTAATAAAGCTCAGGATGAGATCCTAGAACAGAATCATGGAATGGTTTGGCTTGGAGAGACCTTAACAGGTCATCCAGTCCAGCCCTCCGTTGTGAGCAGGAACATCTTCAAGTAGGTCAGATTGCTCAGAGCCTGTCCAGCCTGGACTGGAATGTTTCAAAGGATGGGGTATTCACCCCCTCTCTGGGAAGCCTAGTCCACCATCTCATCACCCTCACCATAAAAAATTTATTCCCTAATCTAGTCTTAATAGACTCTTTTAATTTAAAGTCATTTACTGATAGGAGCCTTTGTCCTACCACTACAGGCCCCACTTAAATTTCTGTCCCCATCTCCCTTTGAACCCCCTTGGAAGCATGGAGAGATCCCAGTAAGGTCTCTCAAGTGCTCTCCAGGTTGATGGTTGAAGGGAAGACAAGTAAAAGGGAAGAATGGAAGAAGGGAACAGAAAGAAAAAGGGAGAAAGATTATTGGGCAGTAATATGTGCTTACAAGGCCACAAGTATTTTTACATCTTCTGTACATAAAGGCACGCTGGTGATTAATATCTGTGATAGGTGTGCTGGCAGACAGACTTTTTGGAAGATAAGGAAGCACAGCTACAAATAAAAAATGTTCACAGAAATTGTCAAAACTGTGTGCTGAAAGACAACTGCACATCTGTAAATTAAAGAGCTGTGTTACGAAAAGCAGAGAGGAGGAAAGAGAAAACCCAGTTTACTTGCAATTCATTAGCTTTGCAAAGGTTAACAGTGGCTGGAATATTATTTCTCCTCCAGCTCTGATTATAATGCAATATTAACAACCCCAGAACTTCACCGTTCTACCCAACCTTTATCCACTGACATTTTCTTAGCTTAAAATAAAACATCCATGTGGTACAAATTAAGGGTAATACACAGCCCCCTGCCTGGCTTGTGCTGAATTCCAGGAGTCCAGCAGCCCCTCTGAATGTGAGGCACAGCCCTCTGGTCACAGTGGCCAGCTCCTACATGAAATGGAAGCCAGCCCCACGTCCTGCTCCCCACTGCCCCTGTTGTTGGGGTGCCTGCCCAGGTTCCTGCTTTTCCCCACCCCTGTGCATCCCACAGGCAGCCCAGCCAGTGCCTGGGATAGCACACACTCAGCTGGGCTGGGGTTTGGCAGCCCTGCTGCAAGGCCTGGACTCACCTAATTCATCTCCAATGTCAGCAGTGAAACTGAAAATCCCCTTTCCCTCTCAGGTGCTCCACACAGCCCAAGGCACAGATGATGCACAGCACAAAAGCACAGTCAGGATGGGCAAGTGCCTTCCAGAACACAGAAATGTGCCACAGTATCTCCAGCTCAGATTTCCCAAATTCAGAGAATCACAGAATGGTTTGGGTTGGAAGTGATGTTAAAAATCACCTTGTTCCATCCCCCCTGCCATGGGCAGGGACACCTTCCACTGTCCCAGGTGCTCCAAGCCCCATCCAGCCTGGCCTTGGGCACCTGCAGGGATGGGGCAGCCACAGCTGCTCTGGGCAACTCCTGCATTTCCTGCAGAACAGCAAAATGAAGCAATACCCTTAAATGTGCAAACAGAAACTCTAAACATCGATTTTCCAGAACAACATCTCTTTAGTTCTCCATTACACCTAAGAAATGGATACATATCCCAGTTTTTGAGTTTGGTGTTAGTGTTACCAACTGGTTTTAGGTTTCCACAAAGTTTTTTCCTCGCCTCTATTTTAGGGAGCAAATTCTCAACCAACTGTTGCTTACTAACAGCACAGGGGGCCCTCAGATATTACCTATTTATGGTCTGCCTGGGATCCAATAGTAATTATGAAATGTGCCCTAGAGCATTAAAAATGCAAATGTTCCAATAGTTTCCCCTACACTCAGTGAGATGAATCACACTGTTCTAATCCACTGGTTAATTAGGGAGTTATAGTGACTAAAATAAAACACTTAGAGAGAAGCTTAGGAGTAGTGAAAGAATCAAAAAAATTCTAACACATTATAAATGCTTAACTGGAAAACACCAGTAAACTGTCTTCTCTCAAATCCATACGTTATTATTCCTCTGGCTTCTTAGGATGTTAAATAATATTGCAACATTACTTCTCAAGGAGATTCATGTGATAATAGTGATGGAGAAAAGGAAACTTGCAGCCTTTGGACATGTATGTTCAGCTGCATGTGCTCACTGAGATGCATAGTGCACTTATGTTCTGCTTTAACCTGGCACTGGAATCGTGGAAGGATTTGGGTTGGAAGGATCCTGGAAGCTCACCCAGTTCCACACCCCTGCCATGGCAGGGACACCTCCCAGTGTCCCAGGCTGCTCCAGCCCCTATGTCCAGCCTGGCCTTGGGCACTGCCAGGGATCCAGGGGCAGCCACAGCTGCTCTGGGAATCTCCTCAAATGCTGAATCTGGAGCAATCCCTCATACTGAGGGGTTTAAACCCTCACATGCAGATGTAGTTGGGTCAGTAAAGCACTAATCTTAAACAATTAGAAAAGAACTAAGGAACCAACTGCTTTCCTTTTCATTTTCCTTGTAAGCAATTACCCTGCCAGAAAGATTTTTAGGGAAAATGTTGGCTGTGATTTATGCAGCAGAACAAAAGCTTAAGTGTGAGCCAGGAGTAACCACCTACTCTGCTCCAATGGCAGGAAGATGGTGGTTCAAACTTCTGCTTCCCAGGGACTGTACTAAAGCAGATTCTGCTCTCTAAAAGCTCCACATGAAAAAAAAATTATATAAACCACCTGTCTGAAGGATCTGTCTGGAGCTTCTTGCATTAATTAAATTTAGCATGAAATCTAAAGCAAGATATTATTCCCACTGCTCATTTTATACCAGGCAATATTACCTGCTTTAGAAAGATGCTGTAAGACCTGGAGCAGTGTTTACTCCATGTGTATCCCTCCTGCAGGACTTCTTATCGATCAGCTACTGGCTTTTACTTCTGGAGTATTACCAGTCCCTAAAAGAGAGGCCAATACACTGGATTTGGAAGCTTTGAACAGAGGGTGTGCTGTGCCTTGGAAGTGTTTCACCTCTTTGGTAGGGCTGCATTCTTTGAAGGACAGAAGAGGAGACAAGGATTGAAATGGCTTCTGTTGGTTCCCACTCTGAGGGAATCATCAACTCACTTGACACTAAGAAGTGTAAAAGCTGTGTATGAAAAACAGAAGGATTTGCCTTCTATTGTACTGTAACATATGTTTGTATTTAACTTGACATACTTTCAGAGTTCAGTTTAAAATCAAAAGGTGGTACCTGAAGAGTTGGACATTACTCCAGACTCAACTCTTTGCAAAATAACTCCCTGAGTTTATGACTGGTGTCCGAGGTGGGAAAGCCTGCATAGTCACACGTTATCTGTGGGAAGTCAGTGTTTCCTACACTGCTGGGGAAGATGAAAAAGGAAAACCTTACAAATATGACTGCTTGGCAAAAGATTTTGAGAATATGGAAACTATAAGCAAGATTGAAATGAAAGCTGTCTTTGAGATACCAAACCTGAGTTACTGAACAACTAGAAAACAACAGCATGGGCAGCTGAGAGTAATGCCCTCATGACTGAACAATTCCCTCTGCTTGCAGACAGGTCCAAGGGCAGAAAAAGACCCTGCTATCTTGGCAGAGGGGTCCCAAGAGCAGTTTCTAGGGTTTAAAGTGTAACACAGTATGGTAATGGAGTGATTCTTATAGGCTGTATGTAAATGCTCTAGGGTTTGTATCTTGTATTAGATTGGTTAGTGAAAATTAGAATATTCTACACAGAAGAAGATTTATTGTATTGTAACAGGAACCTCGCTCTCTTACCTCACTCTCTTACCTCTCTTATTCTTGCTCTTGCCTCTCTCACATTTACTCTGTCACCCTCCTGCTCACAGCCCTGCTCTGAGCTGTGGCTGGCAGCTCCAGGCAGGGCCCTTTCACCCACACCCTGTGCAATACAGCACAAGTTCCAACACCTGGCTTTAGAGATCTCTCCACTTGTCCCGACTGTCTGGACCAGCAGCTCCTACACTACACCATCTCAAAAGGAACTTCTCCTTTTCCAAAAGCCTCTCCCAGCCCATCCTCCCTTTCCCTGCATGCACTGGCATGATGCATTGGCAAAGATGGGCAGACAATTGCTTTTCTTAACATAATTCCTAATTAAATATTTAAAACAGACTGAAGATTTCCATTTTCTAGGCTGTAAGCAGGATGTTTAAGTTAAAAAACCAGACCAAGAAGAACCCAAACTCTGAAGCCCAAAACCTAAAGAAGTAACATTTATCTGTCTTAAATGAGAAGTACCTGAAAAATGTCACAAAGAACTGCACCAGGTCCATAAAGTTGCTGTGCTGTGAGAATGCAATCTGCAAAACAAAAGCAAATGCTTTCTGTTACTTACTGAAAATCTTATTTTAAGATATGTAAAAATGATGAAAAATGACAATGAAAAGCATCTTTACTCAGATCAATTAATATTTTTGAACACTGTTTTTGCAAAAGAATAGAAATATTCTGAGGGAAAAGAAAATAAATTATAACTTCACATTGTTTTGAAAACAAATATCCCAAAAATGAAGCTGAACAAGTAACTCTGTCGCCCAGCCATGTTCCAAGGAATATTCTTCAGTGCACACTGAAGAAAACACTACTTCAAAAACTTAGAACAGAGGTTTCACAGAGCTGCAAATAGTCTTTAATTAAAAGTGAAAATCTTTAATTATTGTTTACACAGCAACCCAAAATTCAGTATTTACATTTCAAACAATATCCAGACCACAAAATCTCCTCGAGAAAGGAACTTACACCAAGAGCTGCAAAGAGGCACGAAACACAGAAGATGATGGACACTGTGAAAACAGCTCTGGCATTCATCTCAGCTCCTGCCCTGCAATCCAGCAGCACAGAGCAGGAAAACAACGGAATTTTGGGACTAAACCAGGGGAAGAGGAGAACAGGAAACTGGGAGGTGGTCAGAGGCAAAAGGGAAGATTGGGGAGCCTGGGTAAAAATAACAACGTGGAGGGGAGGCGAGCCAAGAGAAAAGCAACTTGTGCAATATTAGGAATCAGAAGTTCTTTCCAGGTACCTCCTATTTCCTCTGCCTGTCAATCTCTCAGCACCACAACACAACATTAACTCTTTCATGAAGTAACAGGATTTATTGAGAATTAAAGTGAAATCTGCACTGACAAAAGCCTTTCATGGACATTAAATCAATTTCTGGTGTCATTTGTTGTTTTTCTCCCTTGATGAACAGGACTTATGGCAACATTAGCATAAACATAAATCTCTCCTCCCAGAGACAGCCACATCCCAAAATTCATGGCTATGTGTAAAGTGAGTCATTGCTTGGGTTCCTCTTGCTCTGGAACACTTTCTATGATTATATTTGCTTTAAATATCCATTGTAACTTGGTACAGAAGCTGCCCCAAATAGTTTTCTTATAAATAAATCGAATTATTTTGAAGTTGAAAGTTCCTTTGCAGTGGACAACCACTGTGCAGCTGGAAAGTGAACTCCAAACCTGCACACCAGATGCTGCAACCTCAACAGTCCTGCCTACAAAAGACAAGGAAACACAGAGTTTCTTTTTGATTTTTACCTCTGAATTGCTTCCCAATAGTCTTCTGATTATTAAAAGACAGCGAGCAAGATTGCACTTTTTGTGTAAAAAATCAGTGCCTAGTAACTAAACGGGCAGAGTATTTGCATAAATGGATATTCTGGAATAAACACAGTATTCTGGAATGTCTTTAAGGCAAAGATAATCCTTAGTGAAATATCACATCCCAAAATACAAACATGTAACACAGCCAGTATAAAAATAATAACTTTTCTTATTATTTCTGAGAATAAACATGATGCTGAGTGACTATAAGAGATGCATTTCAAAATAAAGCCCTTGCTATATATCAACAATCCTCTAGCAGAAAAAGAAAATTAAAAGCACAAAGGAATCATGAACAGGCCAGTCCCCTGTGGATGGCCATCAGGATCAGTTTCTGTGATGGAAACCAAAACTTGCTCCCATTAGAAGAAACAAGAATCTGTTAATTTTAAAATAAGAGCAATTCTATAAAAGATTAATGAGACTGTTATCAGAGAGGGGCTTCTCATTTTTTGACAACAACTGCAGGACAAAACAAGTAAATACAAAAACAAACAAAAAATAACTCAGGTTTATTTCACATGGAGGCCTTACAAATGCTTTACCAGTGGTGATTATTTTCTCTGCCTGTTGGAGTTCCTCTCCTATAAAGTCCAATTGAGGACCTGTACCTCATACATGGATTAAAAAACCCAGGTTGTTTCTCCAATTTATTCCTCACAAGCTGAAAATACTTTCTGCCATCAAACCTGACCAATCTGTGTCACAGGCAATTTGGTCTCATAATTGTTAATGGTTTGCTTACTTAGAGCTTAATTTCCCCTAATATAATCTGTTCCCAGGACTTAATTAATTCAGTTACATTGAAAGTTTGGTTGGAAATAGCTGTTGAAAGTAGGCTGTTCATTCTGGAGCCATGAAAAATATGGCACCAATTTCTTAGCAGTCTGGATTTTTAATTAAGCTTAACTGACAACAGAAGATTCATCTACCCATTCCCAAAAAGCTAATTCTGTAGCAAAGGCTGAAGCAGTTCAGCTGCAGGAAAGCTCTGTGGGGCTCGAGCTGGGGCTCTGGAAAGCTTCCCCAGGCACAGGGGCAGAGTCTCAGCTCAGCTGCACGATCCAATCCCCACTCTGATATCAAAGAATCCCAGAAGAGTTTAGGCTTAGACCCGAGCCCATCCAGTCCAGCACTGCCCATGTCCCCAAGTGCCACATGCACAGGGCTTGGAAATCCTCAGGGGGAGGATTGCACTGGGGACTCCAGCCCTGCCCCGGGCGGCCAGGGCTCACACCCCTTTGTAGTGGAAGAAATTTTCCCTAATATCCATATAATAATCATTATAATACTATAATAATAACTATCCCTTATAAACCTCTACCTGGGCACACCTGAGCCACCCCCAGCCGTGGTGGAGCAGCACCCCCAGGGCCTGTTCCATGGAGCCAAGCCATGCCAGCACTCAGGGATGGTTTGTGCCCTGTGCTCAGGAACAACACAGCACCCCCACGACCAGATATCCATCGTGTTCATTCCAAAGAGCATCACAAAGCTCGTGTTCATCTTATCTGCAAAGGTACCCTGGAGAGCACAACTGCCTGTCCTGCTTTTTCTGTTGCCACATCATTTGAAGTACAAAAAAAATTCACCCGCTTTCCAGAGAACCAGAAGTAACTGGCTGCATGGACTGACAAAAATTTATAATGACAAGCTTTACATTTTTTATCATTTGATTAGCATAAAATATGAAGCCAAGAAGATAATTAGGCTTCCTCTAACTAGCCAACATCTAAAAATTGCACTGGTTTTTAAATCAGTACGCACAAATTTCAAAGGAGTTAATGGCAAACAACTTGGCCACAAAATAATAGAAGCAAAGGAAAAGTACAATTGAACTCAACTGACATTTCAGTAACAGTTGTTATTTCAAACTCAAAATATTGCTGGAGCTAAACTACAGCTTGTGACTGACAGACATTTTGAAAAACCAATCAGAACAATTACATACCAGGACTTGCTTTGCATAAGCACCAGAGTTTGTTCTCCAAGAGAAAAGAAAATTGAGAATAATTTTGAGATGATAATTTTGTACTAAAGTAGGCCAACTAAGACCTAAGTTCACCTTAAACCTGTACATGCAACAATACCTAAAATTATTTAAACTTCTATTCCTGTGATCTACAAGTGTTCTGAACTCTTTAAAAACAAATTGAATTTCACATACCACTAAGAAAAATCAGTCCGTAACCAAATAAGGAATTATGAAGAAATATTTTGTTAAATCCAGCAAGAATCAAATTTGAGTAACTCCTCCCATTGAAATGTAATAAACAGAGAGTTCCTCACAGCACAACTCTTTCCACTTGTGCTGGAACTTACTGATATTTTACAGGAACACAAACTATCCCCCGCAATGGGATTAGGACAACAACTTCTCCAAACACAAATAATTTCCAATATTATACATAACATTAGCACCTCTAATCTAAAATTAACTAAAGAACTGATAACCTAAGAGTTGGGGTTGTTGCAGAAGGTTCTGGGGAGACCTTCCAGGGCTCCAGGAGAGCTGGAGAGGGACTGGGGACAAGGCATGGAGGGACAGGACACAGGGAATGGCTCCCACTGCCAGAGGGCAGGGATGGATGGGATCTTGGGCAGGAATTGTTCCTGGCAGGGTGGGCAGGGCTGGCACAGGGTGCCCAGAGCAGCTGTGGCTGCCCCTGGATCCCTGGCAGTGCCCAAGGCCAGGCTGGACAATGGGGCTGGAGCAGCCTGGGACAGTGGGAGGTGTCCCTGCCATGGATGGGCTTTAAGGTCATTTCCAACCCAAACTATTCTGGGATTCTGTGAATTTACCAAAGAATATTTCAAGTATGGCAATTTCATACCATAATTTGGTACATTTTGGATCCCTAAACACTTGAGAAAACATGAACAGCCACAGAAAATATTGTTTGCACAACTTTTTTACCTTGGTAACAACTCAGGATTATTGACACATTATATTTCTATCTTTCTTCACAAGTATATAAAGTGACTAAATTCCCACCAGTAGTGCCTTCCTTTTCATCCCTATTTCATATCAGGGATGAGAAAAAGAGAAACTAAAAATGGTATTTTGCACAGGACACGCTCCTAGAATAGAACTGTGTAAGAAAGAAAAACAGAAATCTAATTAACTTCTGAAAGTGGAGGGGCCCAGCAGAGACAGCGCAGTGTGAAGCTGGCTCCCAGAGCCTGGGGCCGGCTGTGAATTCAGAAGGTATCAAAAGGTCCAACTGCTGCATCCATTAACCTCACCTGGCAGGTGGGAAAATGCTACAGCACACGTGTTTTCACAGTCTAGAGGACCACACAGAAATGTAGTGGCTTTTGGGCTGCTTTTGGCTTTTCATTTCAATCTAGCCCCAGCAGCAGGGAGAAGTGGAAAGCTGGGAGCTCCACAGGCTTCCAGTGAGAGAAAGCCACAAGCCAGATAAGCTGCAGGTGACACTTATGCACATCTTCCTCTATTTCTTCCCCAGAATTCCACTGTCTTGTTTCTTTTTTCCTATGGGTAGAGCAAGGATTCACTGTGACCTTGGCGAATACAGACAGCACTTACAGGATGCCATGGCCTGAATGCTGAGTGCCTGTGCCTTTGTCAAAGGACCTGCTGTAAAACAAAGGGGCTTTAAGTATTCTTGAGCGATGCCAAAGTCATCAAAACATTCATTTTGCCCTCTAGAATAATGCTGGGGGGGAAACTCCTCTTCTGCTCAGGAGTACTGCCAGTGCCTGCTGCAGTTCTCCTTCAGGCACAAACACAGGATGCTCCAATGAAACTCATGGCCACAGTCCACGCTGGGCTCCGTGCTCTCCACTCCAGAGCAGCACTCAGCCAAACCAAGAGCCCTGGCCAGGAGCTTTTGGGAAAGAATGTGCCAACACAGCAATCCAGCTCCACCACCTGAACACGGTCTCACTCTGCCATGTGCTGCTGCTTCCTGTGCTCTGTGAACATCTCTAATGAGCCATGGAGGTCATTAAGGCAGCAGAGAGCTCATCATAGGAATGAAGGGCAAAAAGCCTTTCAAAAACACCCTTCAGAAGCTGGGATTTTGGAGCTGACCCTGCTCACTGAGGGATGAGCAAACAGCAGCAAGCCTTTTTCAGGCAGGTGGCTCCTAAACGATCTCAACAGTGTCAGTTCCAAGGAACACTTTCTGGAAGGAAGTGTTTGTTCACCTCGGCTGATGATCTGTGGGATTCAGACACAGATTATGACATCCAAATCCAGGGTCACAGGGGTATTCCTATCAGCCCTTTACACTCAATGGAAACCTCATCTGTGATTCAGCTGACCAATGCAGGTGCCTAATAATAAATAACAAAAAATTATTACCTGACCAGTTCCATAACAGAACTGTTAACACTGAGGCACACAAAGACATCTATTTGTAGACCCCTAAATTTATATAGTTTACATTTCCATGGTGCATCCTTGCCCTTGGTTTCACAGATGAAGTAGAAGCTCCATCTGTTGCCTAAAGAGGGGTAAAAGCTATTGCAGCTGTCCTGGGACACCTCACCTGGCCTCCAGCTGCTGCTCCAGAACCACAGAGTGGTTTGGGTTGGAAGGGCCCTTAAAGCTCTGGGCAGGGACACCTTCCACTACACCAGGTTGCTCCAAGCCCCACCCAACAGCTTTTGGATGAATCCACACCCCAATTACACCACAGAAGCAGAAGAACATTCTCGTTCAGAGGCACCACAGATCTCTGCTTTAAATGAACAGCAAAACTGCACCCAAATTTGGAGGTTAGGCAGGAAATGTAACCTGATCCACAGGGACAGATTAGCCAGAGAGAAAGTTAAACCTTAGGTTTCAGAGAAGAAAGGATCTTAACAGGAGTTAACTGTAACTTGAAAAACTCTGACACACAACAAGTTGAAGCAGAGCACGATTTGGAGGTGGGAGGTCCCAGAGAGTTTGTAATGCACCTGATGCTGCAGGTGTGGACAGCAGAAGCAGCACTGCAAGGGGCTCTGAGCTGCCCCTGCAGCCTTCTCTTCTCCAGGCTGAACACCCCCAGCTCTCATTCTGTCTCCAGAGCAGAGAGGCTCCAGCACCTGGAGCACCTCCACGGCCTCCTCTGGACCAGCTCCTCATCTACTGAACAGTTCACCCATCAAATCCATCTTTCTCCAAATCAGAGAGAACTTGGTGCAGCTGAAGAGGTTCCCATGCTCACATTTGCATTCTACAACAAGCAAAAATAAAATCCTCACTCAAATTTGATTTTCACACCTACTACTCCGAGTCACTCTGCTCCTGCGTGAAGGATGAAAGAGATTAATGCCTGACTCCTCACCTGCTGCAATATTAACTGGGCCATTGAGCTTTATGGCACAAATACTTGCTACTGTGCAAATATAAAACCTGCTTCACTTCTGAACTTATTCTGAGATGAAAACCGATTTATATTCCAATACTGTGCTGCCTTCCTGCAGTAGTCACAAATTGTCACTTCTCAGCTAATTGGCTGCAGTCAGCAGTTGGCTCAGGAATGCCAATTATACATGTTTTGTCTTCCCATGTGAACTCCCTCATGGTGTACAGAGTGAACACAGGCACGACTGTCTCTAAATTAAAAATAGTGCTTAAGATGTGGTCCCAAATTTCACTGCATCCCAGATATTATCACACAAATCTGACAAATGAGAAGTATTTGTTCAATAAACAGCCAGGGGTTGAATTGTGATGCTCATCTAAATTTAAACTGCACTAAGAAATAAAATTCTGGAAAGTTTCGTAATTGAAACAGCAAACTCAGCTCAGAGCCTGCACACCTCCCCGTGGCAGAAACACACTCCAAGAAAGCCAAGGCAGGGCCAGAAAAAACTCAGTTCTTCTCAATCCTCAGTGAATTCCCTGAACTTCTCAGTTCTTCTTTCAGGCCACTTACAAGAAGACATTGAGAGGNGGGAACAGGGACAGGAGGAGAGGGAACGGCCTCAGGCTGAGCAGGGGAGGTCAGGGTGGATATTGGGGAATTCCTTCCTGCAAAGTGCTGTCCTGCCCTGGCACAGCTGCCCAGGGTGGTGAAGGAGCACCTCTCCCTGGAGGGATTTAACAGCCATGTACATGTGGCACTTGGGGACATGGCAGTGGTGGCCTTGGTAGTGCTGGGGAACAGCAGGGCTCAATGGTCTTAGAGGGTTTTCCATCATAAATAATTCTGTGATCCTGCAATTGCAACAATTATTCTGGAGACAAGGAAGCTCTGAGGTGCTTGGAAAAAGTGGTAAAAAATAAAGATCCTAAACCTTGAGACAGAAGACAAGTCACCAGCAGGAAAACACTCCAAGCCTCTGAGTTCCAGGTCCTCCAGCACCTCCCTCCAGTCCCAGCCACTGCACTGTGGATGCATTTGGGAAGGACCCCGCTGCCTCTGGGATGGAGGGACCCCGCTGCCTCTGGGATGGAGGGATCCCGCTGCCTCTGGGAAGGAGGGACCCCGCTGCCTTTGGGAAGGAGGGATCCTGCTCCCTGGCTTCGTGCCCAGCACAGCTCTGACACCATCTGCCTGCAGGCTCCGTTACATTTGGGAGCATGCCAACTATTGCTGGAGAGTTTCAACATGGAAAAAATTAAAACTTTAGCACATAACAGCTCAAACTGTCACTCAGACCCCAAAGTCCAGTAAAAATGANGGGACCCCGCTGCCTTTGGGAAGGAGGGATCCTGCTCCCTGGCTTCGTGCCCAGCACAGCTCTGACACCATCTGCCTGCAGGCTCCGTTACATTTGGGAGCATGCCAACTATTGCTGGAGAGTTTCAACATGGAAAAAATTAAAACTTTAGCACATAACAGCTCAAACTGTCACTCAGACCCCAAAGTCCAGTAAAAATGAGCTTTACAGTCTACTGAGCTTAAAAGGAATAAAAGTTGTTTTCCTAAAGAACAGGTGATGTAAGTACACAAGAGGGAATTGAGAATAAAAAGTATAAAACAGCCAAAGCAATATTTGCCAGTTTATTTTTTTTTAGGCTTCAATATAGCTGACAGATGGAAACAGGAAAAACCTTCTGTCTTGCATCATTTCTGACCAGACAAAACAGGGGAAAAAATGCAAGGCAGAGTTCAGAGTTGCAGTGGTTAATTAATGGGGAAAACAAGCTCTGTCTCCTTCCCTGAGGAGGCTGTGAGCTCCAAGGATCATATTGGATGAGAAATGTAACATGTTTATCAACCTGCAGCAAAACACCCTGTAATATGACAGCTACAGGAATCTCATCTTTAATAAAATAAAGTAGCAAAGTAAGAGTATATATATTTATACATATTACATATAGAATCATAGAATGGTTTGGGTTGGAAGGGACCTTAAAGATTATCTAGTTCCAGCCCCAAACTAAATATGTATTTATATAAATAACCAATTTAAAGTATCTCTGAATGACAACATTGTCACATTATTACACAACACTGAAGCCACAAGTGGTCTCAAACCTGGTGTCACATCACGACCTGAAGTGGCAGTAATTAAAACTCTCCAAATTTACTTTAAACAAACCACAAAGCACCAGGATCAGTTTTAGAGACATGAAATCAGAATCATAGGGCTTGGCTGTTCTATTTATCACAGGTTTTCCTGTTGAGAGCCTTAGCAATGGTTTGGTGTTCAAGTAATCTTAACATTGAAAAAATAACGATGCTGGGCAGGGCAGAATGAACGACCTCTCTATAAGCTCTCGTATTTCCATTAAAAAGGACAGGTAGCCACTGCCTCTCACCAAAGGATTTCTAGAACATGTAATTCACTCTTTTGTCATGAAGAATTGCCCAGTAAAATACTGAAGTGACAAATCAGTTGATGGAATTTACCTCAACCCTCAGTCAAAATATTAATGTAATTCACTGATACTTTGGGTCTGGGAAGATGGATGGTGCTAATCTTGCATTCAAAACAGACTGGTTAAAGAAGTAACTATACATGACACAACTCAAAAAAATAATTTAGGAGAGAACCAATTTAAGAAAAAAAAGTCTATGAAATCCCCAATCATCCCAGAAATTTATTCCCATACAGGACAGACCCTGCCTGACCCCAGCTCTTCTTGCCAACACTACTGTGAGCAACATTCGCCAGCACAGTAAAAAAAGTCAAAAACCTTAATAATATAAAGCCAGGAAAATAAATGAGAGGAAAAGAAGCTTCTAGGACATTCCAGGGATTCTTTTTTTTCCAAAAGCAGTCCTGCAGAGTCAGCTGAGAGCTGTCAGTGGAGTGCTGGTGTCTCTGGCCTGGTGTTTGTGAGCTAAAGCAGCCACAGGCTTTTGGGTTTGTCACCCTCTCTTAGTTCTGGATACACTTTTCCTTGTGGTTTAGCCAGGCTGAATCCACTGCTGCATCTCAGTGAGTGACTTCCTCTATTTTACTGCCAATACACTTTTCTCCCCTTCATTAGCTCTGCTCGCTATTCTTTGACTCTTTAAATAAGCTTTTGTATAAAGAAAAGTACCTTGCTCTTTTGGCTCCCCAGCAATGGCTCACAGCACTTATTTTCTGAAATATATTTGAATTTGGGGTCTATATTTACACTGTGGTGGGTTCTGGTGTTTTCAAGAGTTATTCATCAAGAAATACAGCAACTTCAAACAACCAGCACTGGCCTCACCCAGAAGAAATTAATGCCTCATGCAGACTTAACTTCCATAGAAAATTAATTCTGTGATTTTTTATATATTATATTTTCCAGCCCCACATTTGAAAAGAGAAAAAAAATCAGCTTCCTTAAAATTAAGGCAATCAATACATATGTCACTGTCAGATCTCAATAAAACACAACCTAAGAAATGGTCCCGGTATTATTAAAACTGAATTGCAGACTGTCTCTCTCTGGTATCCTGTAACTTTTCTTATTTATGCAGCTCAAATTTTGCAACAGGCATTCAGAAGTATTTCCAGTGCTGTAGAAAGATATTCCAATAAACATCACAAAAGTCCTGTGAGTCACTACAGCTCTTCCCAAGAAATCCAAGGCTGGAGATGTAAAACCCCAAGATTTTATTGGTTGCCCCTGGCAGGGCCTGCAGGGGCTCCAGGAGAGCTGGAGAGGGACTGGGGACAAGGCATGGAGGGACAGCACACAGGGAATGGCTCCCAGTGCCAGAGGGCAGGAATGGATGGGATCTTGGGCAGGAATTGTTCCCTGGCAGGGTGGGCAGGGCTGGCACAGGGTGCCCAGAGCAGCTGTGGCTGCCCCTGGATCCCTGGCAGTGCCCAAGGCCAGGCTGGACACTGGGACACCCTGGGACAGTGGGAGGTGTCCCTGCCATGGCAGGGGTGGGATGAGCTGCTCCTTCATCTCCCTTCCAACCCAAACCATTCCATGAATCTCTGAGAAAAATCCCCCCCAACACAGCACCTGGGAAAAGTTTGGCATAAACAATTTCCAGGGTTGCTGATGCTACAACCTCCTGTAAAAACGACTGAAGTGGCACCACATCCTGCCAAGGGTTAACTGCCTGTGAGACAAATCCTCCTTTTAAAGGATTTAAGAAGGTGCTAACAAAAATATTACTTAATTGAAAAGGAAACAACTTCTAAAAGGAGAAAAATGTCATCAGTTGATGCCAAAAATAAGGTGGCAGGAGCAGATAAAACACAACAGCTGTTTCATGTTTTAAAGGACCATTTAACTGGTCTGTTTTAAATCTTGCCATCCCACAGCAGAAGATGTCAGTTTGCCTGTTCTGAAAATCAGCATGTAATTGCACGTCTCCAAAAGTAATTACATTCAACAGCAAATTTAATCAGATTAACAAATTGATCTACGTTTCATTGTTGGGTTTCAAGAAAACCTTTCACATGGCAGGAGAGATGCAGGGAGAGAGGCTCAAAAGCACCTGCAGTTATAGCTAAAGAAAGGCAAGGGACATCATTAGCAAGCAACTTCAGCATTACGATGCTTTCAGAAGCAACAGAAAAAAAGAACATTTTTGGAATAAAGGGTCCCAGAAAGTCGAGGATTATTTTATCTCTGCACTTATATCTCTTCCTTGTTAAATATGCATGAGGCACACAAGGACCTGGCAGGAAAGCTGTCCAGATCAGCAACCTCACTGCAATTTCAAGCATACACAATTATTTTATCAAAGCAATCCCTACCTGTCTGAATGTGTTTTACTCTCTCTGGCCAACAACAAGGACACTTCTTGTTTGCCCTCACTGAGAGCTCTCATTCAATGAGCCTGTTGCTTTTAATTTGAGAATGACACTAAATTAGAGAAAGACTGGAAACCTCCATGGGCCATGTCCAGTCCTCAGGGGTTATTTATGTCCTGTACCAAATACCTAATGCATCTTCCAGAGAGGAATCAAGGCATTAGAGACAGTTCAAGCCCTGCTTTTAACTGTGGATGGTTTCTCCACTCGTTCTTTTTCCATGTATTATCAAAGCCTTTTAGTCAGGCTGTAAACCTCAAAGAGGGAAATGCAGGGAGCATCACTGCTGGCAATGATCATGCCTCCTCAAAGAGGCTGAAAGCCTAAAATAAAAGGAATGCGTGGGATCTGCTGCTCTGTTTTTGGGCCCCTCCTCACCTGGCAGGACCTAAGGGTACCCCAAAGCCTTCCTTGGCTGTAGCAAAGTATCATCCATCATCCAGCTCTGGAAGAAAACAAATGCTGCCTGAACAACACTGAACATGAATGGCACGTAAAATTAAAGCTTAATTGAAAGTGATATTAAAATTCTTGCTAATGCAGACCACCTGTTTTAGGGGCAATGTTGCCAATAAAACTACCAGGGTGATGGGAAAGAGCATTAGAAGAATAATTTTAGATCAAAACTGCTTTAATGAAGGAGCTTTACTTTGAACAATGAGAATTTCAGAAGGTTTCAGTATTTACATACTAGAGGACATGACAGTAATGAAATATTGAAATAAACAATGATAAACATGAGAGCAAGAGCTTTGAAGACTGTGGAGTCTTCTTGAAAATTTAATTCCTGGCAGTTTGCAAAATATTGGTTAATATTTCCAACTTCAATAGCCACGGTCAGCATAAGAAAACACAAGAGCCATTCCTCAGCAGAATCTCAGTCTAGACTATAATTCATCTTGACTCTGAAGTGCAGCTGACACCAGGTGGCTCCCCCTGAACTTTGCCTCCATGCTAAGACAGGAAACACCTCCAGGCTAAGGAAAAGACCCATTTCCAACATCACTGCCAGCCCTGCTAAACTGAAGAGGTGTGAAGGGAGTTTGCTCTCCTACATCCCTACAGACGTTTTCAGTATATCACTGGAAACCAGGGGGAACTGTTCCCAGGTCAAAGGAGGCAATTAGTAACTCTCACACTGTGGGAAACCCTTGGGTTGCAGGGACAGGCAGAGAAGTCTTTTGATGCCTGTGAAACAAAAGAGCTTCAGCTGTTCCCTTAAAACAACTCAGGATAGAAGGTCTTAAAAAAATGAGTAGTCACAGGTCTAACATACAAGGCACTGGAATCCAACAAAGTGCCAGTTCCAAAAGGTTTAATGGGAGCACAGTTGTACCCCCACACCTATCAGAAATCTCACTTCATGCAGCACTGCAGCTCTTCACTGGAGCACTAAAATGAGCATTTTCCTTCCCAAGCTGGATTCAGTCACCCTGGCAATGGGAATTTAAGAAAAGCAACAGAAAGCAGAGAGGGAGGGCCTCAAAGGAAGGGCTCATTAAAGAGCACCTCAGCTACTGGCTGACATCTCACTCCTGGGGGTGGCACCTGCAATGGATCTGCAGAGAGCAGCTGGAGCTGTGACACCTGGATTCCTCCTGTGGAGCCAGGCTGGGAGAGCTGGGGGTGTTCAGCCTGCAAAGAGAAGGCTCTGGGATGACCTCATAGCCCTCCCAGGGCCTAACGGGGCTCCAGGAGAGCTGGAGAGGGACTGGGGACAGGGGATGGAGTTCCAGGACAAGGGGGAATGGTTTCCCACTGCCAGAGGGAAGAGTTAGATGATATTTGAAATTCTTCCCTGTGAGGCCATGGCACAGGCTGCCCCGAGAAGCTGTGAGTGCCCCATCCCTGGAATTGTACCAGGCCAGGCTGGATGGGCTTGGAGCACCCTGGGGTAGTGGAAGGAGTCCCTGACCATGACAGGGGTTTGAATTAGAGGGTCTTTAAGGTCCCTTCCAATCCAAACCCATCTGTGACTCCAGGATTCTATGTGCCAGTCCAAACATTTGTGACAGTCACTTGGATCATTACCAAAAGAAAGCACCACAGACCAAATTCTGGTTTAATTACAGCACATTTGAGCCTGTCTTCAATTCCCAGGCCTCCCATTAGTGACAGCATCTGCACTTGACCTCCTGACACGTCCCATGCCAGCTGCAGTCCACTGAAGGGCCATGAATTGTTTCCACCTTTCAGTTCACCACTCACCCTGTCAGCAGAGGAACCAGAAAGCAATGCAGCATTTTGAGTGTGCTCACCAGCACCTTCCTATCAGGGTAAACAGCACGTTTGGAGATAGAATCATTATGACAACACAGAATGTGACTGAGTTAAGCAATCCACAGATTGTCTCTAAGGTCCCTCCAATCCTGTTTGTTCCATGAACTATCTGTGTAGAAAGGGATAAAGATAGAAAGGACACTATATAGATAGACCATCCTGAAATAAGTCAGGTAGAGGAAACCAGAAGAAAGTTTGAGAAACTAAAATTGAAGGCAGCAGAGGCAATTTTAGCTATTTTTCCATTACAGCCTTTATGAAATCTGAGTGGAAGGCAACAATTTCAGTGAGTTGAATGTTTCCCACTGGTTCTCAAGTGCTCTTCAAACAGTGGGAGCTATGCAATGCTGCTGCAGCCTCCACCACGCTGCACAGGCAGTGATGCTGTGTAGTCACAGTGGCACTTTTTGAAGCCCAACACAACGATGAATTGCCAAGAAAATTATATATAGTGAATACCTAATGAGATTTTGCAAATGGTACATTTTGTATGCAAAGGCTGCAAAATTCCTTCTCCTCTTTTTGTTTCTTGAAGCATTTGGTTCATAATTAACATTTAAGCGTGTTCAAATCAAAATCCTTCAACCAACACAAAGGAAAGAGGGGAGGCAATTGCCAGTTAATGATACAATTACAAACTGGTTTTGCCTTAATCAGCTCCTAAACGTCTTACACATTCTCAGAATGTGGAGATCAATGCAAGATGCTTGAAATCTGAGAGGAAAAAATCGAATATCAAATGAGACAGAATGTTAGTGAACATAAACAACAGTTGGGGTATGAAACAAGACTAAACCACTGATTTCTATTTAGTGAGTGGTAGCAAACACCATCAGCAGTAAATCGTGACGAAGCAGAAAGCTCACTGGCAGGGGACAGTTTCCTGGACTGATAGATGGAATTTTCACCCCCCTGTACAGCCAGGAGAGGGATTCACTGACTGGACTCGGCCCCAGGTAAATACACACACGTTTAAACAGTGTTAAAACCTGCTGACATTTACACAGGTATCCGAGAGAGTTTCCAATTCTCCCCATGAACTACCTGTGAGCTCCAGAACTGCAGTTTCACCTCAGAGTCAGCTGACTTTGCACGGACTGAAACCCATGAAGAGAACTCCTCTGAAAGCTTCTGCATGGAACTCCTTTGCTTCTCACTGTGCAATTGTACAGCTGGTTATTTATAGCCAATGTCTCTCTTCTACTCTGAGCTTCATTTGAAAAGAACAACAAAGCAAACTCACAATGAAGATTAAGCAAAGAGGAAGAATAGTGGAGAAGAGATTACTATTACATTTACATAAGTGAAAAAATCCTCAACCCTTCAATGCCCACTAATGTCCTTTCTTAAAGGGTGCACTCCCAGTTTGGGGGAAGATAGGAAATGTTTAGAGTAAAGCTGAAGAGAGGAAGATGAACAGCTGGGGTTTGCTAAATGCTTCAAAATTCCGTGTGTCCAATGACTGCAGCAACAATGAGCTCACAAAGCAGAGAGAATGGAAATATCCAGACACTGTTGACAAGACCTTACCCAGATTTTCAGGAAAGCTTAGCAAGGTAAGGCTTTACAGAAGGCTTCCTTCATGCTTGCAACTGCTCAGAAAGGAGGAATTAGGAAGAGGATTGCTACACTTTGAAGGCTTTCTGCATTTTGCAGCTTTCGTTCTTTTACTGAATAATCATTTTAAGTCATTAACCAGGCAGGGAAAGACATCCTAAACCAATACACTTTAAAAAAGAAATGAACTGAAGTGGTTTGAAAAAGAGGTGGAGCAAGATGGAGAAAGAAGAGCCAGAACTGAGCACTGGCAGGGACACAGCCATCTCTTACACAAAGGAGCATTTCTACTTTCCAAATGCAGATTTTAACAGGCAAGAAGAGAGAATGAATGAGAGACAAATTTCAATCAGGGACTTCAAGATAAAGTTTATAATACTTAGGAAAAAAAAAAGGTGAAGCGTAGAATTGCTTTGCAGTAAAAACTACATTTATAAAGTTTTCTGTTGCAAGATTTGTATAGACATAAACACTCTTGTTTAAATACATGTGTTGTACTGAAATTGAAAATAAGCCAGGACAAGTGAGTGTATGCACAATGACAGTTTACTAAGATAGTCAAACAAAGAATAAACCCCTAAAAATATGATTTGGATATGCTGCACTGTCCAGGAGCAGCCCAAACACACGCATGAGCTGCCAGGTGATGCACACACATGAGGACAGAATAATTTCCAGCAGCTTGGCAGGAACACAGTTTTCCTGACTTTGACATACCCTATTAAAATCAGTGTAATTTCCAAAGGGAAATTGAAACATGTTCTGTAGCTGCATGACAGTTTAATAGTGGAAGTGCAATGAGGAATACTGTAGGAGACAAGCTAGGAGATAAGAGATCAGTTTGCATCCTACCCATGCTGCAACACGGAGTTTTAATTAACAAGCCAGTTTGCCCTGAAGGACTGATCCCAACAGCTCAGGAACTCTTCTGCAGTGAAATCAGGGATGAACTCCTCGGAAAAACAAATGAGAGAAGGAAAGCTCTGAATAAAAACAATTCCTGAGAAGAATGCAGCATGGGATGAAGACAAGGACTGATGGCCAGGAAGTCTTAAAATCACAGAATGAGAGAATGGGGCGGGTTGGAAAGGATTTTAAAGCTCATTTCAATCCAACCCCTGCCATGGGCAAGGACACCTTCACTATCCCAGGCTGCTCCAAGCCCTGTCCAACCTGGCCTTGAACACTTCCAGGGATGGAGCAGCCACAGCTGCTATTTGGGCAAAGATTTTTTGGAATTTGTCCAAAAAATCTTTGCCCAAAGACCTGTACCATGATTTAGCTGCTATTTTATCATATTGAATACAAACTACAGAGAGCCACGACTTCACAAATGAAAAAAAACTGGGGCATGGAAAGGATAGGTAGGAGCACAGACTGCAACTGAGGGAAGCTGAACCCATCACAGCAGATTGCACAAGACCTGAAAGGACACAGTGAGTCCTGGTTTCAGCCATGCACTGAAGAGGAGACTAACAGGAATTCTATGGACCACAGATTGCTGGTCGCTGCCAGACTTCTTCACAAAAACTGTGTCTCAATGAATAAGAGCTGATGCTATTTTAGACTTTGTTTTGGCAGGTAATAAAGGCATTAAGAAGAGGTGGTGATAAAACATTAACTTGGATTGAGTACATACAAGCACATTCACACTAAATTAAGGATAAAGAGAGGTTAAGTGTTTTAAGAGAATCAAAGTTCACTCTTTGACTATGAGAAATGAAATCAAACAGTAAAATCAAGTGGACTAAGGAGATCAGGAATGGGAAAGCTGCCATCTAAATATTTCTCTCAGGTCAAAGATGCCAAACTACTTGAAAGCTGTATCCTCAGAGCTAACCTCAAAAGGAAAATGAGGATCAATTAAAGAGACTTTGTATTAAGGAGAGGAAAGGATTCATTGGCAATGTCTTTAAAGCCAGCAAGAAGTAGAGAGAGAAAATAAGAACTGCCAGAAGTCAAGCTGTGCCATTGCTCAGCAAATGAAAACAAAGCAGCACGAGATGTTTCAACCATACAAGTAAAAGAAACCAGGAAGGGAAGGGAAGAGAGGATGCTTTAAGGAGAGGTAAGAGAAAAACCAACCAGCTGTATCCTTAACACTCAGTTCTGCAGCAATAAATAACAAAGAAACAAATCAGGGTAAGGTACGGTCCAGCACTGATTATGGAAAATCAAGTATCAATCAAAATAACTCATAAGGTTAAAAAAAAACCTTTTTTTTTCCTGACTCCTACAATTATGAATTTGATGAAAGAGAAGCTCAAATATTTAAATAAATATTTAAACAAATGCTCACCTTTGTACACAGATGTTACTTCCCCTACAACAAGTAGTACTTCCATGAAAATGAGGAGGTTTGGGACTTGCTACTTGAGTATCCAATGACATTAAGATTTTACATTGCAGCTCATCAACTCCTCCATATTTAAAAATCAGGACTTGAAAATAAACTATGACTTTACCAGTTTATGAAGTAAAAACTCTCCAGTTGCAAATTGATTACCAAAACTGTGATATTAAAAAGAGCCCAAAGCCAACCTGCCAAATCTTCAGTTTGCAATCAACAAGACAAAGTTTCCCAAGTAATTAAAACCCACTGTCTTTAGGAGAAGGTGATAAAGACACTTCACAAGCACTCCTAACACTTTTTAAAAAATTTGGGAAAAATATCACTATAGCTCAAGGACCTTTTTTCCAGGTGGATCTCATTTTCTTGCTCAATATTATCCTGTGCATTATTTTTTTGAGAGAGTGAGCTTGCCTGACCAGTATGTTTGAAATACCAAGTACATTAATGTAAAGTGTCAGCTTTCACAAAACAATCAGATGAACAAGGGTGAAGATGGAAAAATTTGGGTTCCCATATTTGACCAAGTTTCTTAAATAAGGCAGAATTCAAATATGTCAAATATTCAAATGTCAAGCTTTATTTGAGATCTGTGGCTATGCCATCCCCATAACTGTTCAAGGCTGGACAGGGCTTGGAGCAAGCTGGGCTAGTGAAAGCTGTCCCTGCCCATGGCAGCAGCTGGAACAGGATTTTCTTTAAAGTCCCTTCCAACCCAAGCCATTCCATGATCTCTGTTCCAGACCTTGAAGGATTTTGTCCTTCAAACACCCACATCACTCTGAGCACACAGTGAGCTGATACTTGCCCAGCCCACTGCAAGAAGGTGGCCGAGGCTGCTCTGAATTGTGAGCTGCCTCAGCAGCTGCAGAATCTGTTTTTGCAATCACAGAGTGATTCTGTCTGATTTTATGACCACCAAGCTCCATCCACTGCTTCTCCTGCAGCAGCTTCATCACCACAGCCAGCCTGGCACTGCCTGCCAACCACCCATCCTGAATGAAGGGAAAGGATGAGCTTCTTGTCCTGCCCGTGCCACCAGGCAGAGGCAGCAGCAGGAGGAAGGGGGGCCCTTGAGCTGTGCCTTTTGAGTACCAGGAACTAAAGAGCTACTAAAGCATTTCCTCTGTCTGCTCTTTCCAGGCTTGTTTCCAGCTTTATCAGCCTCTCTGCAACATCAGTATCTGCACATTTGAAGTCAGACACCTCTTCAAACACAGCCTGTTAATAAATGAATGCCTCTCTTTATTTCACAGCACATCTTCAGATACACTGGGCTGAGGCAGCATCAGAAGATGCCTCACACCTCCTTCCTCTTATCCGGGAACATCAAACTCTCTCTGCTCTGGGATTGCACCAGGCTGCTTCAGCTTGGAACTCTCCATGCACAGCAAACTGCCACAGCTCTTGAGAGAAATAAAAAAAAAAGCACCTTTAAACAATTTGACATCTATTAGCAGCTCTTACCTGTATTTTTATGGGCCAGGTGAAATTGCTGACGTAAACAAAGAATGTGATGTTCGGGCTGTTGCGGAAATCAAATTTCTCATTAGAGAAACTGTCCTTGTATTCTTTTACGTTGGTTCTGGAAACAACTGGAATTTCCTCCCCAGCCTGAGTACCAGCTGTTGTAAGGAATAGCAAGAAAAGATATTTCAATGTGTATTTAAGAAAACAAATAAAAGGGCAAATCATCCTAAATATAAATTTTAAAAAAATTAACTATTCATTCAAAACCAACTATGTTAAGCTGCACCGCATTGTCAAAATCACTGTGTGCCAAGATGTTGCATTTTTAAAAGTCAAATTTGCACTTTTAGCGTTTAGAGAATATACTAATAAAGTTGAAAACACAGGGTTTTTAAACATTTTACTTCTCCCATCAGGCTGACAATTTAAGAACTATGCAAAAAGTACATAGGTTAAAAACTCCTCAAGTTTTCCCAATTAAATTTGCCTTTTTCAGAAACTGATAAATGAAAGAAACTCCTGAGTTACTTAGATCATCCTCAATTTACCTGCAAAACTTGTGGACCAAGTAATGTTGAGGTTGAAGTTTTTAGATGCATTGATGAACATGTCCAGGTCTCTGTTTTGCTAAAGAAACAAAAAAGAAACCTCATTTTTAGGATAAGCAATTTTACTGTACTGTTTCCTAGGAAATCGTTGCTACAAAATAAAAATCTTGAAATTTATAACTTACATAAAGAAAATACATCAAGCTAAAATTATATACTATATTTTCTGAAAGAAGTATTCTCCTCCTCAAGGAAAACATAACAAAGGATAAAGAAGTTGTATGTGTAGAATATCACAGGAAGAACTGAGACACAAGATATGGAGGAAATCAAGCAAAACATCTCTGCTCTGGAGACAGGCTGAGAGAGATGGGATTGTTCAGCCTGAAAGAGAGAAGTGCCTAAAGGCTCCAGGAGAGCTGGAGAGGGACTGGGGACAAGGCATGCAGGGACAGGACACAGGGAATGGCTCCCAGTGCCAGAGGGCAGGGCTGGATGGGATCTTGGGCAGGAATTGTTCCCTGGCAGGCCAGGCTGGACACTGGGGCTGGAATCACCTGGGACAACGGGGCCATGGCAGCAGGGGTTTGGAGCAGGACGAGCTTTAAGGTCCCTCCCAACCCAAACTGTTCTGTGATACAAACACAACTAGAATGGCCCAGGGGTTGTTCCAACAACTGGAAAGAATCAAATGTGATTCCTTATCAAATTTTCCTGTGATGATTTGGGACTGCACAGCCAAGCCAAGGTCAGAAAGCTCTGGTTGCTCCATGGAGCAGGACACACCTTCCATATCACAAGACAAAACCTAAAGACCCACAGAACTGTAACAATTCATTGCCTCCAGGGCCAAGAGAAGACAAAGGACAAAGTTAAAAGGGAAAATAGAAAATGTACCTCTTCAGGTGTTGCTACAAAGTTGATTGCTGTGTAATAGCGATCGTCCTCCTGGGAAAGGCTGAAGGTAAACTGATAGTCAATGAGAAGGGTATCTGTAAGGAATGCAGGGAGACAGTTATCCCATCACCTGGAATAAAATAACTTCTGTAAAGGAAGGCATGATGTCATCGAAGGGTTTCTTGGACAGCCAGGACATGACATTGTCATGACACTGCTACAAACTACTCCAACCTACATAGGATCCCACACAAGGAACAAAAAACTCCAGGAGCTGAGCCTAGAGGAGGAAGAGAGGTGGCTTATACTCGCCAGGCAACAGCCTCCAGCCTTGGTCTAAATCAATATTCCTACCTATACGCTGTAAAAAAACATGTCAAAAGATTTACTTTTCCAGCTTGCAATACCTCTGTGATCTAAGGGAATAGCAGAAAAATTCAGTAGCTCTGTAATTCCCACTTGGAAGGGGACAACGTTCTCCCCCATTCCAGGTTTCTGTACATCAGCATGTTTTCCTGGGAGAGGTTCTACAGAGCAGCTGGTTGGTGATGAACCAGCTGCCATCCTGCTCCAGGACACTTCCCAGCCAGGAGCAGCCTTTGGTCTGTCTGTCCTTCCCTGCTCCCGTGTGCCCAGGCTGCTGAAATCCACAGCCACCGTGGGGACGCACTCCCCACCTCAGCACTCTTCCATTAAAGTACACTGTCATGACTTGTGCACTTTCCCAAAGCCGTGCAGAGATATTCCAAGCAATAATGACCAGAATTGACACACCAGGTGCTGTTTTTCTGCCTCCTGGTGACCCCTTGCTGGACTGACACAAGTCACACGAGCTGCTGGTGTTCATCCACAACACAGCACCAACAAAGTCAGGGAGTGAAACCGAGCAAGACTGCATCTGGACAGTACAAGGTTCTTCCTGGAAGCACTGGAAAGCTTTGTCTTTGCCCACGTCTTGCCCATTTAACCATCCCTGCCATTTCAGCAAGGAATTTGGTCATTCTTATGCAGAGATGCTATGAGAAGCCAGCAGTGCTCTTGTTTGGCCCCACAAGCAGAATTCAAGTAAGTCAGAACCAGCCAGCTGATCATTTCTGTGCTGGACAAAACCACTACTGGAGACTTTATGTCATTTCTGCCAGGCTGCTGATTGCTAATATTTGCAAATAGAAGCTGGAAAGTTTCCATTAGGTAATCTGAATCTTGGCAAAGGATCTTCTGGAACTGCATGGAATCCAACAGTTCATTTCAGAGAAGCATGGCAATTTCGAAATCCATTCTAACGTGGACCAGAATTTAAAATAAACAGTATTTTGCATTTATAAAAATTCTAAGGACATTCTTTGCTTTTTACCTCTTAGGAATATAGTTTAGGAGTGCTCTCCAAAAGACCAGACTTCATCTCAGTCACATGGAAAACATTCAAAATATTGTTCAAAAGATCCAATCATCACACGGACCTTATCAAGCAAAGCATTTTCATTCTCTTTAAACAATGTATTTGAGAAAAGTGAAGGTTTTTGGAGCTATTTTTTCAGCCCTTTTCTTAATCCTCCGTATTTTAAACACGTGCTGAGGCAACCGAAACAAGTTTTAAATAAGGTATTTTAAACTTCAAGAACATTTTTTATCTCCAAACAAAATCCCAAGGGTACTCACAGTAACATGTTCCTTTAAGTGGATTTCCCTGATATCTGTTTTCAACTTCACACCTAAAAAGAATAAACATTTTTTAATAAATGGATTTTTTTTTTTTCAGTTCTATTTATTCCCAGCCACTGAATACAAGAAAAACACAGCCTGTGCTGATAACAGTACACCATTATAGATGAATGTCTGAGCTAGATTGGGCTGATGAAGAAATTCCATATTCCCTGCAAGTCCAACTCACATGCAGTAAAAATGCAATATAAAATTCTGGATATAACATTTGCATCCACTTGGAAGGTATTTATTAGCTCTTCACAATGCACGGAACTGGATTAGCTTAGCCATTTATAGCTATTCCAGGTTCTATCCTATAAATGTTTACTCATGTGAGCAATGCTTTAAAAATAAACCTGGCAATGAAATTATATGGAATTAAATTATTTCCACTAACATTACACTAAAAGCATTTCTGTTATGTTACAGAGAAACCTCCAGCAAATTTGTTGCACTAAAACTGCTCCATTAAACTGCTTGAATGTCAAAGGCTCATTTCAGATATATTTACACTCCCACGGAACAACATCAGAGAGCACGGACAGTGAAATCCACCAATTAAAAATAAACCATTGAGGGATAAAGCAAAGCAGAGCAAGTCCAGAGGAGGCCACGGAGATGCTGCAGGGCTGGAGCCAGGCTGGGAGAGCTGGGAATGCTCCTCTGGAGAAGGGAAGGCTCCAGGGAGAGCTCAGAGCCCCTGGCAGGGCCTGAAGGGGCTCCAGGAGAGCTGGAGAGGGACTGGGGACAAGGCATGGAGGGACAGGACACAGGGAATGGCTCCCACTGCCAGAGGGCAGGGATGGATGGGATCTTGGGCAGGAATTGTTCCTGGCAGGGTGGGCAGGGCTGGCACAGGGTGCCCAGATTTGCTGTGGCTGCCCCTGGATCGCTGGCAGTGCCCAAGGCCAGGCTGGACCCCGGGATTGGAGCAGCCTGGGACACTGGGAGGTGTCCCTGCCATGGCAGGGGTGGCCCTGGTTGAGCCCTGAGGTCCCTTCCCACACAAACCATTCTGTGACTCTATGTATAGTTTGGGAGGTGGAATTTTTTCACCCATCCCTTCTGCATTACATTCCCATTTGAATTGTTTTTAAAACTGGAATTCTTCAGGAAATCATTCTGTTCATGATATTCCCCAGAGAAGCATGGCTGGCTGCACCCTCAGTGCAGTCACTCAACTGTCAGGAGGAAGAAATGAGCAGAGACATCATAAACACCCCATTAAAAATGGGGGGGGCAAGGTGGTACGTGCACAATTTTTTGATTCCAGATAAGAAAAGGAAATGAACTCACAGCTGACACTCGTCTCCTTTGATTCCCTTGGTCGTGCAGAAACATTTCCCTGTGTTTGTGTTGCACACGGACGCGTGGCCGTTGCACTTGCAAGCTGTTGAGCAGAGGGGGAGAAGATGTAACATTGAATGAAGAAGAGAAACAGATTCGACATCAATTAAGTCCTTTAGTTGTCTAACTGAGATAGAAACAACAACAATTATCGTGCAGGTGAAAACCCATTTGGTGCTCTTTGCTTTTTCGTGCTACAGAAGGCAGATGAAAATAGAACCATGAGTCAAAACAGAGCAAGCACAGGCCACCCAGGACTGGTGTTTTGTATGAAATCATCATCGCTCTGCTTTTTAGCCTCTAAAATTCATTTAACTTCCTCTCCTATTGTTAGGCAGCAGGGGTGATATCATAACCAGGAAGGAAAAGACAGTATTCGAAATCATTTTGGGCTTGCTAACACATTTCAGCCAAACTCAAAACTCTTGAGAGAAGAGTTTGGAAAATAAAACAAAGCCTGTGGGACTTCAAGAGCTTTTTCCAGAAATAAATAAATAGGCCTTGGGAAAAATAATGTTTCATCAGTCCTATTGAGGAAATAATGTCATTATCAACAGCATCAGCAGAAAACAGCTGGTGCTAAGATGATGATGTCCATGCTGGGAATAGTTGGGGTGCATTCCCCAATATATTTTAGGATAACTTCGTACCAAATGTCATCGAGTTGTGGTTGAAGGAAACCTGCACAGCCCTGAACTACTTCAGGTCTGGGGCATGCCCAAAACAGACATCCTCATACCCCTCAGTCTGCTCAAGATCCAGCCCAGGGTAGCATGGTGGGGACATACAGGAGATTTTCTTCACAAAAATGCTCCTGATTTAAGCTAAATGCTCATGTTGACACACTTCGAGACTTTTATTTATAAAGACATAGAAGAGAAACAGCCACAATAATCCCAAAACCAAACCAACAAATAAGAACAAAGCCTAGACAGCCAGTTGACTTTGATACCTTGTTCACTATCACTGGAAGAACAGATTTAACAACTTCTGGCATCTAGGTGCCTTTCAGGAGTCGTTCTGCCAATGCAGGTGCATCCATCTGGAGTTGTGCATAGCAGAGTGTACAATATAGGGAAAAAACTACACAAAGCAAAGATCCCCTGTTTATGGTCGCTGAGCCTGCTGGGAACAAGATGCTTTAGAGGCTGGAGCCTCCTTGTTAAGAAGACACATTCCTCCTCACTAAGCAGCCATGCCAATCAATCTACCAGCAGATTCTTAGACATTAAGTCCCCATCCTGAATATCTCTGCCAGCCTTGGACCTTATTTTAGGAATCCTTTTGATATCTTCTTTCTGTTGGCACATCATGGAAGCTATACTGTATCAGGGACACTTAACTGTGCTCCTCAGATGTGGATGAGTGGTTTCCTAGCAGCAACACAGAGCAAAATAGGAAGAAACAAAAAGGCCTGTTGTGGGAACAAGGAGACTGAATGAAAATTCAACAAAATAATTGTATTCTGTGAAGGAAACACTCTTTTCATTAGTACCACTTAAAGAAAAATAAGTCTTAGTACTATTGGGAATGTCTTGTACTTCTTTCCTTACGCTTTGCACAAGGGAAGAAAAGTGAAGTTGGATCAATATTCAGTATGAACACACATGAAATTTCTATTTTAAATTTAGATTTTTAAACCTCAGGTGGTCTAAAGGCAGATTACAGCATCTTGAGTAATAACATTAATTTATCTTTCCTTTCTGCTCTTTAGTGTATCAAGAAGACTGGACACTCAAATACCTCTATTTAAAACAACAGAATCTATTCATCTGTCCACTTTGCTACAAGCCTGTAACTGGAGATTATTCACTAAAGAACTGGAATATGCACAGAGACATTTTCTCGTGGCTTTTCAGAGAACTTTAAACTTTGGAAACAAACTATGGATAGAATGTTCTAGACAGCCTCGCTGGAGTCTACAAAGGACAATTTCCTGCCAGAGTCAGATGACAGAGAAGAAACTGAAAACCACTGGAAATGGCTTTTTGACTGAAGCATGGTAACAGCCTGATGATGAACCACCCTCCAGCAGATGAGTCTCCTTCCCTCTCCTCAAACCACAGGTCACAGACTCTCTCAGAGATGCACGTGGGGACAGTTACTCCTCTTTCCACCTTTGTGATGGTCCAGCTTCCCAATGGCAACACCATCACCCACCTGCCCAACACTGTTCTTCCATGGCACGTGCTTCAGCTGCCCTGCAGGGCCTTCCTGAGCCCTGGGAGAGGGAATCAGGCAGGGCCATGGCACCAGCCACTCATGGGCCACCAGCAAAGGCTGCATGCATGTGTTCAGAAGCACTGCCACAGCTGCAGTCTGATTCCAGGCATAATAGTGCCTTCCCTTCACTTGCAAATAACTTCCTTATCTCCCACCAGCATATTTTCATGGGAAACTTTAACCAGAAAATTCAGAAAAATCCTGAATGCAGAGAAAGCACCTTGCAGCTATTTTTACACTTGATGTGCTGCATTTCCTGCCCTTCCTGATTAATGCTCCTCTACTTGGACACTTCCTAAAAGCAACCTCTGAGGAGTGATTTACCTGCCATTTAGCTATTATCTACCTAGCTCTGCCAACACCAGGGCGTATGATGTGATGCAAACAATTTTTCCAGGGAAATAACTGCAGTTTAACTAAATATTTTCAACACAAGTAATACAATGTTGTGTTGGGATTTTTTACAGGGATATGTAGGACTGAAGGCATTGAAATAGGAGGGCAGAGTTAGATGGGATATGGGGAAGAAATTCTTCCCTGGCAGGGTGTGCAGGGCTGGCACAGGGTGCCCAGAGCAGCTGTGGCTGCCCCTGGATCCCTGGCAGTGCCCAAGGCCAGGCTGGACACTGGGACAGTGGGAGGTGTCCCTGCCATGGCAGGGGTGGATGGGATGGTCTATTAGAACCCTTCCAACCCAAACCATTCCATGACCCCAGCATCTGCACCAGGCAGTGAGTGTGCAAACAGAGATGTTTGTGTGTCAGGCTGGAGTGTACAACAACAGTCTCCAGCATGGCTGTGACCACGGCCTCTAAAAACAGAACAGCACTAAGTATTGCTCACAAGTGCACAAGAAGAGTGAAACCAGCACATTATTAATGGGAAAGGATGACGGGACCATAGCTCAGAGAAGGAAGAAAACAGGAGCTAGCTCTGCTGCCCATCAGCCAATCCTTATCTGAAGAATTCCCCTCTGGAAAGGTTTTCAGCAAGCAAAAATGACTAACAGGCAGCAGGCAGCCTGGCTGCATCAGATAGGGTGATTTGCTCTTGCTTTCCCTTTCCCAGTCCACCTCAGTCTTTCTGCCCAGGTTCCTGCTTGCCTCATTCCTTCCCCTTCTCAGTAAACAGTGTTAAATCACAGCAAATTAAAAACCTGGGTCCAAGGCACTTGGGAGCAGAGCGCTTCTGACATGAGCTACTGGTTCCATCAGATAAGGAACAAATGCTGTTCCACAATTTCTCAACACATTTTCTAATTTCTTTTTCAGGCATCTGGATGATTTCAGTCTGTCATTCATTATCTCAGCAACAAACTATTTTGGGACAATCCTTATGCACAAGAGTCCAAAGGAACTTACTCTCCATTTCCACACACATAGAAAAGTGACATCTACCAACAGGCACGTTGTGACCCAGTGAGTAAACCTGAAAGCTCAGGGTAGAATTTTGTATTTTCTCAGGCAACTCAGCCTCAATTTATTCATTACTTTCAAGTAAACTTTAGAGCATTTCAAAGTATCTTCACCTGAAATGAGTTTATGAGTATCAGCAGTATTTAATCTGGCAGATAATGTTGTGAAATCAAGTGTCAGGAATGCACCTTCTCCTTCGTACCCAGGTTGCTGTGCTGTCTGCTGGAATTCCAAATCCCTTTGCTCTAAGGGAGGCAGCTCCACTTCATTCTCCCAGGCCGGCCACCAACCACCCACACTCATTTCACAGAAGTATTGACACTTTGAGCAATGTTATTTTTATTCTGCCTTTTCCATCACTGTATCTAATTGTCACATTCCACCTCACTATACTCTAACATAATCCACTGGGACCAGTGCTGTTTAAAACCTGTTGGTGACAGAGGCAGTGGGACTGAGGAACACACAGCAAATTTGCTGGTGACAACAAACTGGTAAGGTCAGCACGCTGGAGGGAAGGGGGGACAGCCACATGGACCTAGACAGCCTCCAACAGTACCTGGACAGCACCAAAGGGGACCTGGACAGACTGGAGACATGGGACTGTGTGAATCTCATGAAGTTCAACAAGGCCAAGTGCAAGGACCCGGGTTGGAGCAAGCCAGAGCCCAAACTCAGGATGGGGGAGAATGGCTGGAGAGCAGCCCT
>VWZS01010489.1:2075-18417 GCA_013397075.1 Rhabdornis inornatus | reverse complement strand
GGGACAGTGGGAGGTGGAACTGCACATAGCAGGGAACTGGAATGAGATGAGTTTTAAGGTCCCTTCCAATCCAAACTATTCCATGATTCTAGGAAAATCTCTCAGGAGCAAGAAGCACCTTCCCTCACATCTGCACCTCTCACAGCTGGCTTCTGGTTTACAATTGGTCTCCACCTGCCACAACACTGAAAAATCCACAGCACTTCAAGACCATGCCACAAGGTTGCAGGTCAAATCTCCAAGTCTTCCATATATATTTCTCAGTATTAAATGGATTGGTCTTCCAAGGAAGACTTTTTCCCAGTTTGTTAACTGGATCTTGCACAGCTGAAAACAGTTCTTTGTGCCAAAGAGTCCCAAAGCACTTTACAAACTGAAATGCAATTTTAACAGGGTTCTCCTAATCCTCAACTGAAATCCAGCCAAGTCCTCAGTGAAACATAGCAAGCCTTTATGAAGCAGACAATTTTAACTATAAACACACAACACATTAACCAAATGGAATAGAAGGTGAAACCTAGATAAGCAGAAATTTGTTCAAGACATTTGGATCAACACTCTTTTAAAAACAGAATCAAACACTAAAATACAGACATTTTTCACTGTGGTCATTCCAAGTTTAGAAAGGAGGGTATAAAATCATCTTTATGTGCAATGAAAGTATTTTCACTCAGCAGTTTGAGTGTGTTTGATTTGAAGAAACAAGAACTGAACCTCGCCTGCAGGAAAGAAAACATGAAGGATCAGGATATAATTTGTGTTCAGATAGCAGAGGAATGAGCAAAGAGTGAAAACCGTGGAGGAGCTCAGTGCAGGGAGCTCAGAGGCTGCACTCACGCTGGCACGTGCCCCCGTTGGTGGGATCCCCATAGTAGCCAGAGATGCAGGTCTCACAGTGCCTGCCCGTGGTCAGGTTCTCACACTTCTCACAGACGCTCTCGTTCACACACTTGCTGTGCCCGTTACACTGACAGGCTGTGGAAAACAGGGAAACTGTGAGTAATGGTGCCCAAATGCAGCCCCCAGAGACCCTCAGGAGTCTGTGCTGTGCAGAGCACAAACGAAACCACTGCATGCACCTTCCCAAGAGGTTCTTGTTTCTTGCTGGTGATACACTGACCCAAAGACAGGTGTATATCAAAAAGTGAAATTTAAAGCAATACACGGAAAACTAAACTGCAAAACATTGTGCGCACATTGGACTGAAAGCTCCTGGTGGGATGGATTTATAAAGAATGGGAAGGGGAGTGTTGGCTTTCTGTCAAAAACATTACTTAAGAATCATCCTAAGCATTATTAACACTTAAGACAACCATCATCAAAGGAAGATCTGCCTTTCTTTGAAACAGCCTTAAAATAAATAAACAAACAAAAGTTAAAATCTCAGTAAAGGCTTGTAAGGAAAGGAAAAATTTCTCCCAAGTAATAATGTCTTCATGCAGCTCAGCTGCTTCACAGCTCCTTCCATCTCCAAGTAATTCTTATTTATATTCCATACTCTTCTCCTCCCTCCGTTAACAGGAGGGAACACAAGACACCACCATAGTCTTAAAAACTCTCTCCCCTTGCACTTAAATCGAAATGTTGGACAATTAAATGCTGCCCATTTACCTGGACACTGAATAAAGGACCAATTATAGTTGTTCTGCACAGGACACATGCTGGCATTGAGGACAGGCTCCAAGCTGTGTTTCCCTGGCGTGGATGGGGTTGGCATCCTGACAGGACCCCGGTAAGAGCCCTCGATGCACTTGCCCTTGCCGGTGTTGCTCGGGTCCGTGCACCACCCACAGCCTGGCTGCTCCAAGCACTGAGCACATGTGCAGTACCCCGAGCAGTTTTCAGCTGCAAAAAAAACCAAAACGTGAAATTGTGGAATAAATCGCTATCTCAAATATGGGCAACAAAAAATGCAGAATGTATTCTGTGTAATTGTATTTTTATCCCACCAAAATATTTATCTCATCAAA
Organism: Rhabdornis inornatus; assembly: GCA_013397075.1. Lineage (NCBI taxonomy): Eukaryota > Metazoa > Chordata > Aves > Passeriformes > Rhabdornithidae > Rhabdornis > Rhabdornis inornatus. The sequence goes on along the minus strand of VWZS01010489.1, from coordinate 16,447 downwards.
TCTAGAAATACTTATTTTGATATTCACAGTATCATAATAATTCCTATCAGCATATTTATTCCAGAATCTAAGATAACTATCAACAAAAGTTCCAATAATCAATGAGTTACAAAACAGCACAACACACACAGGTTTTTCAAACCATTACCCACCATCCTCTAACACCAGAAGTTAATGTTGCCTCTACAAAACATCTCTGATTGATTTAAAATAGATCAGATGATCAAATGAGCCATCTGGAAGCAAAGGCTAAAAACCAGCCAGTTCAATCACTCTAAGCCTCCTCCTACCACATTTCAGTATCACATGCTATTATTTCAAGTATTTGAGTCAAAAAAACATAGAATACCAATAGGAGAATAAAATTCCACCCTTTAGTCCCTCCTTTCTCTAATGGGCTTGAATTTTAGGGGTGACAAACTCTTTACATACAGAAAACTTTTTCTATTCTTTTCCCCAGACCATCTTGAAAATATTTTCTGGATTCTTGGTGTTACAAGGTGAGCAGACTTTCTATTTTGATGTTTAAATAGACAATATTTGCCTTTAAAATAAAAAAAAAGTATGTTTTCCATTATTTCAGTTTACTCATCTCCTGCCTGATGCTTCCTCCAACTTTTGACCTCTGGCAATATGGGAAGTTCATACTCTTGTGTTCCTTAAATTCATTTTCTTCATCTATTATTTTGCAACACTTTGGGCTACTTATGACACCCCTGCTCACACCCAGCTCCTAAAGAACTCAACATAAAAAAATAATTTCTACATCTTCACTTGTTTTAAGTTTTTAGGCTCTTTTACTCCAGTTTGAAAAGAATACACACTATTCCAAAGTGCCATGAAGCTTCTGCAATTTGCTCACATCTACCTAAAAGAGGCAAAAAAGTGCAACATTTATTTAAAATGAGGCAGGAATTCCTACTATAGTCTCTAAGGAGATAATACTTCAGAATAAAACACTCGTGTAAACCCTAATTTGGATTTGATTATCAGGCAATCACAGAATGGTTTGGGTTGGAAAGGACCTTAGAGACTGTGTCATTCCACCCCTGCCACGGGCAGGAGACCTTCCACTAGACCAGAGGTGCCCCAAAGCCCCCCCCAGCCTGGCCGTGTCCCTTTGACCCAGAGGTGCCCCAAAGCCCCCCCAGCCTGGCCGTGTCCCTTTGACCCAGAGGGGCCCCAAAGCCCCCCCAGCCTGGCCGTGTCCCTTTGATCTGGGGGTGCCCCAAAGCCCCCCCCAGCCTGGCCGTGTCCCTTTGACCCAGAGGTGCCACAAAGCCCCCCCAGCCTGGCCGTGTTCTTCTGGAACATTTCCAGCACAGCCCACAGGCTGTGGATGGCTCACACCAGCCCCAGCAGGAGCAGTGACTCACGTGGACAGCTGCTCATGGTGTACCACTCCATGCACTGCCCGTAGGGGAAGGAGGCCACGTAGGCGTTGGAGTCCACGCACTGCTTCATGTTGCTGCACCACATGCACTCGGAGCTGCCGCTGGTGCAGTCGGCGCAGGCGGCGCGCAGCGCGCAGGGCGTGCGGCACTGCTTGGCGCTGTGGTTGGCTGGGGGGAAGCACAGCCATCAGTTCTCTTCCACAAACAACCACGGGATGCTTCGGCTGGCAAGGGATTGTAAATCCCATCCCATGGCACCCCTGCCATGGCAGGGACTCCTCCACCACCCCAGGCTGCTCCAGCCCCAGTGTCCAGCCTGGCCCTGGACACTGCCAGGGATCCAGGGGCACAATAAATACTCTTGAGAGTGTGGTGTCTTTTCCTCTGCAGTTCTGCTGAGGTATTCCTTAGCTACCCTCCCCAGCAAAGAGCAGGGTAGAACCCCGTTTCACATGAGCAGGCAAGGACGTGTTTCAAGTGATTTGATCACGTCCAGACATCAAACAAGCACTGAAAGCAGAACTAACTCAGCAGTTTGCAGTATGAGCCAAAGCTTTAAGTTTTGCTTCAAGTGACTGTTCTCAGACCATAAAAAACAGGGTAAAGCTTAAACCCAGGTGCTGTAAGTGAATACGGAATTTTGAGTTCAGGTTTCACATTCAGGATTCACATCCTGCACTTCCACAAAGAATTATTTCAACTGGTGCAGTGTACTTAAAATTTTTATTTAATCAACCAACTTCCCTAATACTTAAAGAGGCACTAATTGGTATTCAGAAATAATCAGCTACAATGGAGAATTAACAGACCAAGCCATCTGAAAAGATATGCAGTTTTAACAAAGCTGGAAGACTTTTCCCAAAAGCAAATAGCTTCTTTTTTTCAGAGTTCTCATCTCTCCAAAGTGTCTTGGCCAATTAATTTCAAACTTTGATAAAATCCTCCTCTGGCTACATAGCAGGGGAGGGGGAAAAGGGGAATTCAATCAGAAAGTTACTTTTATTTTTTTGTTTTTTTGAAACAGGAGATTGCTCCATACCATAATTACCCTAAATGTCACACGTAGGTATGCAACTGAGAAAAAAATAATTAAAATAAGGTACTTCAAATATTTTACAGATAACAACGTAAATGTTGAGCTATTTTTAAAATTTCTATTTCCTGCATGAAATACATACACAAGACACTGATTCAGAAGTACTTTTGGCAAAGTCATGATGCAGCTGGTTTAAAATGTAATAAACTGCATTCTCTTTACTCTCTAGGAAATCTAAATCAAGCAGACAGCTGTTGTTACCTGGCCTTTCACAGACAGTGCCGTTGACCTCGTTGATACACGTTGCTGCCTTCAATCCCTGTTGGGAAGGCTCAGCTAAATATCCACAAAATCCAGCATCACTTGGTTCATTGGGAAGCCACTGGACAAGGGTGTTGGTGAAGGGAGACATGTCTTCCCAGCACCAATAGGACACATTGATTTTCCTCAGTCCAACCCATGGAGTCAAAGTTTTGGGCTAGAAATAAAGGAGCAAGTCAAATCTAAATTAGTGTTGCTGGCCACAAACTTCTTAATATAAAGATCCCATAAGACAACTATTTCTACTGGCAATTTATTTTTTGGCATACTTTCATTCTGGGGAGGAGCATTTGAGCTCTGTTGGTATAATATGTGGTTTTACTGCTAAATAAGTAAACATCACCTACTTCAAACTGATTCTATGCACTTTTATACCCTAGAGCTGCACCTTCCAACAGCAACAGGGTTACAAAGCATATCATGCTAATACCAACACATTTTCTTGTTATTACTAAACATCCACATACAGTTTACCTGAAAAAGCAGCAACTGCAAAGCAGAGCCTCCCCCAGCACAGCCACCAGTGCCCCAAGTCCCATCCAGTCTGTCCTGGGACACTGCCAGGGATCCAGGAGCAGCCACAGCTGCTCTGGGCACCCTGTGCCAGCCCTGCCCACCCTGCCAGGGAACAATTCCTGCCCAAGATCCCATCCAGCCCTGCCCTCTGGCCATGGGAGCCATTCCCTGTGTCTTGTCCCTCCATGCCTTGTCCCCAGTCCCTCTCCAGCTCTCCTGCAGCCCCTGCAGGGACTCTGAGCATTCCCTGGAATTTTCCCTTCTCCAGGGGAACATTCCCAGCTCTCCCAGCCTGGCTCCAGAGCAGAGGGGCTCCAGCCCTGCAGCAGCTCCGGGGCCTCCTCTGGACTCTCTCCAGCAGCTCCACGTCCTCCTGAATTTGGGATCCAGGGCTGGGGCAGCTCTGCAGGTGGGGTCTCACCTGAGCATGGGGGCACAGGGACACAATTCCCACCTTTCCTGCTGCCCACACTCTGGGATCAGCCCAGGATACAGTTTCCTACCTTACAAGCATTCTATGCTAATATCCATTAAAATAGGTTCCTAGCCTCTTTGGGCTCACTTTTCACAGGACTCTGTAGGTGGAAAAAAACCCCATAAATTAAAAATGCTTTTTTATACTTTTAAGAAGTGTAAAACTTCTTTACACAGTGTAAAGATTTAAACACTGTGAGGAAAGGGTTAGTGTGTGTCTTTAGGAATTTACTCTGCACTCAGCTACTGGAATATCCAGAAACACCTGGAGCTGTCAGAATCACGTATTTTTACAGTATCCCAGGCTTGGCTTCCTCATTTTACAAAAGATTTAACAAACAATCTTGCTTAAACTGCAGCCTACCTTTCTTTGGCTAAATTGACTCCCCTCTAAAAAAACTACCAAGGGAATCAAGGCAGGGAATGAGCAAAATGGGCATTCCTCAGACAAAACAGAAATGGCAGTTCTTGTTTCAACAGGGGAATATTTCTCTTAGGTACTGAAGCATGTTGTCCCTTGAAAAAAAAGCAATCCTATTGCCTCCAGCCTCATTTTTCCTTCCCACAGTGGCCTCTGGGGCCCAGAAGTTGTTATTCTGATGTGCCATCAGGCCACAGCAGCTTTCCAGGCTAATCCAGGATTTTAGAAGAGATGCACAGCATCGTTCTTTCTCAGGGCTGTAGCACCACCTACACAACCTGCCCTGAACATCTCCTCCTTCTCCCAGGAACTGGAAAAAATACGTATTTATTTCACTGATGCATGAAGAGGGAAAAATTCCAATTTATTTCTCCCTGGGTCTGACAGAAAAGCACCTGCCACTAAATCACACACAAATAATGCCAAATAAGCCAAGCAGCTCTGTGGAATAAGAAGGCGACATTTTAAACAGCTGCTTTTCTGAGTGGAGTAAATGTCTCAATACTTTACATTAAACACCTCCAGTGCCCCAAAGGGACTTTTATTTATAAAATATTGTGCACAGGTCACCAGAGGGCTCTTGCTGCAGTCCTATATTCCACTGGGGAAATGCAGGTGTGATTCCAGTACAGAAAATGCTATCTCTAAGGGACTGTGTATGTTTATCTTTCCCATTTACATTCTCTAAAATTCCAGCTCAGAAGCAACCAGAGGGTACACTGAATTTCAAAAGAAAATCAGTTGTTTTTGGTTAAGAGGCATTTCCATTGTGTACAGAGCATACAATACTTCAGCAAGGACTTCTCCACAGCCACAGTTTTATTAGGAAGGGATGTACAAGAGAAGCACTCACCGAAGACTGAAACTTCTGCAGCTCCTTCAGAACAAACTCCACCTTCTTCTGGGTGGTGAGGGAAGCCAGCAAAGCACCATTGGACCTGCAGGACAGTTTGGCATGATCATAGTTCTCCTTGGCGTTGGTGATCTTCAGGCAGGAGTTGCCAACCAAATGCCAGTTTGTTCCACAGATATTTTCTGAGGGGCAAAGAAAGCAAACCCAGAGATGCAGGTGACCATCCAAACAACCAAGGTAGTGAAAGAACCATGAAAAAACAAGAGCCCAAGTGGGCAAGGGGCCAATGGCTCCTGGGCTGTGCCAGCTCTGGGGTGGCAGCAGGGCCAGGGCAGTGTCCTTGTCCCCTGTGCTGGCCCTGCTGGGGCACCTCCAGTGCTGGGACAGCTCTGAGAGCCCTGGAGGGGCTGGAGCATGTCCAGGGAAGGGAACGGAGCTGGGAAAGGGCTGGAGAATTCCTGAGGGAGCTGGGAAAGGGCTGGAGAATTCCTGAGGGAGCTGGGAAAGGGCTCAGCCTGGAGAAAAGGAGGCTCAGGGGGGACCTTGTGGCTCTGAACAACTCCCTGACAGGGTGGACAGCCGGAGGGGATTTGGGATCTGGGAACAGGGAAGGAGGGGAAGTGCCCTCAAGGTGTGCCAGGAAAGCTTTAGGTTGCATAATAGGGAAAATTTCTTCCCTGAAAGTGTTGCCAAGCATTGGAAAGGGCTGCCCAGGGAGGTGGTGGAGTCCCCACCTCTGGAAATGTTCAGAAAATGAGCAGACATGGCCCTTAGTGCTGTGGCTTAGTGCCAAGGTGAGGTTGGGACAGAGGTTGAACTTGATGATGATGATCTTGGAGGTATTTTCCAGCCTTAATTGATTCTATGAACACTTCCACTAAGAAACACCTACAGCCCCATCTCAAACCAGTGTGACTTACAGGTGTGCTCAGAAATGTTGATACATAATAATATTGGAGGAGAAGGAAATCTGTTTAGGGGAGCTGAAGTCCAGCACCAGCATTTGGTTATTTGCAGTACATAACCAAAATACTTATTACAATGCTGAACAGTAAAACTGTTGTAAGAAAAAGAGGAAAAAAAAAAATGTATTTTGTTGATGTCTTGAAGTCACTTATTCACCCACAGTTGTCAGGGGACCTTTAGGCAGGAGAGGGTTGTGCTACTCCTGTCCACAGCACAAACTACCAGGATTAATCCCTGCTTCAACTTGAGCACAACCCCACTGCTTAAGAACTCCTTACACTTTGTGATTAATTATTTCCCTTACAGAAAAAAATCTGATGGGCATTTCCAGTGTGAATTCAGACTTAACAGATGGAAAAGCTCTCAAGTGTCAGTTTTTCAGAAGAGCTTTTTACACACATGATCAGGTCACCCCCTTTTCTACATCAAATAAAACAGACCAAGCTCTTTATCTATCTCACTAAAAGATGCTTTTCTCACTTTTATTGATCTTCTTCAAAGTCTCCTCAATTTTAAACTGTTGCAGACCGGCAAACACCAGACCTGGACATGTCCATACCTACCAGTTCCTAGAGGAAGGCTTTCCATATCCATTAAAATGTCCTGTCTAATGGGTTTTCTCCCCTTTTCTCTGTATTTTATTACCTACAAATGTTAATCACTGAAGATCCTGCATTTCTCTCCCAGTCATTGGGATAAAAAAAAGAGTTCCTGCAATGGAACTAATAACCAGCTCCTGTGAGCTCCACTGGAAACACTCTAATAGGAGAATTTTCCTTAAACACTTCAGGTGTTACTTGCCTCATTTGTCCAGTATGTGCCATTATGCTTTTGCACAATTTTAGTTCCTAAATTAAATAGCATACATTATTAAATCTGATATGTTGCAGAAGCCTATTATCAATAGCTTATATCAAATGAAAAGGGAGAGATGAAATACAGCCTAATAATTATACGAGTGACCATAGTCCTCTTCAGACAACAGGGACTGAAAAATATTCCAGCAGATTTGCTGGATTTACTACAAATTAAGTTTCAAACCAAAGCCAGCATGATTAAACAACACTATTTGCTCTATTGTAACACTAAAAATTACAGATTTAGGGATAAAACCAACAAAAATTTTTAAAAACCCTCAACAACTTTTAGAGTGGGTAATTTAGGTTATGCCACCAGTACCTACCTGGCAAAGCAATGCACTCCTGATTCCTAGGTTCCCACTGACAGTTTTGATCCATGGCACAGCTTTTACAACTCGTCTTTTTGTTACAGTAGTAGGCAGGATTATCCTTAGGACAATTGTCATAGACAGTAACAGCAACCTAAAATAAATAGTATAGGTGAGGCTTTTTTCAATATCCAAGCCATGTAGGTTTATAACAGCCATGATTACAACATTACATATCACAGTTCAGCTCTCCAAAGCAATTTATATATCCAAAAGCTGTGGAACTGGGCACAGCCTGAACTGGTTATCCAAGATATTCCCCCACAACACCACCTGACATGTTTTCCACACTAAATATTTTTGGTTTTTTCTAGGAAAAGCCCTATTGATATCAAACCCGAACTGTGATTAATGAATAATCATACCATGGTGAAATCTCCACCTCTTCCCCTGCCCACAGCCATCCTAAATTCATTGGAAAATTCCATGCAATTGAAAAAATCCAAGCACGTAGCACTTTTGAGCTAGACATGCACTGGGAATAACAAAACAGGGGTCATAACAGTGACAGATGAAAACGTGGACATTTGCTACTCCAAAGGGCAAATTTAAACTAAGAAAGTATTAAGAGCCATTACCTGCTCCTCTGTACAGTTGTTGTGTGCTGGGATACACTGGTCAGAACACCACTGACAGCTGTTTGTGTTGGCTGTGCAGCTATAGCAGTCTGTAATCTGATCACATTTTTCATTGTCTACAACTATTAAAGAAAAAAACCTGCATGACCAAAAACAGGCATTTCCTGACAGAGCTCTAAGAACTTGATTAGTTACAGCAAAAGATACAACCAAACAGCAGTGCCTGTAGATTTTCTGTTAGCAACTAAAATCAGGTACTTCCACGTGTTTGAACTGATTGAAATTTGCTTTTATTTACAACAGCAATCATTTTTTGTGTCCAAGGAGCCCTAAAACACACCACCAGAAAATAATGTACCAAGACATAGAAGCACATGAACTAAGACACATTAATGCCTAGGGAAATGATGCCAGAGGATATTCCATAAAGACAGTGGCCATCTCCCACCACAGGCTCATCTTCCTGCAAGCCTGGCTTTCAAGTGGAGCATTTTCACGTGAAGTTTGAACTTTTCATTCATTTTTCCAATTATTTATTGCCTGTGTTTTGTGAAAATTTATTGTACATTGAGACCCAGCAAGGCAATATCCCTTTACATCAGTTTCTATAAAATAATTAAAGGCTGCACATCTGTTACAGAATCAAGGGTTGTATAATCAATTCACAGCAACGAATGTATCAGGATAAAGTTGTTTAAAAATATCCTAAGAGGAAATACAGGACTCAGACCTTAAAACATTAGTTTATCTACCTCTATACAAAGAATCATAGAACCCCAGAAAGGTTTGGGCTGGAAGGGACCTTAAATATCATCTGGTACCAACCCCCTGCCAAAAAAAATAAAGTAACTTTTCCTAAAGCTGTGTTTCTGCTTTCTCTTTTGAAGAGTACAGGACAACTGCACCAGACCCAGATGCCCTTCCCTGCCCCATGGTGTGCTTCAGCAATTTCTCGGCTCTCACAAGGTCAGTTCTTGGAGCAAACATTTACAGAATGGTCCAGGCCCAATTCCTGGCTGGTGATGATGTTAGAGATAGAAAACTAAGTCCAAAAAGCAGGGTAGGAAACAGAGCTCATGAACAAACAGCTTCAGGAGCAGGAGACAGAAACATCTCCACACCTCCATGACCCTTGGCCAGAGGAAGGGCCCCCAGGACAGAAGCACAACCACAGCCCCCCATCTAAAACCTGACCTTGTAATGGCACACAGTTAACACGGGACAGAATCTGGAAAGAGAAAAAGAGCCTGCGAGCCTTTCAGAAAAGGGATCAGGCAGAATGTGACACATACCTGGCTTGGGAGGACAGTCTTCAAGGACCTTTTGCTGCTGCTCCACTGTTGCATTTTCCCAGGGGATGCAGCGAGGAGGGCGGAGAGCCCACACACATCTGACACCAGGACCTGCCTGCAGGCAGGATGTCTCATTGTCAAAAGCCTCACATCTCTGAGGTGTGAACTTCAGGATGTCACCCAGGAGGAGGCTGTTGAAGCCTCCAAATACATACATGGTGCTGGACAATATGGAAGTAAAGAGAGAAAAAACGCAGTTGTTTTCATGGACAGAGTACTGCTCCAGGAAAATGGGATTTAAGGTCTGAGGTAGGTGTTTTATTACATGCCAGTATACATAAATCCCAATAAATAGCTCCCAGTTAAGGGAGGCACTAAAGAAAAGGTCAGACAAATTCCACTGTTTCAGATAAGCCTGAGAGACTCACAGAGTCAAAGCTATTCAAGGTCATCAACTGATGTTCCCCTTCAGCCAAAACGTTGCAGGGACCTGATCAACGTGATTATACATCAAATTCTGCAAAAATGTGGGATCCCCCTGTAACCTGCACTGGCAAGACACAGAGGAAGGCTGAAAATTGGGGAAATGGTATCACAGCATTAAAGCAGAGTTCAGAAACTGTGACAAAACAATTCGGTGCTGTCACTCTCTCTGCTCCTCTGTAGGAAAACCATACTTTGCATGGCTAGTAACAACTGAGCAGAGTCATTGTGTCAACTAAAAAGCCTCGAACAACTCCCAAAACAAATATTTTGTAGGAGGAGTGGGGGATTTCAAACTTCCTTCAGTATCACAGCTGCACCAGGCAAAAACATTAAGTTTTAGTAGTCACACAAAAATTCTCTATGCATCTGTGTCTGTCAATGCACCTTAAAAAATACGGTGAAGAAGGGCCAAGGCAACTGAAAACAGAAGTTTTGGTTGAATAATAAGTATTTTTACTATGATTTTCATTCTATTTTAAACCTCCTATGAAATGAATTTCTCAAACTTCATTGCACTGATTCAATAACAGCTGTTCATCTGGAAGCAGAAATATCACTACGGTCTGTAAGGCTTAAGAGCCAAAATCTCACCTAAGATTTCACCTGAATACTGGATATCATGTGCCTGGGGAAGAGCAGCCCCATAGGATAAAGTATGTAAAGTGAAACATAAACAAACTTTAAAAAGCATGAGTGAAATTCAGATTTGGAAATAAATGTTGTCAGTGCAGCTAAGAAATAAATATGAAATGCACAATTATGTATGAAATAAATAAAAAATAGAAATATGTATAAAAATAACGAAAAAAAAAACCAAATTATTGAAAAAACTAAGTGAGCCGAGACAGTTTGGCCCAGTGAAGAAGGGCTGATGGGAACAGGTGAATACTGCAGACATTACAAGAATGAAGATTTGAAAACTTTCAGAGATTCACAGAATTGTCTGGGTAGGAAGGAACCTTAATCCCTCCTCGCTGCACCCACTGCCACGGGCAAGGACACCGTCCACAGGTGCAGGCTGCTCCAAACCCCATCCAGCGTGGCCTTGGGCACTGCCAGGGACGGGCAGCCCAGCCCTGCATGGACACACAGCCCCGTGCCCCCGGAGCCCTTACCTGCTGTACAGCACAGCCGAGTGCCCAAACCTGTTCACATCGTGGGGCAGCGCTGGCCGAGGGAGCACCGACCACCGATCGCAGGCTGCGGGGAAAAACCCGGCTCAGAAAGGATCCAGCGGGAAATGAACGAGACAATTCCCACAGCAGCTCCCTCCGGAATGATCCCAAAGTGCTGCGACGATCCAGCAAAGCCCCGAGCAGCTGGAGCGGGTCAGGGAAGGGAACAGACCTGGGAAAGGGGCTGCAGAATTCCGGAGGGAGATGGGAAAGGGGCTGGAGAATTCCTGAGGGAGATGGGAAAGGGGCTGCAGAATCCCTGAGGGAAATGGGAAAGGGGCTGGAGAATTCCTGAGGGAGCTGGGAAAGGGGCTGCAGAATTCCTGAGGGAACTGGGAAAGGGGCTGCAGAATCCCCGAGGGAGATGGGAAAGGGGCTGCAGAATTCCTGAGGGAAATGGGAAAGGGGCTCAGCCTGGAGAAAAGGAGGCTCAGGGGGGACCTTGTGGCTCTGCACAATTCCCTGACAGGAGGGGACAGCCGGGGGGGATTTGGGATCTAGGAACAGAACAGGAAGAAGCTGCTTTTCCTCCTTTACTAGTAGGATTTTTCACCACATAACAAGTTCTGGNGCTGGAGAATTCCTGGGGGAGCTGGGAAAGGGCTGGAGAATTCCGGAGGGAACTGGGAAAGGGGCTGGAGAATTCCTGAGGGAACTGGGAAGGGGCTGCAGAATTCCTGAGGGAGCTGGGAAGGGGCTCAGCCTGGAGAAAAGGAGGCTCAGGGGGGACCTTGTGGCTCTGCACAATTCCCTGACAGGAGGGGACAGCCGGGGGGGATTTGGGATCTAGGAACAGAACAGGAAGAAGCTGCTTTTCCTCCTTTACTAGTAGGATTTTTCACCACATAACAAGTTCTGGTTTTACCTGTTTATACACAAATTCTTTGCAGTTTTGCCCCAAACCAGTATGACTGAGAACACAGGCTTATCTTTTTTATTTTTTCCATTGCTATTATGTTCCTAGAGGGCAGATATCCTTATTTTTAAAAATATTTTTCACTCATCATAGCTTAAGGATTTGTGGCTGTTTTTTAATACAATGTTAGATTATGCAATCTTTTTTCTATTAGCATAAAATTTATAAGTTCTGCTTCATTTTGTACTTGGTTTCTCAGGTAATTTTTTTCCTTTGGGTAGCATGGGAGAAAAAAACAAATTAAGAAACACCTAACCCACTGAGCAAAGGAACAAAAGTAGGAAAAGTCAGTCCAATTCATAACACTTAAACTTCTCAAGGGAATGGATCACCTTGGGGCCACTACCCTAGAGGCACTTGGATGCAATTTATGCAATTAAGACAGAAAAGTCAATCTTCTGTAAAGATCTACAGAGCCCTCAAATATTCCTAAAGTTCTTTAATAAGAGATAAACTATTGTGCCATGGACTGGCCCTCTGGGAAAAAAAAAAGCCCACAAACCAAACTAGTCTCTGGATAAACTAAAAGGGCAAAGAAAAACAAAGTTTTAATTTTTTACTAAATTTAATTGGAGAATTATTGTATAAAACAACAGCTGCAGAGCAATTTTGTTCAAGAGCCCTGATAAAGAAAAGATAGACGACAGATTCAGTACTTTGATAAACTGTGATTTTGAGTTTTATTTTTACGTGTCACTTGCTCCATTTTCAAAGAATTTAACCTAGCCCAGCCTCACTCCCGAGCCAAGCATGACTGTTCCAATTTTTAATAGGAGACTTCAGAAAAATTGGAAAGCAATTTGCAATTTTTAAGCCCTTAAGTTGTGTGTTATGTGAGGCCAAGAAACATGTTTTTCTAGATTAATAGAAGGCCAGGAATGTTTTGCTTTCTAAGCTTCTTTCCCATTTTTAACCAGAGATAAAGTATTGGAAAAACAGAGTAATTCTGAGACTACAAAGACTCTTCTCCTTCCTGACTTAACCTAAAACTTACAATGCCAGGATTTATTAAATGTACTGTTCAAACAGAACATATCAGCCACAAAAACATGCAGCCTCTCCCTGTGTTTGTCATCAGAATCAGAATTTTGACTGGGTAAATAGAAGAGTTTTAGTTTCTCTTCTGTGGGGAGAAAAGACCAATTTAAAAGCAGCACCTTTACATAAGTAGCAGCTTAAGAGGGTTAAGTGAGGTATTTTTCCACCCAAAGCTGCTGCAGAGCAGGAAACTTTTTGACAAAGGCCAGAGAGACCAATTTTGGGGATAGGAAGAGCTAATTGGCCATTTCAGTGTGCAGAAAATACAGAAAATCCTGTGAGACAGCTCTGCCCAAGTGCCCAGCCAACCCAAATGTCAACAATCTGAAGGCTTGTCCTGAGAATGGAGAATAACACGGGCACACAGCTGGATTGTTATCCTGAAACTCTCCCAAACTAGGCAGCACCTGGACAAGTTGGACTGAATATGCCCCAGCCTAGTCAAGCAGAGGATGAAGGATAAGAAACATTCAAGAATTTTATTGCTCACCCCCAGCACACATCTCAGTGCAAGGTGTTAGCACTGCCCCACACAGAAAAAAGATTTTATGTCCTCCCAATACTCAGTGCATGTGCTCCAATTACTTGAAAATTTGAGGAGGGAAAACCAGAAAAATTTGATGATGCAAATAAAATTATTTACCACCAAAATAAGGTTTAATGGCAAAGGTTAAGGAGAAGACCTGGGTTTGAAGCCTTTGTTTCAGACTGGGTTTAATTCCACTTCTCTCCAGTCTCCCAACCATCACAATGATCATGAATCAATTATGATGGCTTATCAACAACATGTAAAAAATCAGTAAACCAGACAGACAGCATACTATAAAAAGAGGGAATAAAGACAATTATTAAGCCTCTCCACTGAAGGCTCTCAGTATCAACTGACCTTGTTTGGTCTTCTCCTGAGTAACCTGTGCCTTGGGAGCATCAAGGGACAGATAACAGGGGGGTTATATGGGCTTATTCCCATGGAGACCAACGGGAGCATGACCAGGGTAATTAATTACTGCAGAGATCATGCATGAAGAACCACTGAAAAGGTGCTTTTGCTGTGATACAAATGATGAACCACTACCCTAATGCATTCCTAGTCACATGGGATAAGGAAAATCATGCACAATGGCTCCTGCAATGAAGAGAACAGAAGAAGTGGACTTATTTCTGAAAAAAAGCTGCTCTTTTCAGGCTGAGAGTCCCTTTCCTAAGGAATGAGGGGACTCAAGAGCACCTCTCACCCATCATGTGAGGTAAAATCTATATAAGCTTCACATATCAGTGTATACCTGGCAAGAACTGGGAATGTTGACTACATCACTCATGTCATGTAACATGAACCTGACTGTTCCCTAAAGTGAATCAAAAGGAACATCATTATCAGCATATTTTGTCAAATTAATGCAATTTGTGTTTTATACCTAACAGAGTTCAACAGGTCAGGGCAGACAGCAGAATGCAAAAAGAAAAATCTATCACTGTTGCTACCAGTTTAAAAAAAAAAATCAAACTATTCATGACTGCCACAGAATGACAAAACACTCTGGGCTGGCTGGCACCTTAAAACAATCTCACTTCAGCTCTGAGCCATGGGCAGGAACACCTTCCACTAGACCAGGCTGCTCCAAGCCCCATCCAACTTGGTCAAATATTTCACTTTAACTCTTCAGTTAAAACAAAAAAA
>VWZS01010487.1:140635-175925 GCA_013397075.1 Rhabdornis inornatus | reverse complement strand
CACGCACACCGGGAACGGCTGCCAGAAGCCAGGGCACTCAGAGGATGAGAGGACTCTGCTGCAAACGCTGGTTTGCCTGAAGTTTTCCTTGCTTGCAGCTTTTCAGGAACACCTGAACCACTCTGCACCATTTCTAAGATTTAAGTGGAACAGGACTCTGGGAAAGGGAGGCAGCTTCCAAAAGAGCCTTGTCTAGCACAGACCCACTGATTCCTGAGGTTTTCCCCTTACCTGCAGCTTGGAATTGTGAGGAGCAGCTGAGCGATCGAGTAACTGGAAAACAGGAAAGGGGAAAAAAAGAAAAAAAAAAATCAGAAACAGTTCTGGTCTCTGCAGGAAGGGTTAAACAAGTAAATAATACCGCTGTAAGACACCTGTGGGGTGTTGGGTAGTTTACCCTGCTCAGAAACTTGACACACTTTCTGTTAACTCCTCCCCATATGAGGCGGGGAAGGGACAAACAAGGCAACAATGTAATCAGGGATTAAAAAAAAAAAATCAACATTATCAGCCTTTTAAAGGTGAGAACAGGGCAGACTGAGATCCCAGATCCATTCCAAACCCAGCACTCCAACCAGTGAAAGCCAAAGATACTCACAGGCCCCGGCAGCCCAGGCTGAGGACACGGGGAGGTTCCGCAGGGCAGAGCTCAGCATGGAACTCATTCTGGAATCTAAGGAGAGGCTGGGATCAGTCCAAGCTGCTCTGTCCAAGTAATCCCAAGGGAAGCGACCTGCCTGCCTCACACAGAGCCAGGAATTGAGGGGCAGACACCCCAAGGGCAGCAGCAGCAGCACAGGGAATCACCTCCCACCACGCAGAGTCAGACCAGGAGGAGCCTGGCTTGTAGATGTGCCTGTGAATAAATAGTGCCCAGTGAGCTTCTCAATTCCCTCCCAGCAACTACTCCACCACTTCCCACTGGAAAATTGTCCCAGTGCCCAGGCAGCCCTGCTGCCAGCAGCACCTCCTGACACAGTGTCCTTGGCACCCCTGCCCCTTGTGAACTCCTGGTGCCAGCTGAGGAGCTCCTGTTGTGCATCCCCTAGGCAAACAGAGCCAGTTCACGCCCTCCACCCCCCAAAATCCCCCAGCAGCTTCCCCAAAGCTCATTCCAAAATGGGGTTTCCCGATAAATAAACCCTCATCTGCAGGTTTTATGGCTCAGGATGGCCCTCAAAGCTCTTTGGTTGATCCATGCCAACGTTCATCTCCCTCTCTCACACTTTGGGGGTTCAAATCCTAACACTTTCTCTCCCAAGCACAAAGTTTTTCCACAGGAACACACACAGTCCCAAACCCAACCTTCTGCAGCTTCCCAAAACTCAGCAAAAGCTGCAAGTCATGCCCTTTGACACCTCCCAGCTGCAGCATTCCTCCCTTCCCAGCTCACAAACCAGAGCCAGGCTCCTCCTGCCAACAAAGATCCCAAATCCAGGCCTTTCCAAGGCATCCTGCTCCTCCTCCGCTTGCGCCAACCTCCCTCCCCACACCTGATTGAGGCTTTTCCCTAAATTTTCCCTGCCTAGCTGACAAAAGTTTCTCCCAGGTGTAACCTCCTCCTGTTCCTGCCCCCCAAAACATCCCAAAAGCCCTCATTTTCGGCAGCCAGAGCACCCCAAATCATCAGGGCAAAGCTCCTCCCAGAGCCTGCAGGATCTGCCTGAATTCCACAGCTGAGCTGCACTCCGTGATCCTCACGGATTTCTTCCAGCTCGGGATAATCCACAATTCCATGAACAGCCTCTACTCTCTTCTCTTCTCCCACACACCCCTGACCTTTCACACCGCGGGACTGGCAGCGCCCACCTGCTGCACCCTAAAACCCCAAACACAGACGTGCTTCTCTGAGCCGCCCCTAAAATCCCCTCGTCCGCCCAGGACCAAGCCCTTGACCCCTTCATCCATCCGGGACCAACTCCCCGGACCCTCCTCACCCTTTCCCAGCACCCCCCGTCCATCCGGAACGAACCCCCCGGACTCCCCTCACATCTCCCCCGTCCATCTGGAACAAACCCCGGACTCCCCTCACGGCTCCCCCGCCCATCTGGAACGAACCCCGGACTCCCCCGCCCATCTGGGACCGACCCCGGACTCTCCTCACGGCTCCCCCATCCATCCGGAACAAACCCCGGACTCCCCTCACGGCTCCCCCACCCATCTGGGACCGACGCCCAGACTCCCTTCATCCTTCCACCCCACTCAGCACCAACCCCAAATCCTCTGCTCCATCCCCGAGCCGCCGACCCCTAACCCCCACCCCTTTTCTCGAGACCGACTTCCGACTCCTCTCACCCTTCCCGCAGCCCAGGACAGAGTCCTTAACCTCCCTGTCCGCCCTGTCTCCTCCCGTCCGGCCCAGCCCGCTGCCGCCGCTCACCTCGGCCCTCACCCCGCTCTGCCGCCGCCGAGCGCCGCCACTCAGCAAGGACCCCGCTCCCCCCGCACCCTCCGGGCTGCTCTCCGCACGCCTGATCCACACCGCCCCCTCACAGCCGCCCCGCAGCCTCTCCCCGGACTCTCCCGCAATTCTCCCCCGCTCAGCACGGATTGAAAACGCCCGAGACACCGCGGAGAGCGGTGACACCGCGGTCATCACCGTGCTGGTGGCGGTGAGATGTGCAGGCAGCGCGGTGGGCAGCGCGGGCGGGGCGACGTGGGCGAGGCCGGCGCGGTGAGGCCCCTGGCGGCCTCTCCCTCATTCGACCTCGGCGAAGATGGCGGCGGCGGTGCGGGCCATCGGTAGCCTCGGCCGCCTCCCGGCCGCCGCCAGGGCCGGCCCGACGCGGCACACCCCGCCCCGCGGTGAGCGAGGGGACGGCGGGGAGCGGGAGCGGCAGCGGCTGGCATGAGGGGAGCACTGAGGGATGGGGTACGGGGGGGTGGTGACGGGTGAGGGACAGAGATACCGGAGGGGCGCTGAGGGGACGTTGAGGGAAGGGGAGCACTGACGGGCAGGGGGACAGTGAAGGGTCGGGGCAGCACTGAGGGAGCGAGGGCTGGCGTGGGATGGGGCCCGCTGAGGAGTGAGTTCGGCAGGGACAGTGAGGGCGGAGGGGACACTGAGGGTGCGAGGGGCAGGGCGGCGCTGACGGGGCAGTGAGGGGTGAGGAAACATCGACAGGGCGGGAAATGGGCGAAGACTGGAGTGAGATGAGGAACAAGGTGTCACAGAGAAGATTTCCTGGTGCTGTGGCAGGCCTTGGGGGCTGTCCCGAAGGGCTCTTCAGGTGAGGTGACCGTGGGGGCTCTGAGAAATGGGGTGGGCCTGGCAGGTCCCCATTGTCGTCCCCCCCCCCCAAGGTCTGTCCCTCCATGTCCTGGGGTCTCTGGGGGTTGTGTTCCCCCATGGAGGACCTCCTGCCGTGCCAGTCCTTGCACAGTGCGAATTTCTGCGCAGTTTTGGGGCGTCCCTGTGGGCTGGCATGGAGGAGGGGGACACACCCCCTGGTCAGGATGGTCCCTGCACGTGAGCTGAGCCACAGGGAGAGAGCCGCCTTGTGCCCTGACACATGTCCTTGTGCCCTGTCCCCAGTGCCTGCTCGGAGAGGAGAGGGTGTCCCCATGTCCTTGGGGATCCCGTGTCTGCCCTCCAGGCACGCAGGTGTATCCGTGGGGAGGGATATCCCTGTAATCCCTCTTGGCTGGGGGAGGGTGTGGCCAGGCCTGGCCGTGTCTCCAGTTGCTCCACGGTCTCTGGGAGAGCTGAGGGAATTGGGATTGTTCAGCCTGAGGAAGAGGAAGCTGTGGGGAGAACTTTGAGCTCCTTGCAGGGGCTAAAGGGGCTTAAGGAGAGGGATTTGGGACAAGGGATGGAGGGACAGGACACAGGGAATGGCTCCCAGTGCCAGAGGGCAGGGCTGGATGGGATCTTGGGCAGGAATTGTTCCCTGGCAGGGTGGGCAGGCCCTGGCACAGGGTGCCCAGAGCAGCTGTGGCTGCCCCTGGATCCCTGGCAGTGCCCAAGGCCAGGCTGGACATTGGGGCTGGAGCAGCCTGGGACAGTGGGAGGTGTCCCTGCCATGGCAGGGGTAGCACTGGATGGCCTTTAAGGTCCCTTCCCACTTAAACCATCCCAGGATTCAGTGATTCCATGATTTTGTGTGAGGCATCTCCCCTGCCAGCTCGGGCAGGGCTGTGTCTCTCTCCTGCCTGTTCACACAGCTGGCTTGGTGCTTCCTGGCTACCCAGGAGCCCTGCAGCTCTGGAAACCTCATGTTTGAGCACTTCAAAGAACCTCAGAGTCTGATGTGGATGTTGACCCCAAATCCAGCTGTGTTTCATTTAAACCCAGCCCCAACCGTGCTGGGCTCAGAGCTGGACTCGGGGCTCTGAGAGCTCTTTTCCAACATGAGCAATTCCATGACTGTGGGATCACACCTGTGCTCCATGCAGCCTTGGAGCAGGTTTGTACCTGACAGGGTGCTGCAATCACTGATGAGGAGACTTGTGGCTACTGCAGGGAGTTCTCAGGCTGGTGCTGGCTGGAATTCTTGTTCTACCTGGTAAAACTCTTCACAAGAGCTTTCACTCTTCACAGCCCTGGAGCTGCTCTGAGGGTGCTGTCACTGTTCATAATTAATGAATATCCTTGTTCTGCCTTGCAAAGTGTGTGGGAAGGGGATGCAAAGCCCTCTGGGACAGCCCAAAGGCAGGGAGCAGTGAGGAGCCAGGTGAGCTCCAGGGCTGGCTGTACCTGCTGGGCCACATCCAGGTCCCTGCAGTGGGTTGGGAAGCTCAGTCTGCCAGGAGCTTCCCATCTCACGGGTCACAGCTCCGTGCTCAGGTGGTCTGAACTTCATCCCATCCATCCTGCTGGGGTTTGGGGTGCTCCAGGACTGGAAAAAAGCTTTTTCCCTGAGCCAGCACCCATGGAGGCTGTTCCCAGTTCAAGTGGTGTGTCACATCCTGGTGAGTGGAAGGGCAGGAAGGGGAAGTGCTGGGCAGGGAAGCAGCTGAGGTAGCAAGAGGGAAAAGAGAGAGTGGGAAGGAGCAGGCTGGGCTGTGGGGTGGGTGCTGTCCATTCTCTGGTGCATCCAAAGCCCTGGGGGCACCTGAAGTGTTGGTGTCCAGTCTTTGAGTGGGGGTGAGTGGAGGAGTGAGACTGGAGCTGATTTTTGGGGCTTTAATCTGGAATGGATGATGGGACATGCTGGAAGTCTGAAGCTTCTGCTTCCTGCAGCATTTTGGAGGATTTTTCTGGCCCCAGTCTTGGCACATTCCCATCGCAGTGCTAGAGGGATCAACACCTAAAGCAGATGTGCTTTTGCTTCCTGGCAAAAGATATTTTCCACAAATGTTCTGAAACTAAACCACTGTCAGGCTACAAAAATCTCACTGCAGTGTTAACCAGCTGGTACAGCACCTCTCTCAAAAAAGTTTATATTCAAGTGGAGTGAGATCTGTCCGGTCATGCCCTTGATTTATTTATTTTTTTCCTACTCTTTTTTTTTTTTTTTGTGAGCATGGAAAGGCAGAGTGGAATTGAAGGCTGCAAGTTTTCCTGGAAGGAATCTGAGAGCTGATACGGAAAAGGAAAGCCATGTAAAGAGTTAAAAACATGGAATCCCAGACTGGTTTGTCTGGGAGGGATCCCAAAGCTCATCTTGTTCCACACCCCTGCCATGGGCAGGGACACCTTCCACTACCCCAGCTTGCTGCAAGGATTAAATGAATAAATTCAGGGAGACAGTTCAGCCCTTGCCTTTTCTTTAAAGAGGCTGTGTGGCTTTTCTTGAGTTAAAATACTGCTGTTCAAGGTGCATGGTGTTCTGCTGGGCAGCATCTCTCAGCAGAGGAGTGGAATTGTTGTCAGCCCACACTTGGTTTGTGGGAATTGAATGTTGGTGCTTATTTTTCAGGAGGACACAAAGAGTTTAGGGAAATTGTTGTAGATGGAGCAACATGTGGGTATTAAATATTGCTGAGGAACATTGGAGTGGGAAGCAGTTCTCTGTTTGTTTGTAAAATGCTGCTGTGGGCACATGACACACACACATACACACTCCAGACCAGTTTGCTGGGCCAGCCTGACGCTGAATTTCCATCCCCACACCATCACACTGCGTATCCTGGGCTCAGGAATGGGAGCAAAGGTCAGTCCCTGCTGCCAGCAGCCCGGACAAGGTGGAAAGGAGGCCAAAGTGCAGCCCTGAGCCCTTGTCACGGGGCTGGGGCAGGGGGAGACACCTGTTGGGGAGGCACAGTTTGCAGTTTATTCTCCTGGTGTTGGATTATTCTCCCTGCTTGGGAATGGGAATGTTTCATTCCTGAAGGTTTTATCGGTGTTGAGCAGAGCCCTCCCCTGGCTGTGTGCCAGCTGATAGATCCATGTGGAAGCAAGGCTTTTACTGGAATTCACACTTTGGCAGGGATTCAGCCTGGATCTGACTTAGGGGATCCTTGGGATCAAGATCAAGGTTGCTTGAATGGAGATGAGGTTTATTCATGTGCTGAGAGATGGTGAGCTCAAGGACAGTTTCTGAGCAGGAAAAGGAGATTTAGGAGTCAGAAACTTGTGGGCAGGACTTGTTAATCTCGTGGTCTGAGTTTTCTCAGGGCTCTGGAAGAAGTTTGTGTGCTTGCTTTGTCATTGTTAGAGGTGGATCCAAGAGCTGGACAGGGACCTGGAGGGACAGGACACAGGGAATGGTTTCCCTCTGCCAGATGGGATACTGGGAGGGAATTATTCCCTTTGAGGGTGGGCAGGCCCTGGCACAGGGTGCCCAGAGCAGCTGTGGCTGCCCCTGGATCCCTGGCAGTGTTCCAAATCCAGATTGGATGGAGCTGGGAGCCACTTGGGACAGTGGGAGGTGTCCCTGCCATGGCAGGGGTGGCACTGGATGGGCTTTGAGGTCCCTTCCCACCCAAACCAGTCTGTGATTCTGAGTATTTTGATAGATGGGGGCAAGAATAAATATTTTGTGAGCCCTTTGTAGCCTTCCAGTTGTTCCCCCTGAGATCTGTGTGGTCACACTTGGACTGGCCCCATTTGCTGGCACCAGAGTGTGTTTTTACCCTGGACAGTTGTGTTTGCTCTGCAGGGAATTCACCTTGAAGCTCCCTGTTAGAACCCAAAAACCTGAGATTTTTAAATTTTCTGTGCTTTTTAACACTGACCCCCTGGAGAACACTGCTTTTGACCTGAGGCCTTGGAGAAGGCTTCCAAATTTGAGTGATAAAGTTAAAATCACTGGTGTGTGGTTAGAATAGAAATGTGTGATTTCACATGGTGAAGGGTTTGGAATTTGAGCTTTTTAGAATATAGTAATAGGTATGGGACAAAATGGAGGATTTTAGGTGTTGTCTCCTTTCTGTCTTTTTCCTTCTCCTTCATGATTTCAGGCAGTAGTTTCTGGTTGGACAGTCAGTGCTGCACTGTGGGTCACAGGATTTTGGTTATTAGGTCAAAAGTATAAATAATATAGGTGTTAATTCTCTGTTGGCATGTTTAGCTTTAAAAGACCTTGGAACTAAGTAAATTCACCTCCATTTTGCTCACTTTTAACTGGCAGCTAGAAGTGTTGCAGAACTCTCTGTACTTTAAATGAGATTTAATAAACAACCAAGCCCAAACATGAAAAAAGTTCATCTCCTTTGTGTTTTTAATCTTAACTCTATATAAAGACCAAAAAAAAAAATAAGAACAAGCCACTAATGAAGTAGTACAGTTAGCACCTTCACAGCTCCCCAGAGTGCAGGAAGATCTCTGGTTTAGAGGGAAGAGGTTGGAATGAGGATGATGAAGGCAGAACTCCTGTGCCACCTGCTGCATCCTCTGCCAGCTGGTTGGGAAGAAGGATTTTGTTTTTTCTGCTCTCAGTTGGGCACTGCTGAGTGTGGAGTCTGTGCTGGAAGGTCAGTGCAGTGCTCTGCAGCCTGCTGGATTCTGCTGGGGACACAGGCCTGTGAGGGGGGGACTGCCTCATGCTCAGGGTTTCCAAAATCTGTCCTTGGCAAGCAAGGGGAGCTGGGAGAGAGTGAGGCTGAGAGTGCAGAGAATTCCTTTAACACCTGTGACTTCCTCTCCTTAGGTTATGCCTGCCGTAACATCTCCACCTCCAGTGCCCTCCAGAGTAAGTGTGAAGCTGTTCTAGAAATCCATTTTTTTTTTTTCCTTAAAATGCCCTGGAGCAGGAGCTGAGCCCAGCCTTGTGTTTGCTTGCAGACAGAACCCACGTCAGCTGTGATATCAAAGGGGATGTTGCTGTCGTGAGATTCAACACACCAAATTCCAAGGTACTCAAAATTCCCATTTCAAGCTAAGAACTTTCCTAACCTGCAGCCTTACAAAGTTAGGAGCAAAGGAAAAGTAGGAAAAAAAAAAGATTTGGGGATTTTAATGAGACATCTGGAGGTGTCTCTTGTGTGTGCTGAGCTAATTTGTCTCTCTCCCAGGCACAAGTTCCGAATCTTAAGAAAAACTTCTTCAAAAAAATGAAATCTTGCTTAGTTCTTGTATTCAAGTCAGTAAAAGAATGTGTCCATCCTTCAGGAATTTGGAATCCATAAATGCTTTTGATTCTATTATCATGAATACAATATAAATAGAACCTAATTCTCATTTTCTAGGTCAACACAGCTGCAGTTGTTCAGGTATCAGGAGGCAGGAACTCTGTAAATGACATCTAAGGAATACATCTAAAAATGAGAATTTTGGAGTCTCATAAGCAGTAGTGAATTTCAGATGTCATCTCACAGATGGAAATGCTCTTTATGAGCAATGGTAGAGTTTGCAATAAAAACCTGTTTTTTAAATCAAAACAGCCGAGCTGCTCTGATATACAAGATATAAAGATTGAACTACTACTGCTATGAAAAATCTTGTATTAATTGCAGCAGAGAAAGGTTTTTTTATACACTCCTTTCCTTTGAGGAGCAACAGCAATCTGAGGCTTGAAATATTCTATTTTGTGTGAGGATTTGGTGGTACCTAAAGGTACCTGAAGGCTGGATTTGTCCTGCTTGTTGCAGCCTCTCAGTAAAGCTGGAGGGGTCTGGGGAAGGTGTCCCTGCTCATTGCAGTGGCAGCTGCCTGGGAGGAAGGCTGGAGGTACTGGACAATCCTGGAGCTCACAGCAGGAGTGGGAGCTGACACTGCTGGTTCTCTTGCAGGGGGTTGGATGAGATGACCTTGAAAGGTCCCTTCCATCCCAAATCATTTTGTGATTCTATGATTATATATTGGAAAAAAAAAAAAATTTTACGGCTTCATTTGTGGCTACAAACCCACTGTTGGGAAGGTTGAATTCCTGATTAAAGGTGCCCTGCTGCAGGGTTTTATCCTGGAGTGGGTTCTGTGCTAGCACAGGGCTGAAGTGACTCCTGCTGCTGCTTTTCTCCCAGGTGAACACGCTGTCCAAGCAGCTGAGTGCAGAGTTCACCGACGTCATGAACGAGATCTGGGCCAACGAGGCCGTGAGGAGCGCCGTGCTCATCTCCTCCAAGCCAGGCTCCTTCATTGCTGGGGCAGATCTCAAGTAAGCACAGGGCTTCAGGAGATGATGGAGCTGGCCCTGAATTCCAGCAGTTTGTCCCTGGCATCTCCCTGGGGTGAAATCCCCATGCTGGGGGTTGCAGAGGTGCCGGAATGAAGTGAGGATCTCAGCAAAGAGGGACGTGGGGAGTCCTTAAAGCCCTGCTGGCTGTGACACTTGGTCACACTCTGCAGCCAAGGAAGCCCATCCTGGCTCTGGGGTGGCCATTGGGATACAGCAGGAGTGGATAATTCACATGCAGGACTCGTTGAAGCTGGGTTGGAGTGCCTGGCAGGCTTCCAGCCTGGCCCCTCTTTTGGGCAAGGTTTGGCACCCTGCCCTGTGCTGAGCAGCCTCCCTGGGTAACTTTTCCAGGGTTTGGGATGATCCTGTGGGTGCCCACTGGGACCTGGAATGCCATTGGCTCCTACTGCTGACACTGACAGGACAGGATAGTTGCTTAAAGACATTAAAAGCCAGAAAGCTCTGAGGAAAATTAAAAATAGACCCTCCAAAACAGTGTGACATTTTTGGCTGGCTTTGTCCAGGAAGGAAGAAGGTGAGCAGAGCAAAGGCCAGGCTGTGGTTAAGAGGTGTCCCCTGGTCTCAGCACCTCCAGCATCCCAAATTACTCCTGCCTGGCAAAGGCTGTGAGCCTCCAGGAGGATAATTGGCACAGGGAGTCTCTAATTGGCACTGTGGCATCAGAGCACTGGCCATCTGCTCCTCTGGGGAGTGATTCTGGGCTCTTTCCTCCACCCTTCCTGGCAAGTGCTTTGAGGTTTCTTATGACCCTTCCTCCTCTCCCAAAGGCTTCCAGAGCCCTGGCACGAGGGATCCCATTCAGCCCATGTGCAGAGCCTGACCCTGCTGGGTTTAGTCTTCCTGTGTTGTCTGATCCAAAACTGGGGATTAAACACCTCTTGCCTGCCTGTCAGGCACTGGAGATTGTGGGAAAACGGGGATAAACTCGTCAAAACCTCTCATTTTCCTGCTGTTTTGTCAGTGCTTTTCCCATCCTGATCACCTCTCTCTTCCCCCCAGCATGCTTGAAGCCTGCAAGACTGCTCAGGAAGTGACTCAACTCTCTCAGGATGGACAGAAGATGCTGGAAAAGATCGAGAACTCTCCAAAGCCCGTGGTTGCTGCCATCAGTGGCAGCTGCCTGGGAGGGGGGCTGGAGGTACTGGACAATCCTGGGGCTCACAGCAGGAGTGGGAGCTGCCACTGCTGGTTCTCTGCTTACCCAAATGATTCCAGCAGGACTGGTACTGTGAGATGAATTTGGGAGCAGATGAGGGCTCATTACATCATGTAAATGAGTTTGTGGCAAGTTAATGGCTTGCTTGTGCTTCAGGGCTCTGCCATGTGAGTTCTGCTGCTGCTGTGGAAAGAGAGCAAATCAAATCTGGAGCTGTGTGGGCCAGGCTAATATTTAGATGAGTGTCCAAGGGAAAACTGGTTGTTTCCAGCAGGCTTTGGATGTGCTTCAGTGCTGCTGGCAGAGTTCAGCCTGGAAATTGCTGCTTTTCAGATGAAGTGAGCCTTGTATCCCAGCAACTTCCATTCTTTGTGGGGCTGCTGTGGGAGGGGAGAGTGTGGGGACCCAGCCAGCAGCTGCAGTCCAGCACCTTGGCTGGATCTTCTTCCTTGTCATCTCCATCCAGGATTTTGTAAACTCCAAGGCTCTGCTAATAATTCCTGGAGCAGAGCTGTTACTAAAACAGTGTCATCTTGGAATGGAGTCTCTTCAGTTTTGATTGATTTCTCAAGATTTTTACACCCACTGTGTTGACTGACCTGGACTTGGCAGTCCAGGGATAAACCAGGAGTCATGGCTGATCTGTGCTCTTGGTGTAGTGCATTAATTAAGTCCTTGATGGTCTAGGTGAGATTTAAAATCAGATTGGGAGTTTGATGTTCATCTCACACTTGCTTGCTGTCATCCCCCAGAAGAAGCCATCAGTGAGCACAGAGGGAATTTGGGAGCTGGATTAAGGAATTGGGGCAGGGTCATGAGGAAAGCTGAGAAAAAAGCTGTGGGATGGGTGCCCAGTTCTCTTGTTGGCTTTCACAGAGAAACCTTTCCTTGTCTCTTCCATTTTAAGGTTGCCATTGCCTGTCACTACAGAGTAGCAACAAAGGACAGGAAAACAGTTTTGGGAACACCTGAAGTGATGCTGGGTCTCCTGCCCGGAGCAGGGGGTACTCAAAGGCTGCCAAAGATGGTGAGTAAGAGAAAAACTTGACCCCACAGCCCCTTCTGCCTGGCAAGCTCCCACTCTGGACTCCTCTTTGTGCCCTTCTAGGTGGGACTTCCTGCTGCCTTTGATATGATGCTGACTGGGAGGAACATCCGTGCAGACAGAGCCAAGAAGATGGGGCTGGTTGACCAGCTGGTGGAACCACTAGGTCAGAATTGGTGTCCCTCAGTTCCTCCATGTGCTGCTGCCTGTCAGGGAACCTCTCCCCTCACCAAAATGTGTGCAGAGATCTTGTGGGAAATCCCTGTTGCCACCTTGCAAGCGCAGGGGCCTTGAAATGTGAGGCTGGTGCAGAAGCTGAGTGAAGAGGAGAGGTCAGCATGGAGGACAGGCCTGCTGGCTCTCCTGCTTAAGCTAATTATCCAGATAAGAGCCCACACTGGTCATTTATCATGTCAGAGATTGCAGCCCCTAATGGAAGGACAATAGATGGCTGATGTCTGTGTTTGTGCAGCCTGCAGATGGTGATCCCTGACAGGAGCTGGAGCAGGCAGCCCCCAAGGCTCAGGCACCTGGAATTGCCAGCTGGTTCTCAGCTGGGTGGAGAAATTCCCTGCAAACTGCAGGATTCCAAGTGCTGAGCAGGCTGCTGAATCCTGTCTTGCTCCTAGAGTTCTTTCACTAGGGCAGCTTTCTTGGGAGGTGATTAAAACTAAACCCTCCAGAGCCTCCTAAGAGGTGTCATCAGCCCCCCTCAGGAGTTAGAATGGAAGCCACTGCTCCAGCTGGCACTGCTGTGGAGTTGGAGGGTGCTGAGCATGGTTTCCCCAGGCAGAGCGTGGCCAGAACACACTGGTGGTGCTGAAGAAAAGAAAATTAATTAAAAGTTGCTGCTGCCCACCCAGAGCAGTGCCAGGGAAGCCCTGGTGTCTGTGCTGTCCCACGGGCTCAGCTGGATCTCAGGATCATGGAATGGTTTGGGTTGGAAGGGACCTTAAAGCCCATCCAGTGCCACCCCTGCCATGGCAGGGACACCTCCCACTGTCCCTGGAATGTCCAGCCTGGCCTTGGGCACTGCCAGGGATCCAGGGGCAGCCACAGCTGCTCTGGGCACCCTCTGCCAGCCCTGCCCACCCTGCCAGGGAACAATTCCTGATTCCCAAGATCCCATCCAGCCCTGCCCTCTGGCACTGGGAGCCATTCCCTGTGTGCTGTCCCTCCATGCCTTGTCCCCAGTCCCTCTCCATATTTCCTGTCAGCCCCTTCAGGCCCTGCAAGGTCACAGTTAGGTCAGCCCAGAGCCTTCCCTTCTCCAGGTGAACAATCCCAATTCTCTCAGCCTTTGCTCCCAGCAGAGCTGCTCCATCCCTGTGATCCCCTTGGTGCCTCCTCTGGGCTCTCTGCAGCAGCTCCAGGTCCTTGTGCTGTTGGAATCCCCAGGGCTGGGGCAGCTCTGCAGGTGGGGTCTCACCTGAGCACAGGGGCACAATCCCCCCTTTCCTGCTGCCCTCACTGGGGGATCAGCCCAGGATACACAGATATCCTCAGCTTATCTTCAACTGTATTCATTCCTATAAAAGAGATCCATGGTTCTCAGGCTGGAGTTAAAATTGCCTGGATAAACTTTCCCACTTGATACTTGCTTAGAAGTGAATTGTTTTTTAAGAGCTCTCAAATGTGGCTGTTTATACCCACAATTACCCCAAGCTGCTGAAAGGAAACATGAGTTTTCTGAGGAGCTGCTGGGAATGCTGGCTCAGTCCAGAGAAGCACGTAGGAGGAACACAGAAATACAAATTACATGCAAATATTGGATGTGTTCCTTGTTATCCAAACAGCAGGCAGTGCCAGGAGGGTTCCTGTTCACTCTGTGTCTGGGGAAAGCAGCTCTGCCTGGGGTGATGCTTTAACTGATGACAGAAAGCTTGCAAGGAGACAGACACCATCAATCAGGAGACAATTTCAGGGCATGCAATCAGTTCTCCTTCAGCAAGGAGCTCTGCAGCATCCCCTGGATCCAATTCTGGCATGTGCTATTTATAAAAGAAAGCAGATGGGAGCAGACAGCTCAGAGCTCCTGGGTTAGGACACAACAAAACACTGGGAATTAACTGCAGGTAAAGTAAACCCACATATGTGGGGTCAGCCACTTGGTGTGAATGGTTCTCACAGCTCAGAGTTTGAAACAAAAGCAATTTTCTTCAGCTGGAGTATCAGAATCCAGCACTCGTTAATGTATCCAAGCTAATGAATGTGAAATCAGGGATTGACATCTTGTAATTTATATCAAGTTATAAAGCCGAAGTTTCACCCTTAAATGGTGAGAAGAGAATTTGGAAGCTGGTGAAGTCTGAGCTCTCAACTCCTAAATGTTCTCGGGTTTCCAGTGAATTCTCTAAAACCCCCTGGGCATTGCTGAAATGAAATGCTCAGTTATGCAGCAGCTCTGAGCTATATTTTGCCTGCTGCCTGTAAAATCAACTGTCTTGTTTTATTTGGCCTGTTTTTCCTTGGACTGGCTCTGACATTCTGCCAGGGCAGGAGGGAGGCTTCCCCAAGGAACTTCCCTGAGCTGTCAGAGTGTTTGTGCTGCTTTATCTCCTTGTTGAGAGACTCCTTCAGCAGGGAGCAGCTTCTGGGGTCTGCTGGGTGAAAATCCTCAAGTTGTTACACAGAGAGGTGAAACAAAAAGGGCCACAGAGCTGCTCCAGGGCTGGAGCCAGGCTGGGAGAGCTGGGGGTGCTCACCTGGACAGGAGAAGGATCCAGGGAGAGCTCAGAGCCCCTGGCAGGGCCTGAAGGGGCTCCAGGAGAGCTGGAGAGGGACTGGGGACAAGGCATGGAGGGACAGCACACAGGGAATGGCTGCCACTGCCAGAGGGCAGGGCTGGATGGGATCTTGGGCAGGAATTGTTCCCTGGCAGGGGGGGCAGGCCCTGGCACAGGGGGCCCAGAGCAGCTGGGGCTGCCCCTGGATCCCTGGCAGTGCCCAAGGCCAGGCTGGACATTGGGGCTGGAGCAGCCTGGGACAGGGGGAGCTGTCCCTGCCATGGCCTGGCCTTTAACATTCCCTTCCCAACCAAACAATTCTGAGTTTCTGTGATTAAAACCTCAGCCTTTTGTGGAGGAGGAGAACAGTGGGAGGTGAAACAGGAGGGAGTTTCTGGTTTTGGATTTTACCTGTCTCCTCTGTTGGGGTGTGGGGGGTGTTTCCTTAGCTCCGAGGACTCTGCAGTGTCTGAGTGTGTTTGGAGCAGTTTGTGTGAGGGTGAATGGCCCTGCCCAGCTGCAGGGTTGTGATCTCACCACGTTTGTTCAGCCCAAAGTTGCACATTTAGCTCCAGGGTCTAGTTGATGGCCCTGTGCAGCTTCACCAGACACTGCTCTGTCATTAATGACTCAGAGTTTGCCTCTGGCAGCATCACAGCTCCCTGATCAACCCTGTGCTGTGTCCTCCTGTCCTGATGATACAATTGTCTGGAAATGAGGATCCTTGTGCTTGGAAATTGTGCAACCCACCCTCAGAGGCTGCTGAAACTGGTCTGTGGTGGCTTGCTTCATTGTGGGACAGCTTTAAGTTGGGCCAGGTGTTACAGTAGCTAAAGCAGCTGAGAGGTTTCCTGCACTGAGTTCAAAGGTTGGGGTTGGTTGGACATTGGCTCCTGCACAGGGATTTCCAGGAATTCAGCACTCCCAAAATGCTGTGTGTGTGTTTAACAGCTCAGTGTTGGCACAGTGTGGGAGAGGAGAGAGGAAAGAGGAAAGAGGAGAGGCCTCATCTCAGTTCCCTCAGAATTCTAGGTGCCTAGAANGAGGAAAGGAAAGGAGAGGCCTCATCTCAGTTCCCTTGGAGTTCTAGGTGCCTGCAGCTACATCAAGTTTGAGGAATAAAGGACACAAGTGGCAAAAAGATGGTCAGGAGCTGAAGACACCTCCAGAGAGGTCATGGAACCTCTGACCTTGGAGGTGCCCAGAAGGTCCCTGAGCACCCTGATCTGGTTGCAGAGTTGGATGTAACTTGGCCTGCTGCCACAGGGAGCTGCCATTCCAGCATTTCTGCACAATGCACTCTGTATAAATCCCTTGGGGCCTTCACATGGTCCCTGCTGAGCCTTTCCACTGTTGGTCATAACCAAGAAAAGCCAAACAGGAGCAGGGAATGTGTGAAGGTGGTATCTGCACCACTTAATTAGTGGCTTGTCTTCAGTTTCTTCTGTCTTCATTCAGAGTCAGGATTAAAAACACAAAGGAGATGAATTTTCTTGTGTTTCAGCTTGGTTGTTTATTAAATCTTACCAAAAGTACAGACAGTTCTGCAACACTTCTAGCTACCAGCTAAAAGTGAGCAAAATGGAGCTGAATCCAGCTAGTTACAAGGTTTTTTAGAGCTAAACAGTCTAATAAAGAACTAGCACCTATATTATTATACTATAGACCCAATAACCAAAATCCTGTAACCCTCAGTGCAGCACCAACTGTCCAAACAGAAACTACCACCTGAAATCATGAAGAAGATAGAAAAAAGATGACACCCCAAATCCTCCATTTTGTCCCATACCTATTACTATATTCTAAAAAGCTCAAATTCCAAACCCTTCACCATGTGAAATCACACATTTCTATTCTAACCACACACCAGTGATTTTAACTTTATCACGCAAATTTGGAAGCCTTCTCCAAGGCCTCAGGTCAAAAGCAGTGTTCTCCAGGGGGTCAGTGTCAGAAAACACAGAAAGCTCAAAAATCCCAGATTTCTGAGGTCCAACATCAGTGGAATGGGAGCAGTTCAAAGCCCACCATGTTGTGTCTGGTCCTGGTTTCCCTGCATCCCCATCTCTCAGGGATAACTTGTGCTGTGTTCTCTGCTCTCCCCAGGGCCAGGACTGAAGACTCCTGAAGCAAGAACAATTGAATACCTGGAGGAGGTGGCCATTGGCTTTGCCAGGGGACTGGCCAACAAAACTGTGTCTGCCAAGAGATCCAGAGGGCTCATGCAGAGTAAGTCAGCATGGAAAACCCCAGGGGACAGCAGTGAGTGTAATCCAGCTTGGCTTCTTCATGCTCCTACTTAATTCCATTTCAAAACCAAGTTATTTCGTGTTGGAATCATCTCTTGAGCGTTGTGGGGTGGTAGAGAAAACATTACCCTGCAGATCTGGATGTGGTGGCTCCTGGGGCTGCTGGAAGGGAGCCAAGCCTTAAGGAGTGAGAGGGAGCAGATACCTCCAGGGACTGTCCAGCTGCA
Organism: Rhabdornis inornatus; assembly: GCA_013397075.1. Lineage (NCBI taxonomy): Eukaryota > Metazoa > Chordata > Aves > Passeriformes > Rhabdornithidae > Rhabdornis > Rhabdornis inornatus. The sequence continues at coordinate 159,001 of VWZS01010487.1, read as the reverse complement.
GAGTTTTAGTGGCAACTTCTGTACTCAGCTGGTGAACTCAGGTGGGAAGAGGTACATGGGACTGCTCCATGCTGATCCTCCATAGCACAGCCCAGAAATGGGGACATCTCTGGGAATTCTGCTTCCTGGGGCTCAGTCTGTCACCACTTGTGTTAGGAGGACACTTCAGCCCTCAGTGAGGCTTGGAATAATCCATGGAAAGCCTGTGAGCAGCCCCTGTGCTGCCTGTGCCTGGGTTTCAGGTGCAGATATTCACATTTGTATTCCATTACCTCTGCAGTGCATCCTGGCAGGCTGGCTGTGCTCCAGCACTGTGCTCACCCCTGTTCTGTTTCTGTCCCACCTTGCAGGGCTGACAGACTATGCCATGGCTCTTCCCTTTGTGAGGCAGCAAGTTTACAAGACTGTGGAGAGCAAAGTTCAAAAGCAAACCAAAGGGCTCTACCCTGCTCCTCTGAAGATCATCGAGGTAACCCCCCTGCAGGGCAGCTGGATCTGTGGGATAATGTGGGACAGGCAGAGGGAGGGTGATCCTTCCTCTGAATCCATCCAACATCCTCATCCTCACAGAGATCAGTCCTGAGGAGGGCTGGCTGTGGGGAAGAATTCAGAATGACTGCCCAAAATATGATCACCAGTTTATGGGTACTGGTACCAGTGAGGGGTAGAGCAGGAATCCCAACTGAGGGAAAGCTTAGCTGGAATATTTTGTCCATGCAGTTTCAGCTGCATGTTTTCCCAGGTTTTCTATCCAGTCTCTGAAGAGTTCAGGAGACCTGCTGGACACCATAAAAATAGAAATTGCTATAGTTGTCACAGCACTAATTACATAATACCTTATTAGTCCCCTCTGTTACACAGACATCCTGTTACAGACACTCTGTGAATGAATCCTTATTGTAAAATGACTTTTCACTATTGAAGTTGTTGAATGAATCCTTATTGTAAAATAAGTTTTCACTACTGAAGTTGTTGCCAAGACTTCTCTAAAACCTGTGAAGGATTCAGAGAGCAGTGACATTACAGGAGCACAGTTCCTAAAACCACAAGGAATGGCTAAAAATGAACCTGGTGGTAAATTCCTCACCTGTCCTGTGCTAGGACAGGGTGACACAGCTCTGCTAAGAGCAGCAGGGACAGGACTCAGGGAATCTGAAATGTGCCTTGAACGATGGGAGACAACAGGGAATGCTGTTCAAGTGTGTGTTTGCAGCATGACTGAACTGTGGCGTGTTTTAATGCTTTTTAGGTTGTAAAAACTGGTCTGGATCAGGGGAATGATGCTGGATACCTCATTGAAGCCCAGGTAAGGAGAGGAGATCCTGGCAGGGGTCAGGTACTGCTGTGCTCAGGGGATCTGTGTTTACACCAAGGGTTCATCACAGCCTGCTGCTCATCCCATCCCACCCCTGCCATGGTGGGATTAAACACAGAATTAGTGTTTCATTTTCTCATAATCTCATTCTCTTTTCTCATAAAGGTTGTGAGTTCAGTGCTCACATGGGGCACCACTTATTAGTGTTTAATTTTCTTTTTTCCTTTGCCTTTAGTCAGAGTTGGGATTGAAGTACAAGAGACTGAGTTTCGTGTTTGGACTCAGTTTATTAATTTTTATCTGTGTTACAGTGAGTGCTACAGCACTTGTAGCTATCAAGTTAAAAATGACAAAATTCAAAATACATTTTGAGCTGTATTTTGCTCGTTACGAGGTTTTTTCAGGCTTAACTATTCAATTAAAAACTAGCATTTCTATTATTTATACTTTTTATCTAATGACCAAACACCTGTGACTTGCAGTGTGGTATTTTCTATCTATCTAAAAACTTAAAACCAAGAAGAAGAACAACAGGAAGGAGTAAGAAGTCAACACTCCAGAATTTCTATTTTGTCTCATACCTATTACTATATTCTAAAACCCCAAATTCCAAACCCTTCACCATGTGAATATTACACAGTTTTATTCAAACTACACACTAGTGATTCTAACTCCATCACTTAATTTTGGAAACATTTCCCAAGGCCTTGAATCAAAAGCAGTGTTATTTTGGGGGTCAGTGCCAGAGAGCACAGAAAGTTTAAAACTCCCTGGCTTCAGGGTTCCAGCATACAAGGACACCTTCCCCTACTCCAGGTTGTTCCAGGCCCCATCCAACCTGGCCTTGGGAGCCTCAACACAAACACTCCCAGGTTTGTGGGTGATTGTTGCTGCTCCTCCTGGGTGAAGGAGCAGAGCTGAGGTTCCATGTTGGAATTTTGAGGTTCCACACCCCCCTCTAGGAGCTGGCTGTAGATGTTTCATTTCTTCACTCGTCTCACCGTGCTGGCACGTGTCCTAAACACCATCCAGTCCTGCTTGAGCTTTGCAGGGACACGTGGAAAAATGGAATAGAGTTTAATTGAGGGTATTTAATTGAGAATTTAATTGACAGGGCAGACTGTGGTGGGTAGATCCAGGGCTGGAGCAGGCAAATGTCCTCCCCAGCAGCTTGTGTGTGACCCTTTCATTCCACACACACACAGTCTTTGTTTTCCTCAACCATCCTCATCCCTCCATTTCTCTACCTTAATGAACAACCTATCCCTAATTATTTTTTCCTCACCAGTCCTGTTTTTGCCACAGTTATGCTCAGATTTGTTATTTCTGAGGCAATTCTGGCTGTGCACAGAGTCACAGGTGGGGTTACCTGGGCACTGCCAGCTCTGCAAGCCTGAGTCCCCAGCAGCCCCACATTTCCATCTGATTATCCCTGTATTTGGGTCATCCCCAAGGTCGTTGCCCCTTAAATGCTGGTGAAATCCATCCATTTCCCAGTTCCCTGATGTGCTTTGTAACTCCTTTTGTTCCCTTCTGGTGCCAGAGCCTGAGCTGTAGCTGTCACCTCTCCAGTGCCCTCCTGGCTGTGCCCCATCCCTGCTGCTTGTGCATTCCAGCCACGTTTGCTCTGGTGCTGAATAAAAGCCTTGGGATACTCTGGGATACTCAGCAAAGAATGAATGGGTTTTTTCCCCCCCAGAACAGCAGCAGGATGGAGATCTTCCCAGAACCCCTGAAGAATAATAAGTGTCAGTGGTGTGGCTTTTTTACTGCCTCCCTCCCCCCAGGACAGGAGTTTGCAGATTCTCTTCTAGGCTTTGTTTTGGGTATTTTAACTCACAGGGCAGTGGTGAAGGAAGGTACAGCCTGCTCCAAACCACATTCTCTGCTTTTCCTTTGCAGACTTGGCTCAGCCAGCCTCTGTTTTGTGTGTGCTTATGCTTTGTGTTCCTCAGAACATTTGTGCTGAGTGCTGGGAGGTTGTGCAGGCCTTAGATTTTGTTGCCATTGATCCTCTGAAAATAGAATCAGGCTGCTGCTGTCAGAGAGAGTTGAGCTGTTTGGAAGGATTTTTGTCAAAGCCTGAGGACAGGATCCTTTCACCTGGATCTGTGGGGAGGGAAGGGTCTTATGTCAGGGAAGTCCAGTCCTGTCACTGAGGAACTGGAATCATCAAATTCCAGAGTAGTTTGGGTGGGAAGGGACCTTAATCCCACCCAGTGCCACCCCTGCCATGGCAGGGACACCTCCCACTGTCCCAGGCTGCTCCAGCCCCAATGTCCAGCCTGGCCTTGGGCACTGCCAGGGATCCAGGGGCAGCCACAGCTGCTCTGGGCACCCTGTGCCAGCCCTGCCCACCCTGCCAGGGAACAATTCCTGATTCCCAAGATCCCATCCAGCCCTGCCCTCTGGCACTGGGAGCCATTCCCTGTGTCCTGTCCCTCCATGCCTTGTCCCCAGTCCCTCTCCAGCTCTCCTGGAGCCCCTTCAGGCCCTGCCAGGGGCTCTGAGCTCTCCCTGGATCCTTCTCCTGTCCAGGTGAGCACCCCCAGCTCTCCCAGCCTGGCTCCAGAGCAGCGGGGCTCCAGCCCTGCAGCAGCTCTGAGGCCTCCTCTGGGCTCTCTGCAGCAGCTCCAGGTCCCTGTGCTGTTGGGGAGGAGGAGGTGCTGCAGGATGGGCTGTGCTCAGCCCAGAATGTGCCTCTCCTCACAGCTGACCTGGCCCCTTGTCCCTTTTCCATCCAGCTTACAATCACACAGTGCCTGTCCCCCCTTTGCCACGTTTTTGATGTGCTGGCACTGGGACAGTGTTTAATGGCAACAAGCAGTGAGAAAACCTCTGCTTCCCTCTTCCCTTTCTTCCAGAGCTTTGGCCAACTCGCAGTGACCAAGGAATCCAAGGCACTGATGGGACTCTACCACGGGCAGGTGCACTGCAAGAAGAACAAATTTGGGACACCTCAGAAAGAGGTCAAGTAAGTGCCAGTGTGGGATGCCTGAAGGAGCAGCTGGAGGAGCTCTGAAAGGCTCCTGGGACTGACTGAGCTGTGCATCAGAGCAGAGGTTTCCAATTCACTATTTGGGACAATTGGGAAGTGATTTTTTATGCCTAGGAAGAGAATTTAGTTCATAACATTACTTGTCTCCTCTGGCTTACAGTCTATAAATCATTACTTAAAAATAAGAAAAGAAAAAAAGTTCATAGATACATGAAAACAGCAAAAATATGGAAGGAAAAGTTGCATTAATTACTCTATATATCAAGCAGTAATTAACACCACACAAACTGCTTTCATCCAAATTTGGTACTTTTTAAAATTTCACCAAAACCTCTCAACTTTATTGTTACTTGTGGCAGCTGGCATAATGTATATTTATCATTTGTTTCTTAAAAAAAAAAAATAACAAGCCCACAAAAGCTCCAGTCTTCAGCATCTTAAGATTTATATTGCTTTACCTTTGTTCATACCAGAATAACCTTTTGAAGGCCAATGGAACAAAGACTATCCACTATTTTTTTCAGCTAAATATTGTGAAGTACATTTTTTATTCAGAACACTCCACTGCAGTTTGGAGGCCTCACTCAGGTGGTGCCTGGGTGGGTGACAGGAGCTGTGTGAGGGGAGTTCAGCCATGGCCAGCTTGGAATGTGTCCCCTTGGTCCTTCCTTCCTTCTTTCCTTCCTGCAGGACTCTGGCTGTGCTGGGAGCAGGGCTCATGGGGGCTGGGATTGCCCAGGTCTCTGTGGATAAAGGCATCAAGACCATCCTGAAGGACACAACACAGAAGGGTCTGGACAGAGGCCAGCAGCAGGTCTACAAGGGGTATGTGAGTTCAGGGGGATCTGCTCTGGTGGCACTGGTGTCTTTAGTCACAGTTCTGCTCTGCTGTTAGCATCAGGAGCTCCTGGCACTGCTGTTCTGCTGGGTGTTACAGAACAGCTTTATTTTAATGTGTCCCCTGTGTCAAGGACACTATGGTGTCCCTTGTCCCCTCCCAGATGATCCCTGCTCACTGTCTCATGTCCATTCTCCCCTCTCAGGTGATCTCTGCTCACTGTGTCGTGTCCCTGTCCCCCTCCCAGGTGATTCCTGTTCACTATGGTGTCCCCTGTCCCCTCCCAGGTGATCCCTGCTCACTGTGGTGTCCCTTGTCCCCTCCCAGGTGATCCCTGCTCACTGTCTCATGTCCCCTGTCCCCCTCCCAGGTGATCCCTGCTCACTGTCTCATGTCCCTTGTCCCCTCCCAGGTGATCCCTGCTCACTGTCTCATGTCCCTTGTCCCCTCCCAGGTGATCCCTGCCTCACTGTGGTGTCCCCTGTCCCCTGCAGTGTGCTGGGATATATTGCTGTGGGATAGGCCCAGTGGCTCAGCCTTAGGTAGGCAGAGGCCTAAGATTCAGGAGTAACTTCTAGAGCTGAGGAAAAAGTGATTCTGGCTGCCTAAAGGCCCATGTCAGGGGAGGCATTCCAGGATTTTCTTCCCGGGTTTATTTCCATGTTCTGGCTCTGCAGTCACAGTTCTCAGCTGTGTGTTGTCAGGAGTGTCAGTGCCTGACCTTCAGCAGAGCTGTGGAGGGAGGGGTCAGAACACAGAGTGACAGTCCTGCAGGGTTGGAGATGGAATTTTGGGAGGGGGACAGGGGGGATTCCCGTGGTGCACCTCCAGCAGCCTGGCTGCTCCACTCAGGAGCTGTGACAGAGCTGTCCCTCCCTAGGCTGAACAGCAAGGTGAAGAAGAAGAGCCTGACATCGTTTGAGAGGGACTCCATCCTCAGCAGCCTGATGGGCCAGCTGGACTACAAGGGCTTTGAGAAGGCAGACATGGTCATCGAGGCCGTGTTCGAGGACATCAACGTCAAACACAAAGTGCTGAAGGAGGTGGAGGCTGTGAGTATCAGTCCTGAGCAGCACCTGGGTGGTGGAGGCTCCTGGGCTGTCCCCAGGGTTTGTCCCCTCCCCTTTGTGCTGCACTTGGGTTCTTGGTACAAATCATTTACACCAGGACGTGGATGAGCATCAGGGGCAGCCTTTCTGTTCACTGGGAATGTACCAGTTCCTGCTCAATAAGGAACTGGTGCTGAATGGGACAGTTGTGACATTCCCTGATTCCTGGGAGTGCTCCAAAAGTAACTTCCATTTGTCTGATGTGACAGTGACAGTGATGTCCTCTGGTATCTCCACACCTTGCAGTCCTTCACCTGCTGTCCCTCTGTTCTATTCAAGGGCACACTGCTCACTGTGTCATGTCCCTTGTCCCCTCCCAGGTGATCCCTGCTCACTGTGTCATGTCCCCTGTCCCCTCCCAGGTGATCCCTGCTCACTGTCTCGTGTCCCTTGTCCCCTCCCAGGTGATCCCTGCTCACTGTGTCTTCGCCAGCAACACCTCTGCCCTCCCCATCAGCCAGATTGCTGCTGCCAGCAAGAGGCCCGAGAAGGTGAGTCCCCACAGCCACAGAGCTGTCCATGCTGAGGTGGCTTTGCTTTGGAGACCGTCTGCTCCCTCCTCAGGACATGGCACAGCTCATCCTCTGCTCCCAGGGCAAGCTTTGAGCAAAGAGCTCGTGGTCTGGGGGCAGGAGGGGAAGGTGGATTCACCCCAAGGGTGGTGGGGCAGGTCAGAAACATCAGAAAGTGTTGGTGGAAGTGTCCAAGGAATTCCTGGATGTGGCACTCAGTGCTCTGGGCTGGGGACAAGGTGGGGGTCAGGCACAGCTTGGACTCCATGATCTTGCAGGGCTTTTCCAGCCTCAGTCCATCTGAGCAGGAGCACTGATTCCTCCAGTGGACTGCCCTGCAGGGCTACCTGTGCTGCCTGTGAGTGTGAGGTGACCTGCTGGAGGTTCCTGTCACCCTGCTGAGCCTCTTCCTCATTTGCTGTGGGACCTCTGTTGCATCCAGATTGCCAACTGAGCCTCATTTGTTCATCCTTACAATTAACATCCTCTTGCTGTTTAAATTGCCTGTGCAATGGCTCTTATGAGGGGAAACTCATAGGAAGTCAGTTAACTAATTAGCACATTTTCCTTAATTAGTTTTGCAGCCTGCAGCTCAGCAAGGTGCCTCTGACTTACCCAGGGCTTGGTGCCAAGTGTGGCTGCCAGGAGGCATGAAGGTGACACGCTGATGGCATGGTCACATTCAGACAGTGAGGCACACAGCAGGATAATCTCCACTTAAACACTGTTCCCAGGGGAAGGCTGCACTTCCCTCTCTAATCAGTTTCTGGATAGAAGCCTTAAATCTCATCCTTAAATTCGTTTCCTCACCAAAGACATTCACAGGCAGCACGCAGGGACTCCCTGAGTGCTGCTCCAGCAGCTGGGTGGGGCTGCCCTGCCACCTCTGGTGCCTCCTCCAGGTCACACCAAGCTCCTCATTTCCCTGGGGATGAGCTCAGGGATTCCCAGGGAGATTTGGCTGCCAGACTTTGAAGTGGTCCTGTAAAAATTGTACCTTAGTCCTCAAAGGCTGGGCATGTGCTGTGTCCTTGGGAAAACCAAGGAGAGAAGGGAACTGGAGAGCACTCCTGTCATAGAAGGATACAGAGTGTGCTCAGCAGCTCATGCTGGCCTTCCCTCTGCACTCAGCCTGCCCAGCTGCTTCCTCTGGGAACCAGAATCCCTCTGAAGCCAGCTCTTTCCTCTGCCAGGTGATTGGGATGCACTACTTCTCCCCTGTGGACAAGATGCAGCTGCTGGAAATCATCACCACAGACAAAACCTCGCAGGACACGGCGGCCTCTGCTGTCGCTGTTGGCCTCAAACAGGGCAAAGTTGTCATCGTGGTGAAGGTGAGGGGACACTGCACACAGCAGGGATTAGGTAGTAAATAAAAGGGTTTTTATGCACTGAGGGGAGGGTGAAACGTGTCTGTGGGCACACTGGCATTGGCTGCTCCTCTGAGAAGTGAAAGGGGAGGTCAGAAAGGGCCGAGTGCCCCGGTGATCCTCACATGTCCCTCAGAGCAGCCGTGGGAAGGCACCAGGGACATGTGCAGGGCCAGCACGAGGAGCTGGCACCCCTGTCCCACACAGCTTCCATCCCAGACACAGCAGCCTGCACAGGACTGTCACCACCTCAGCTGCCTGGCAGGCTGCAGGGACAGAGGGTCAGTGAGCAGGATCCCTCCTCTGCTGGGTTACATCTTGAGGGACAGGGGCAGGAATACGTGGAGAAGTGGATTTTAGGTTGGATATTCGGGAGAAATTGTTCCCTGTGAGGAACAGGTTGCCCAGAGGAGCTATGGCTGCCCCATTTCTGGAATTGTCCCCTTGGCCAGGTTGGACAGGGCTTGGAGCAGCCTGGGACAGAGGAAGGTGTCCCTGTCTTTTTCCTGATTGCTGAGGTTGCCAGCGATGCTGAGCACGTCTCTCCTGCAGTGCTGGGAACAGTGGCTTGTCAGAAAGTGCTCTGGGCATCTCCAAACCCCAGTGGGGACACAGTGCTGCTTCCCTGAGCCTCATCCCCAGCTCAGCTGCCTCCCTGCAGGCTGGTTTGCAGCTCATCTGTTGCTTCCTGACTTTGTGGGGAGCAGCAGAGGTGCAACTGCTGGCTTATGCTGGTTTCCCTTGTGCTGAGCAGCCTTTCCCTCACCAGCCTGTTGGGCTTGGTGAAACAGCAGCCTGCTCTGGACCTGCAGGTTCAATAAAACTTGTATAACTAGTTCAGATAAAAACACTGGGATGGGAACTTCCAGGGCTTAAGTTCATGGAAGCCTGCAGACACTGCTGAGCTCTACAGGGAAAAAAACCCCAAACCTATTCTAGCAGTCAGTACCATTAAAAAAAACCCCCAAAGCTATGCAGCAGTCAGTACCATTAAAAAAAACCCCCAAAGCTATGCAGCAGTCAGTACCATTAAAAAAAACCCCCAAAGCTATGCAGCAGTCAGTACCATTAAAAAAAACCCCCAAAGCTATGCAGCAGTCAGTACCATTAAAAAAAACCCCCAAAGCTATGCAGCAGTCAGTACCATTAAAAAAAACCCCCAAAGCTATGCAGCAGTCAGTACCATTAAAAAAAACCCCCAAAGCTATGCAGCAGTCAGTACCATTTAAAAAAAAAACTCCAGCAGTCAATACCATTAAAAAAACCCCAAACCTATGTAGCAGTCAGTACCATTAAAAAAAACCCCCAAAGCTATGCAGCAGTCAGTACCATAGTGTAGGAGATGGGGTTTGGGGTGTGTGCAGTGCAGCCTGGGCTGTGGAGCACAGTTGTGGTGCTGCCCAGAGCTCACCTGGCTCCCTGCTGCTCTGCTTTTCCCCAGGATGGGCCTGGGTTCTACACCACCAGGTGCCTGGGGCCGATGCTGTCCGAGGTGGTTCGAGTTCTCCAGGTGAGTGTCCTGTCAGCTACTGAGCCCCCCCCAGATGAGTCGTGGAAATTGCTTCTGGCTGTGGACAGGAGGGGATGTGGGTCACCAGCCCTGGCTCTTGTGGCTGTCACCAGCCCTGGCTCTTGTGGCTGTCCCCAGCCTGCTCTTGGCTCCTGTTTGCAGTCAGTCAGTGGGGCTGGGCTCTCTGCCCCACACTGGCTTTTCATCCCGAGATCCCATCACTTCTGCTCTGATCCTGCAGGAGGGCATTGACCCAAAGAAAGTGGATGCCATCTCCACGGCTTTCGGCTTCCCGGTGGGAGCGGCCACGCTCATTGACGAGGTGGGCGTGGACGTGGCCACCCACGTGGCCGAGGACCTGGGCAAGGCCTTTGGCCAGCGCTTCGGAGGGGGCAGCATCGACCTCTTCAAGCTCATGGTGCAGAAAGGCTTCTTAGGTGAGCTGCTGAGGTGGTTTCAGCTAAAGGGTGTCCCCTCTGCTCTGGGGAAAGCACCAGCACCCATCAGTGGGAGAGCAGCCCTGGGAATGGGGCAGGAATCCCTCCCACAAAGCAGTGCTGCTGCTGTTGGCCCTCTGGACCTAGAGAAGGCATTAGGGCCTGGCACAGTGGCAGCATCTTGCCAAGGGCTCGGGTGGAGCTGGTTCCCTTCCCTCTGCCCCTGCTGAGGCAGCAGATCTGTGCTCTGAGGTGCTGAGTGCTGGGAGGAGCTGCTCCAGGAACAGGAGCAGCAGTCACAAAACAAGATCCAAGGTGGCAGGAGCTGACTTGTCTGCTTTGATCCCTGCAGGTCGCAAGGCAGGGAAAGGCTTCTATGTGTACCAGGAGGGAGTGAAGAACAGGAGTGTGAATTCTGGCATGGATGAGATCTTGGCAAAGTTCAGAGTGCCAGCAAATCCTGATGTGTGAGTAGCTGTGTGTGAGGGAAGGCTGGGGCTGGCTCCTGCCCTGCCCAGCTCCTTGTGCTCTGAGCAGCAGCACGAGGTGCATCAGGGGCTGGAGCCAGGCTGGGAGAGCTGGGGGTGCTCACCTGGACAGGAGAAGGATCCAGGGAGAGCTCAGAGCCCCTGGCAGGGCCTGAAGGGGCTCCAGGGGAGCTGGAGAGGGGCTGGGGACAAGGCATGGAGGGACAGGACACAGGGAATGGCTCCCAGTGCCAGAGGGCAGGGCTGGATGGGATCTTGGGCAGGAATTGTTCCCTGGCAGGGTGGGCAGGGCTGGCACAGGGTGCCCAGAGCAGCTGTGGCTGCCCCTGGATCCCTGGCAGTGCCCAAGGCCAGGATGGACATTCCAGGGACAGTGGCAGGTGTCCGTGCTATGGCAGGGGTGGCACTGGGGGAGATTTAAGGTCCCTTCCAACCCAAACCATTCTGTGATTCCATGACATTGCTGAACACAGAGGCTGATCAAGCCCTTACTTTTATTCCAAATCCATCTGGACACAATCCTGAGTGCCATGCTCCAGGAAACCCTGCTTGGGCACAGAGAAGGAGCCCCAGTGGTCCCTTCCAAACTCAGCCATTCCCTGATTCTCAGTGCCTGCCTCAGGACACATCACAGAGCGTAGCCCTGACCCTCATGTGGATTGGGACAGTCCCAGGGCTGGCTCTGTGTCCCAGCTGTGCTGTCCCTGCCCAGCCCTCACAGCCTGTGTCCCACAGCTGCTCGGACGAGGACATCCAGATGCGCCTGGTGACGCGGTTTGTGAACGAGGCAGCTATGTGCCTGCAGGAGGGGATCCTCAGCAACCCCCTGGAGGGGGACATCGGGGCTGTCTTCGGCCTGGGCTTCCCCCCCTGCCTGGGAGGTGAGTGCTCTGTGCTGGGCTTTGGGCTCCAGAGCTCCCCATGGGCTGCAGCCGTGTGGCAAGGCAGCAGTGAGGGCCAGCTTTGAGCTGCAGCCTGCAGAAATGGCCTCCCAGTCAGGGAGGGTGTAGGTTGGATATTGGGAATAATTCCTTTATGGAAATACTCCTTTATGGAATAATTCCTGTGCAGAGCAGTGCTGGACTCCCCATTCCTGAAGGATTTAAAAACCCTGTGCACGTGGCACATGGGTTAGTGGTAGTCTAGCACTGCTGGGGGATGTTTGGACTCAGTAGTCTCAAAGGGCTTTTCCACCCTAAATAATTCCATGGTTCTGATGCTGTCTCTTGCCACTGCTGCTGGAGTTCAGCAAGGGCTCTTGCACCCAAGGTGGTGCCTCTGCCACGAGCCTGATACTTTCCCTCCTCCCTCTTTGAGCCAAGTTCAGACTGAGGGAACAGCCCCAAGAGACTTCTTACAAAGGCCTGGAGGGACAGGACAATGGGGAGTGGCTTCCCATGATTAGACAGGATATTGGGAAGGAATTGTTCCCTGGGAGGGTGGCACAGGTTCCCCAGAGGAGCTGTGGCTGCCCCTGGATCCTTGGAAGTGTCCAAGGCCGGGTTGGACATTGGGGCTTGGAGCAGCCTGGGGCAATGGAAGGTGTCCCTGCCATGGCAGGGGTGAGATTGGATGGGCTTCCTACTGAAACCATCCATGATTCCATGATAATCCATGTCCCAGCTTGTCCCCAGCACTCAAGCAGAGCCAGCTCAGGTGAGCAGGGAGCAGAGTCCTGCCTTACCCTGATGAGAGACTGGGGGGTCTCTTGTGAAGAAGGATGAACGGGACAAAACCATTGCTTCTGGATGCTGGGACCCTTCCAGGCACCTTGGTGCATCTCCTTCCCTGTCCCTGTCCCCACTGTGTCCCTGTCCCCACAGGTCCTTTCAGGTTTGCAGACTCCTACGGCGCCCGGCAGCTCGTGGACAAACTGCGCAAGTACGAGGCCGTGTACGGCAGCCAGTTCACACCGTGCCAGCTGCTGCTGGACCACGCCAACAGCCCCGGCAAGAAATTCCACCAGTGAGGTGGCCTGGTGACACCCTGACAGCTCCTCCAGCCGGGCCCCAGCCCCCCACAACACCCCATTGTCCATAGGTTAATCTCCAAAGCTCCCGGGGGGAAGGGAAGGAAGGGAAGAAGGAGGGGGGCAGCAGGTTGCCTCGTGGCTTGTAGTCATTTCAAGTGCCTTATCAGCCACTGTGTGTTGGGCACATCCGTCCTGTGCCAGCCTGGGCCTGGGGGCTCCATGCTGGGGGAGGGAATTCCTGCTGCCTCCACCCCCATGCCGTGGCCTCCAGAGCTCCCAGTCTGGCCAGTAGCATCCAGCTTGTGGCTGGAACCGAGGCCTTGCCTTTCCATAAACATCCACCAAAATAAAGCCCCATCTCCTGGGTTTGGACTCCTGCTTCTCCTCCCATCTCCCTGAGGGAACAACTCGAGTTGGGATTGAGTGGTTCTGGCAGTGCCCTGGGGTGCTGGCCGTGGCATGCTGGGTCCCATGGAGGGGCGGGATGGCAGCAGTGCAGGACAGAGCACTGTCACCTCTGCCATCACCCAGGGGCTGTGAGGAGCCTGCAGCTCCCTCTGCTGCAGGGTGATCCTGGCAGATGGACCTGCCTGTAATTGCAGATGGAGCAGCCAAAGGCCAGAAGGGCCCCCCGTGGGGAGAGATCAAGTTAAACTAAAAGGCTTTAAATCTCCAGGCACCTGTCACTGGCCTGGCTCCCCGCTCCTTGGCTTCCTTTCCAGCTTCTAGCCATTTTCCTGTTCCCTGGCAGGCCTTGGGCCAGGAACTGAATGCTGCTGCTCTTCCTGTCACCTCTCCCTGTCCTTCAAAGCTCCCAGACCGAAATTGGTCCAAGACATCATCTGATCTGCTTAGTGCTGGGGGAGGCACGGGGCTGGTAACCAGCCTTCAGCCTTCCTGGGGAGTTCAGCATTCCCAGGAGCTGCCCCTGCTGTGGGAGCAGAGCCTGGGATCCCTCAGGCTGAGGGGGCTTCCCTGCAGGCCCCCCAAGAACAGCTCTGACAGCAGCATCTGCCCCTAGAGGGGGACATAAATCCCTTCCCAAGAGATGGGAAGGGTCTGCAAGGAGGGGAGAGACCCCTCAGAGCTTCCATCCTCCCCCCTTCCCCTCCTCCCCGAGCAAGGGCCTCCTCTGGGGGCTCATTACTCTCCCGTACGTTTATTATGCTAATCCACAAGGATTAAGTTAAACCAGCCGATGCAAAATCCAGTGTTTTCCAGCCCGTTGGGGCCAAAATTACTGTCCAGTGTTAAAACGGGGAAGGGGGGAGGGCTGGGCAACGAGGGAGGAGAACCTGCAGCATCAGAGAGGGACGGGAGCCAGTGGTCCAGGTGATTTGGGGGGACACCCCCGGCCTGGCACTAGATCTTGGGGCGCCAGCCCTTGATGAACTGCATGATCTTCTTCACCTGGAGCTTGGTGAGGCGGAAATCGTCGGCCAGGATCTCCTCGCTGAGCTGCACGAAGATGCTGCCGTCGATGCGCTCGCGGGCAAAGAAGCTCACGACGTCCTCGGAGAGGCCGATGAAGCGCAGGCACTTGGACACCTCCTCCAGCGACAGAGCCGACAGATCTGCCGGGGGCAGCCAGGCCGGGCTGTCCCCGCCGGGCCGCGCCGAGGCCGGAGGGGCTCCCCCATCGCCCCGCGCCGCCGGTGGCACCTCGATGACACCCTGGGCCAGGTACAGCCGGGTGACACCCTCGGCCCCGCGCAGGACGGCGGGGGACAGCGGGGCCGCCCCGCGGATGACGATGCCGTCCCCGTCCAAGCCCTTGGGGGGCCGAGGGGGGGCCGCTGGCTCCTCGGTGGGGGCGAAGGGCTCCGGCGAGGAGGAGGAGGAAGGAGCGGCCGGGGCCGAAGGCGCCTTGGACCACTCGGGACTCTCCGGCCACTCAGCCGGGCTGGCGAAGGGGTTGAGCGCCCCGAAGGGAGCAAAGCGCTTTTGGGGATGCGGGGCCTTGAGGCGGGGGCAGCTGCGGAAGGGTTTCAGCGGGGGCTCGGCCCCCAGCAGCGGCGTGGAGCAGCCGCTGGCCGGGCCGGCACCCGGCTCGGAGAACGCCCAGGGGTCGGGCCAGGAGCTGGGCGCGGGCTGGGCGGGGGGCAGCGCCCGCNGGCACCGGGGGCGCGTTCAGCAGCCGGCACTCCTCCTTCACCTGGAACGGGGACAGCGACGTCAGGGCCCCGGGGGGAGCTGGGGATCCCCGCGGCTGGAGGGGTGATGGGGGCTTGGGGACAGCCTGTCCTGCCGAGCCACGAAGCTCTGCGTGCAAGTGCAGAGGCTTGGGGCTGTCCTATGCCATGGTGAGACGAGACCGAAATATTGGGGTACCCCTTGGTGAAGGGGAGCCTGAAATGTTGGGTACCCCGTTGTGCAGGAAAGCCCAGAGGATCTGGGTACCCCACGGTTCCGAGCAGCCCAGGAGCTTCGGCTACTGATGGTGCAGAGAGCCCTGGGGAACCGGGGGCACCTCGGGATGTCCCCGAGGATCTGGTGGTGGGCAGCCCCGGGGAACTGCGGTCTGAAGATCTGGGTGACCAAGCAGAGTTGGGGAGGGTCCCCAGGGCCAGGGGACAGGGAGGGGACAGGGCTGCCCTGCCATGGGGCTGGCGGAGTAGCTGACAGGACCCCAGCGATGCCTTTCCCCATCCCTGGGGACAGGACCGGGCTCTTACCGCCTCCGATTTGGGTGGCACCGGGGGCGGGGTGTCCCCGCGGGGCTCGTCCCCGGGGCGGTGCGGGGAGCCCCGCGGGGTGACAGCCCCGAAGGACACGAGGTCCGGCCGGCCGCCGCTGCTGCCCAGCTCGCAGCAGCCCTCCGGGCTGGGATTGCTCCACAGCTCCTCGTAGGGAATCTCCAGCGGCTCCTGAGTCCTGAACTCGGGCTCGGCCCAGTCGGGCGTCATGTACTCGCGGTCGGGGTCGGGGAAATCGGGCAGCGGCGGGCGGGGGGTGCCCCCGCCGAGCCCCCGCGGTGCCTGGCAGCGGGCGGGGAGCTCCCGGGGACCCCCGGAGCCGCAGGCGCAGAGCGAGAGGCGCTGCAGGGGCTGGCTGAGCTCGTCTCGGCCGCAGGCGGGCAGGCAGAGCCGCAGGCGCCGCGGGCTCGCACATTCCTCCAGCAAGTCCGGCTTGGCTTCGCGCACCGCCCGCGAGTACTCGTCGGGGTTGAAGCGATCGTGGCAGTACGCGGCGCTGTCCCGCAGCAGCTTCTCGAGCTGCGGGTCCCCGGCCAGCAGCCCCTCGGGCAGCTGGAAGCGCGGCATGTCGGTGAGCAGCAGGAAATGGAAGGGCACCAGCTCCTCCCGGCGCAGGATGCAGCACAGCACCACCGTCTTGGAGATGATGCTGACCAGCTTGTAGCAGTGACCCTCGCGGATGGCGTGCAGGTCGTAGGGGTTGCGGGCGGGCCGGCTGGGCACGGCCACGTTCACGGGCAGCCGAACCTTCTCGATGATGCTGCGGATGGTGTGCTCGCCCTCCTGCAGGCGCAGCTCCAGCGGGCTGCGCGTGCTGAAGCGGCCCTTGCACTGGAAGGGCAGGCTCAGGCTCTCGTTGGTGCGGTGGTTCATGCAGATCAGGCACGGCATCTTGCCCTTCACCTGCCTCGCCCCCGCCGCCGGGGCCGCCTTGCCCAGCTTGCGCAGGAGGGTGTTGAAGCGCGACTTCTCCTTCACCGTCTTGGCGCACAGGATCTCCGCTTGTCCCATCAGCGTCAGCTCGTCCCCCGCGTTCAGCGTGAAGTTGTAAACCTCGCTGTCCTCGCTGAACTCCCCCGACACCACCTGCCCGCGACAGCCCCGACGTGGCACCCGCTGCCCTGCCCCGGGCCCCTGACACCCCAACACAACTCCTGACATCCCACCGCCATCCCTGACACCCCAACACTATCCCTGACATCCCACCGCCATCCCCGACACCCCAACACCATCCCTGACACCCCAACACAACTCCTGACATCCCACCACCATCCCTGACACCCCAACACTATCCCTGATGTCTCAACACATCCCTGGAATTCCACCACTACTCCTGATGCTCCATGACAATCCCTGACATCCCACCACCATCTCCTGGTGCTCCACCACCATCCTTGACATCCCAACACTTCCCCTGATGTCCCACCACCATCCGTGACATCCCACCACCATCCCTGACATCCCACCACAATTCCTGATGCTCTACCACCACTCCCCGCTGTCCCACTGTCCTGTTCTGGTGTCCCAGCACCACTCCCTGCTTTCCCACACTCCTCCCTTTATTCCCACCACCCTGCAGTGGTGTCCTCCCAATACCCCACCACTCACCCCTGCTGTCCCACCACCAACCTTTGCTGTCCCACCATCCTCTCCCGATGTCCCACCAACCCCCCAAATCCCTGTTGCCTCACCCCTACTCCCGAATATTCCCCTCCTGCCCCACCCCTGCCCTCGGTGTCCCCTGCCATCCCCCACCACTCCCTGCTGTCCCAGCAGTGTCCCCCAGCCCCGTCCCCTGCTGTCCCCCAGCACCTTGACGCTGAAGGTGATGGCCTCCATGACAAAGATGCGGTCTGGGAAGATGCTGGCCACCTCCTCCACGCTGTTGAAATACTGCACGGGCTCACGGAGGTCCCGGTCCTGCTCCAGCAGCTTGAACTTCCCTGCGGGGCCCCCCGAGCCCACCGAGGTGAGAGGAGCCCACTGGGACCAGCTGTCACCCCCCTGGGGCCAGCACAGCCCTTCGCGGGGTCAGCCACCCCTGAGGCAGCCTGGGGTCCCCCCCACATCTCTGGGGACACTCCTGTGGGCTTTGCCAGTGTCCAAGTGCTGCAAGGGGACCCCAGAGCATCCCCCGGCCCTGCACCCCCCACAGCAGCACTGGGGGGGTTTCTGGGTGGGACAAGGCAGAGGGTACACGGGGGTGTCTCAGCAATGCCACTCGGCACCCCCAGAGCTGCAGGGACACCCCCAAAATTGTTCCTGTGAATGGAAGAACACGCCCAGAGCAGCCCGAATTGCAAGGGGTGCCCATTACCCCCCAAAATCCTGTCCCTGCCCTGCCAGGGCAGTGACCCCACGGCTCGGGTGGGAGAGGAAGGAACGGGAATGGGAAAAGGCAGGAATGGGAATGGGGAAAGGCAAGAAGGAGAGTGGGGAAAGGCAGGAATGGGAATGGGGAAAGGCAGGGATGGGAACAGGAATGGGGAAAGGCAGGGACAGGAATGGGGAAAGGCAGGAATGTGAATGGCAAAAGGCAGGGATGGGAACAGGAACGGGGAAAGGCAGGAACGGGAACGGGAATGGGGAAAGGCAGGGACGGGAACGGGAACGGGAACGGGAACGGGGAAAGGCAGGGATGGGAACGGGGAAAGGCAGGAACGGGAATGGAGAAAGGCAGGGACAGGAACGGGGGAGCTGCAGCCACAGCGAAGCTGCCACCGGCATCGGCAGCCGAGGCCGGACCTGAGGGGAATATTAATCCCGGCCGGCAGAGCTGGGACTGGGACACCAGAGCTCCTCGCTTGGCCCTGGGGGCAGCCGGGGCTGGAACTGGCTCAGCCCCACATCCGCGGGCACCGCTGGGCACGGCCGAGCCCCCGAACGCTGTTAACACACTGCCCAGCCCCCTCCATCCCCCGTGGGATGGGTGATTAACCCTTCCCCCAATCCATTTCCCATTATTTATTTATTAGCAGGACTCATTACCGCCATGGAGCACTTAGAGGGGTCATTAAGGCTCTGGCGGCTGCCGGCAGAGGCAGCTCAGCACCTTCGTCTGCACTGCCGGCCTCATCCCGGCCTCATCCTCATCCTCATCCCAGCCCCAGCTCCTCCTCAG
>VWZS01010487.1:113969-132613 GCA_013397075.1 Rhabdornis inornatus | reverse complement strand
AGAAAAAAAAAGAGGAAAAAAAGCGGCAAAGTGAGGAAAAAAAATGGCAGCAGGAAGAGTTGGGAACGGCGGGATTGCCAAGAGGAGACACAGCAGGTTACAGGGAGTTTGCTTTTGTTTTGCACCACCCTTTGTCCTCGATGCATGACACCAACGTTACAGAAAAGCAACCACTACAGAGGTCAGGACTCAATGGCACGGGGGGATGGGATGTCTCCTGCACATGCTTCCACCAGAAAAGAGAAAAGAAAGTGAAAATAAAAGTTCCTTTTTCCACATAAGGCACAGGACAAAGAAACCCCACTCACGGACTCAAGGCGAAAATGAGTTTTTCCTGGCTCTTGCCTGATGCATCTAGAGAAATATGGTGACTCAAGCACATGATCCATGACAGAAAATTCCACTGTTGTACAAAATCAATTGTTAATTCTAACCTTTATTCTTATACAATTTGCAGAAGAGAGTTGAGTATGATTGCTCTGGGGTTTAATGGCAGGAGGGACGGGACTATAATACAACCCAAACATAGTGGTGACTTGAGCAGGGACATGGAAATGAAGTCACAGAGATGAATTTCCTATACATGTGTTGAGAAAACTGGAGTAGGCAAAGCTGTCCTAGCTGGAAAACCAAGGGGAGGCAGGAGCTCGTTAAGATGAGGAACAAAAACATTGGTTTGAGGTTAAAAAACGGGCAGAGTGGTTTGTTTTGCAGCGAGAAAAAAGGGGTGGATGGCGATTGGGGAGGCAGGAGAAGGTTCAGCAGCACTTGCTCTTCCAGCCCGTCACCCCACCTCCACTGCTGATATCTACATTTTCACTGTTGGGCTCTTTTACAGGGGTCTGCAAGGAAACAAGTGACACAGTTAGATGGCTCTGGAGATGCCCAGAAAACACTCAGAGCTGGGGAGACAGCAAGGACTGACATCACTGGGATCAACTCTGCACAAAGAGCTCCTCAGAAATGCAGGGAATCCTCCCCCCACTCCAGCACCAACGTGCAAAACCAATTTCAGGGGTTTTTTTTTGTTGTTTGGTTTGATTTAAATAAACAACTGGAAAGCTGGGAAAAAACCCAAGGCTTGAACTGGGACCACCCCAAAGTCAACTGGAATTATTTTAGGTTCTGCACACAGAGCCAATGCTGGGTTTGGTGGAGTGAGGAAATCCCAGCCTACAAACAACACAAGCTGAACTCACATTATGTGAACTAATGACCTCCAAAAGCCACAGCTTTTATGGATAAGCTGGGCTTGCTCCCAGCCTCTGCTCCCAAGGAAGAGAACACAGGCTCCTCCTTGGCACAGGACAGAACCTGGTGACACCAAAGCCAAAACCCCACTGCAGTGGGTGTGATCCAACACCAACATCCAATTCCAGCTGGCTGGAAAGGAACCTAAACCCTCACCACACTTCAGTCTCCACATTCCTGTTTCAGCTCTCTTTGTCACAGCCTTGCAAAAGAACCCCCAGGATAATGACAAAGGCCAAAAATGAAGATTTAAGACCTAGAGGTTGGTGTGGTTCGTAGCCCAAGTTGTTCACCAAAGTCCAGGGGTTTTAATCCAGTTTATCACACAAAGCTTGTCAAAAACTGATTAAGAAATGACTGCAGTGACAACAGGGTGACATTATCCACAGCATTCACACAGGAGAGGGAGGAAGGCAGGGATGACAGGGATGGGGTTTGTGTAGGAACAGGAACACAAATACCAGGCTTGGCCAACCCACGTGTCTGGAGCTCCACAGAGTTTCCATGACCTGCTCCTAGTCAGGAATGTTCCAGCACCAGGGTTCTGTGTACACTGAGCCCTTCCACGGGAGAACATCCCACAGAAACAGCCCCAGAGCCAGCAGGGATCCAGCCCAGCTCAGTCCTGGAACACCTCAGTGGCACCTGCTGCTGCCTTTTGTACTCAGGACAGAGGTCACGGCCACAGCTACAGCAGCTCTGGGCACACAGGGATCTGCTGCAGGCCATGGGGACAACCTGGGGTGGCAGCAGGGCCAGGGCAGTGCCTGTCCCCTGTGCTGGCACTGCTGGGGCACCTCCAGTGCTGGGGGCAGCTCTGGGCCCCTCCTGACAGGAGAGCCCTGCAGGGGCTGCAGCGTGTCCAGGGAAGGGAACGGAGCTGGGGAAGGGGCTGGAGCCCCAGGAGAGGCTGAGGGAGCTGGGAAAGGGGCTCAGCCTGCAGAAAAGGAGGCTCAGGGGGGACCTTGTGGCTCTGCACAAGTCCCTGACAGGAGGGGACAGCCAGGGGGGGTCGGGCTCTGCTGCCAGGGAACAGGGACAGGACAAGGGGAAATGGCCTCAGGCTGGGCCAGGCCAGGCTCAGCTTGGATTTTGGGGACAATTCCTGCCTGGAAAGGTTGTTCAGCCCTGGCACAGCTGCCCAGGGAGGTTTGAAGTCTCCATCCCTGTAAGGATTTAAAAGCCCTGTGGATGTGGCACCTGGGGACGTGGGACAGTGGTGGCTCTGGCAGTGCTGGGGGATGATTTGAGTTTTTCCAGCCTCACCAATTCCATGGTTCCATGGTGCACTGCACCTTTCAGGAAGGGGAGCCAAGCACCAGATGATCTGGTGCAACAGGACCCCCAAGGCAATGCCCTGGCTGGGAGCTGATTCCTGGGAGCACAGCTGGCAGGGGCAGAGCTGGTTCCTGCCCCAAACTCCACTCCTGAACTCCTCCCAACAGCCCCTCAGGAGCTGCCAGTGCATCCACAGAGATGGTGGCAGGAAAGGAGAATTCTCCCCACACAGTGGAAATGGTTTAACTCCAGCACAGGCACAACCACTATGAATTTAAGGGCCAAAGAAAGAGGGATTTCAGTTCCTTGGCTCTGATGGGTGTCAGTCCCTGCAGGCAGGACCCCCACAACAACAAAACATCAAACAAACTGCACAAGTTGAGCCCTGCTGCTTCAGGGACTCCTCTGCCTCAGCACAGCAAAGTCAGACAGTGCAACAACTCAGCTGAACATCACAACAGTGAGAGGTGGAATTTCAGGATATTTGTTCCAAAGGAGCACTTACCTTTCGAAGAATGTCTTCTGCTAATGTGAGGAATGCCTTCTCAATGTTTATATTTGCTTTTGCACTAGTTTCAAAAAACCTAATACCGTGCTCCCTGGCAATCTGCAGCAAAGAGAGAGAGGAGATCAGAGATCCTGGGGATATTCCAGTGGTGCCACCACCACTCTGGGAGCAGCAGAATGTATAAAGCAGGGAATACTGGTGTGGACATGAGCCCAGGTGTGCCCAGGTGGCCAAGAGGCCAGTGGCCATGGGCTGTGCCAGCTGTGGGGTGGCAGCGGGGCCGGGGCAGTGCCTGTCCCCTGTGCTGGCACTGCTGGGGCACCTCCAGTGCTGGGGGCAGCTCTGGGCCCCTCCTGACAGGAGAGCCCTGCAGGGGCTGCAGCGTGTCCAGGGAAGGGAACGGAGCTGGGGAAGGGGCTGGAGCCCCAGGAGAGGCTGAGGGAGCTGGGAAAGGGGCTCAGCCTGCAGAAAAGGAGGCTCAGGGGGGACCTTGTGGCTCTGCACAAGTCCCTGACAGGAGGGGACAGCCAGGGGGGGTCGGGCTCTGCTGCCAGGGAACAGGGACAGGACAAGGGGAAATGGCCTCAGGCTGGGCCAGGCCAGGCTCAGCTTGGACAGCAGCAGGAATTTCTCCATGGAAAGGCTGCTCAGGCCTTGGCAGGGGCTGCCCAGGGAGCTTTGCAGTGCCCAGCCCTGCAGGTGTCACCTGCATGTGGCATTCAGAGCTCTGGGCTGGGGACAAGGAGGGGATCAGGCACAGCTTGGACTGGATGCTCTCAGAGTTCTTCCCCAACCCCAGGGATTTTTGGATTCTGTGACTCCCTCAGTACCAGCAGCACGAGCCAGGTGATGTGGCTCAGAAAATTCTGAACTTCACAATCCAGAACAATTAAAATCTACTAAATAATCCCAAGTCTGTGTGTGGGCCTAAGAGGACAGACAGCACACACTGTCACACAGTGAAGAGCTTCAGGGATGTCTGGGAATTCTGAGTTATCAAAGGAAGCAGAAACTGCAGCTGAACTTCTCCCATTCATGGCAGTTTCTGAGAAAACATTCCCAGGATTCCCAGCCATCAACTCCTGCATTCACTCCCTGGCACACCCCACTGGGCCATCCCCACCCCCTGCAGCAGGCAGAAGCCTTGGCAGTGATTTGCTGACTTGGATAAAGAAGTTTTTGTTTGATACTCACCTGTTCACCTTTTGCTTTAGGGACAACTCTTTTATCTTCCATGTCACACTTGTTTCCTAACAGCATCCTCTCCACATCCTCGTTGGCGTGCTGGAAGGACACAGGGACACAGGGACAGGGTCACACATCTCTCCCCACACCCAAAATATCTGCTTCACTTTGCTGTGGCCAGGCCATCATCTACAGCTGCAACGTGGGGACATTTACAGCTGCCCACAATGAGCTTCATGCACTGCAGTGGCACAGGAACAAGCTGTTAATTAACCCCAGCCTCCTAATGACTTCCTAGCACTGCTTAATGGTTTTCTCCTCCCTGCACAATGTGAGGGATGAGCCAGGGGAGAAAGAGGGACTGGGGAGGAAAATGGGGCAGGACCCAAGGAGAGAAATGAGGGAGAGAAGGGAAACAGGAACCAAAGAGTGGGGCAGGGTGTCCAAAGGGAGCAGAGAGGGGAGGGCTTGGAGTTTCCTCGGGGTCAGCCTGGCCAGGGATGAGGAATCCCAGATCCAGCCCATTGCCTGCAGCACAGGCCTCTCTGGAGGGGCAATATTTATAATTTATCATCATTTCTCATCAGCCCTGTCTCACTGGAGCTTGGCCAGTGTGATGCCAGGCTCCAAGAAACACTGAAGGAGGATCCAGGAACTGCAGGCCTGACCTTGGAGCTGGGGAAGGTCCTGGAGCAGATCACTTGGGGTGTGACCACACAGCATGTGCAGGACAAGCAGGAGGTCAGGCCCAGCCAGTCTGGCTTTGTGACACGTCCTGCTTGACCAACCTGAACTCCTTCTATGACAGTGTGACCTTAATGGATGAGGGAAAGGCTGTGGATGCATCTGCCTGGGCTTTGATGAAGCCCTTGGCACCTTTCCCCACAGCATTCTCCTGGAGAAACCAGATGGTCCTGGCCTGGATAGGTGCACACTGCTGGGATAAACTGGGAGAGCTGGGGACTGAGGCACATCCAGCTGGGAATGGCACCAGGGGGCTCAGGGCTGGCTCAGTCCTGCCCAACACCTGCTCTGGGCATGGAGGGCACCACCCTGGGTGAGCTCCTGGGCAGCCCCAGGGGCTGGGATGTGGAAATGCTGGCACAGGAATCTCTGCAGAGGGACCAGCACAGGATGGATCCATGGCTGGGTCCTGCACTGGGGTCACACCAACCCCATGGAACACTCCAGAGAAGCTGCAAAGCTGCCAGGCAGGAAAGGACCTGGGAAAAATTAATTCCCCACAGGGTGCCCAGGCAGGGGTGGAGTCCCCATCCCTGGAGGGATTTAAAAGCCCTGTGGATGTGACACTTGGGGACATGGGACAATGGTGGCCTGGGGGATGGTTGGACTCTATGAATTCCAAAGGATTTTCCAACCTCAATATCTCTGTGATTTCTGTAAAGACACTCCATTACTGAGCTTCTCCCAAAATAAAATCAGCTCTCTAAGGTGTCAAACGTCCCTTTACAGCCACAGTCCCTGAGCAGCCCCACAATGCAGCTGCAACCAGCTGCCCTGTGTGTGATCAGTTTGTGATCAAAACAAAATCAGCTTTTGTGGCCCATACTGAAAACATAAGGTCACCAAAAGCCCTGATGGTACCAATGACATCCATCAGTCACCTGGGACACCTCTGAGTTTTTTAACAAAGCAGCTGCAGAATCCAAAAACTGAGGTTTCATGTTTAGTGCAACTCATTGCTGAGTCTCTTCCTGTGCTGCCTCATCCCCTGTCCTGTTCCCACCACGCAGGGCACTTCTCCACAAACACCATCGTGTCCCACTTGTCACGCTGGGAAATTCAAATCCCAACATTCCCTTTTTGCTGTGCTGCTTCCTCCAGCCTCAGGGCTGCACTGAGCAGCGCCTGGCAGCTCTCACCTGTGCTCAGCTCTACCGTGTTTCTGTAGTTTCTCTGAGCTTTCTAGGAAAATCCAAACATTTATTCCACCTGGCAACAACGTGACAAAACCAAGAACTACCAGCTGTGCTGCTCTCTTGTCATCTCAGAACTCCTGCAGGATCAACTCGTGGGGATCCAGGCACTCAATGCTTCCACATCACTTTTTTCTGCTTCACTTGACCTTGCCTGACATTTTCCAGCCTCCCTGTGCTGGTTCTCCTCTGCCAAGGGCAATGACCAAACATTCCCAGCAGCAGGAGCCGTGCTGCCTGCACCAGCCATGAGAAACTTCCAAATATTTCATGACATGATTAGTGGGAGTGGAGATGGTGATGCTGAATCACCTTTGAGGATTTCCAGCTCACACTGAGGATCCTCACAGCTGCTGTGAGTAGTAACACACGGTGTAGCTACTCTGCAGCTCCCTGGGTGCTGTGAGATGTCCCCAAACCTGTCCCCCCGAGTCCCAGTGTGCTCCTCACTTCCCACCCTGCTCCAGCACAGGCACAAAGTTTGCTCAGGTACACACTGGGTGTTCCACAGGCTCCTGTTTCATGTCCCTGCCCTCCTGGCACAGCTGAAGGCAGAGCTGAGCTCTGGGGATCCTTTGGGTCAGGCTTGGGATGTGTCACCTGGCACAGCTGAGGGTGCTTTGGGTTTGGGTGTGTCACCTGGCACATCTGGGTGTGTCACCTGGCACAGCTGGGGGTGCTTTGGGTTTGGGATGTGTCACCTGGCACATCTGGGGGTGTCACCTGGCACATCAGGGATTCTCTGCTCAGGTTTGGGTGTGTCACCTGGCACAGCTGGGATTCTCTGCTCAGGTTTGGGGGTGTCACCTGGCACATCTGGGGATGTTTTGGGTTTGGGGATGTGTCACCTGGCACATCAGGGATTCTCTGCTCAGGTTTAGGTGTGTCACCTGGCACATCAGGGATTCTCTGCTCAGGTTTGGGTGTGTCTCTCACCTCATCAATGTTCCTGAGCCACTTGCTGATGTTCTCGAAGCTCTTGGCGTTGGTGATGTCGTACACCAGCATGATGCCCATGGCCCCTCGGTAGTAGGAGGTGGTGATGGTGTGGAAACGCTCCTGGCCCGCCGTGTCCCTGTGGAGACAGCACAGCCCTGTCACTCACAGCTGCAGCAGCACTCCTCAGCGCCCCGGGCCATGCACAGCTCTGCATCTTACAAACTCGGGGGGTTTTCAGCATTTCTGGACTGATTTGTTGGAGAATACTCTTTTTGATTTCAGGTCTTGGAGAAGGTTTTTAAATTTGAGTGATGAAGTTAAAATTAGGAGTGTGTAGTTAATTAGAAGTAGGTGTTTTTTACATGGAAAAGGGGTTTAAATCTGAGGTTTTTATAGTATAGCAATAGGTACAGGACAAGATGGAGGATTTTGGTTGTTGCTTTTTTTGGTGTTTTTTCTTTCCATGGATTTTAGGTAGTAGCTTTTGGTTGGTTAGTTAGTGTTACACTAAGGGTTATGGGAAGTTATTAGGTTAAAAGAATAAATAATGTAAGTGTTAACTTTTTGTTGGATTGTTTAATTTTAAAAGACTTGTAGTAGTTGAATTTGTTTTTATTTTATTTGTTTTTAGTAGGTGGTTAGAAGTGCTGTTGAACACTTAATATCTTTTGATAAGATTTAATAAACAAGCTTAATCACAAAAAAATTGTTTTTATTGTGTATTTGTTAATTTTGGTTTTGAGTGAACGTAAAAGAGACTAAGACAAACTATTAATTAAGTGCTGTAAAACTTTTATTGCTGTTACACACAGCCTTCTCCAGGAGCCTGGAACCACCACCATGGCCCACGGGGTCCCTTTCCCTGCCAGCAGCCACAGAGACAATAACTCAGTGTTCTCTGGAAGTCACACTAAACACTGACAGGAATTTTGTTCTTATTCAGTCTTATAAAGCTGTAACTTGGTCTGTATATTCCTGACATTTCTGATCAAAGTCTGTGGGATATCAATCAGATGTTTCAAATTTCCAGGCAGGAATTGTTCCCAATATCCAAGCTGAGCCTGGCCTGGCCCAGCCTGAGGCCATTTCCCCTTGTCCTGTCCCTGTTCCCTGGCAGCAGAGCCCGACCCCCCCTGGCTGTCCCCTCCTGTCAGGGACTTGTGCAGAGCCACAAGGTCCCCCCCGAGCCTCCTTTTCTCCAGGCTGAGCCCCTTTCCCAGCTCCCTCAGCCTCTCCTGGGGCTCCAGCCCCTTCCCCAGCTCCGTTCCCTTCCCTGGACACGCTGCAGCCCCTGCAGGGCTCTGTTCAATGCTGGTTTCTATAATCAATATGCTGAAAACTGATCACAAAACATCAATGACAGCCTGGATGTTCCCATCTCCTTCTGGGATCTTTGGTGGGATGGGTGAGATGTGGTTTAACAAACCTGCAAGGCAATATACAATATAATACTCAATATAAGTAACTGTATATTGAGAATTAACTGAGAATTAATTTGAAAACCATAAATGAAGAATTAACTGCACATTCTGCAGTGTCTTTCAGAGGCCACAAATCCCAGGGACTGTAGGTTTACAGACACCTTTGTGTAACATTGCTCATGTAAGATGGACACAGAGCAGTTGGAGGCCATGGAGCTGCTCTGGGAGCTGGAGCAGCCAGGCTGGGAGAGCTGGGGCTGCTCACCTGGACAGGAGAAGGATCCAGGGAGAGCTCAGAGCCCCTGGCAGGGCCTGAAGGGGCTCCAGGAGAGCTGCAGAGGGACTGGGGACAAGGCATGGAGGGACAGGACACAGGGAATGGCTCCCAGTGCCAGAGGGCAGGGCTGGATGGGATCTTGGGAATCAGGAATTGTTCCCTGGCAGGGTGGGCAGGGCTGGCACAGGGGGCCCAGAGCAGCTGTGGCTGCCCCTGGATCCCTGGCAGTGCCCAAGGCCAGGCTGGACATTCCAGGGACAGGGGGAGGTGTCCCTGCCATGGCAGGGGTGGCACTGGCTGGGATTTAATCCCACCCAAACCATTCTGGGATTCTATGAAATCATTTGGGGGAGGTTAATCCTTTAATTGATGGTTCTCCTAGCACATCCCAGATCCTTTCCTTCACTCAGGACAAGCTCCTGCAGAACATCTCCACAGATCTCCACTCACACCTCATTATTTTCTCTCTCCCCAAGTTCTGCAGCCACTTGCCAGCACCTTCCCCAGGTTACTCCCTCCAAGTGGCTCCTACCAGGCAGGAAGGACAGTGCTGGAAAAGCCTCCCCAACCCCAGCAGACATTTGGGATCTGGGATTCCTCCCTGCAGCTGTCACAGGAACAATTCTGAGTGGTTTTACACAGCTTGGCAGCACGGAGCTGCTACTCACTGCTTGTCACATCCTACAACTGACTGGCCTGGTTAACTCCTCCACTGCTTTTTCTGGCAACTGGAGCTCAGCTAATGGAAGAGAGGAAAGCTGGGGAGGGAAGAAGTAAAGAAGCAAACAACCTGGAGTGTTTTTTTTTTTTTTAATAAATACTATAGCTGCCCTTTCCCCTGGTTAATGGATTCTCCATTCATTATTCAGAGATAACTCCTAATGGATGGCAGATTACAGCTGGCTGAGGCAAACAGAGCAAATGAGTTATGGCTCTGCCCACCAGTGCTGGATCCACCCTGGGCAAACTGCAGGAGACAGCTCCTGTTTGCTGCCCTGCCTCCCCATTCCTTTGTTCAAACCCCTGGGACACGGCAGCAGGCTCCAAAAGCTCTGGCTGTCAGCACAAAGCTGGCTCACCCTCCCACTGCTGGATCCCACAAATCTGGGATTTTCATGCTTTTTAACACTGACCCCTGGAGAACACTGCTTCTGACCTGAGGCCTTGAGAAGGCTTCCAAAATTTGAGTGATAAAGTTAAAATCACTGGTGTGTGGTTAGAATAGAAATGTGTGATTTCATACAGTGATGGGTTGGGAATTTGAGATTTTAGAATGTAGTAATGGAAGTTCTTGGGTGTTGTCTCCTCTTTCTTCTTCTTCCCTCTTCATGATTTCAGGTAGTAATTTTTGGTTGGATAGTTAGTTCTGCACTGCAGGTCACAGGAGTTTGGTTATTGAGTCAAAAGTATGAATAATATAAGTATTAGTTCTTTATTGGACTGTTTAGCTTTAAAAGACCTGTAACTAGCTCAATTCAGTCCCATTTTGCTCACTTTTAACTGGTAGCTAAGAGTGTTACAAAACTCTCTGTACTAGAAATAAAATTTAATAAACAACCAAGTCCAAACAAGAAATTCGTCTCCTTCATGTTTTAATCCTAACTAAAAAAAAAACCAAAAAACCAAAAACAACCAAAAAAANAAAAAACCAAAACCAAAACAAAAAACAAAAAAACCCCAAAAAACCCCAACCAAACAAAAAAAAAACACCAAAAAAACCAAACCACTAATTAAATAGTACAAGTAACCCATTACATCCCAGCTCACATGAATGTGGACAGGGATTATTGGAACAGCCAAGGAAAATGAAGCACAGGAGGAGAGGGAGGGAGCTTGGATGTTCAGCTTTGTGGAGACAAAGGAGGTTGTCCTGTGGGACTGAGGAAAGGAGATGCTCAAGGAAAGTGCAAAATCTATTTGAATTATTCTCATGCCAACACTAAAATATGCATAAGCTATATCATATTAGAGGTTTAACCTGGAGAGAAAAGAATTTCTGGGACAGCTTTCCAGCTGACCTGGCAGAGACTAAAGGAACCTTAAAATGTATTATGATTTATTGATGAAAGATTTACAAGGCTGCAGCAGCAAGGAGAGATTAGATCTGGTGATTTGTGAGCATCCTCCCAGTCCACGTGGCTCAAAATGGTCTTCAACATATTAAACCAAGTAATTCCCAGGGAAATAATCCCAAGAATTTTATTTCTGTTGTTACATTTGCAGAACAACGTGGCACTGGGGGGACTGGGGAACAGCAGGAGCTGCAGCTGAGGGGACAGCTGGAGCTGGGGACAAGGGGGGATCAGGCACAGCTTGGACTCCATGGCCATGGCAGGATTTTCCCACCTCAGTGATCCTGGGATTCTGTGCTGTCTCAGGCACTCCATGACTGGCACATTTCAGCTTTTTTTCAATAACACTCAGATAGGAAAAAAAAAAATCCAATTGTTTTATGGGACTGCCATGCCAGAGGAATCTTCTACCTGGAGTCTCACAATCCCTCAGCAAACAGAATTAACTTCCAGACATTCCCGGGGTAACTGCAGCAATGAGTGAGGCTGCAGGGGCTGGAGCTGTGTGCAGCACCACACCCACTGAACACCAGGACCTGCACACCACAGGGAATTGCCAGCCCTGGAATGGCTCAGGATGGCCACACCACACTGCTGCACCTGCACAGCCATCCCAGGACATTCCAGGGGATTATTTCTGACATGAGCTCATTGCTGAACTAACCCAGATCCTCAGGACACTTCTCTGGCTTTGAAATGTGCTGCCAGCAGAGATGCACTGAGAGAAAAATGTTATTTTATAGTCCTCCACACAGCTAGGGGCTGCACACTAAAAACATAAAGCTGTTCCTGAAATTTGGAATCAGTCAGGAAGACTGTAGGAAAACAGGCTGACACACAAATGTCATAAAGACAGGAGAGCTGCAGAAGCAGCTAAGTAGGAAAAAACCAAAAAAAATCGATCTTTAGCTGACAGTTACACTCCTTTGAGCCTGTGCTTTGCCTGGATCACAAACCCAGCTCCTCCTGACAAGCACCTCAGAGCTGTAGCTGGGCAGCCAGAGGTTTTCCAGCTTCCATTTCCCAGTGGTTGAGGAATTCTGGAACCAGGGACCCCCTCTGTGGATTTAAGGGTCCAAACCTGATTGTGAAATCCCTTGTGAAGTCATTCACAGACCCTGCAGCTCCCAGTACATCCCATGAGGAGTTTCCCAGCAAAATTTCATTTCCTGGAGTTTTCCACATGCCACTTTCTGGTCTCAGGCCAGAACTGATGCTGTGGTGTTGGAAAAAGGCAGCAGGTTCTATCAGACCCTCCCTACCTGTCCAGGACAGCCAGGATTTCCAAGGTGTGCTCTGACACCCTGAAGAACCCTCATTTTTCCAGCTGTTCTGCTCAAACCTGTGTTCTGTGGGACTGCCACACTCACTTCCTGCCCACACCACCAGGAAAATCCCATTTCATTTCTCAATGCTGCATCATGTTAATGAGTTCTGGGAAATGCCAAAGCCTTTTGGTTTCCATTTCAAAGCAGCTCTGAGTTCCTGAATGTGTGATACCACACCCAATTTTTAGCTCTACTACCCTGTCCCTTTGAAGTCCTTCAGTGTTTTCCCAAAGCCAGCACCATCTTTTCCTGGATCTCTCCCTCTGGTCCCTCATTCTTTCCTTGCACCATGGCAGTGTTAATATTCTTCCAGACATCCAGCATCCAGCTCCCACCCTTTGTGTTTCCACTCCCAAATGTGTTTCAATTCCTTTCTCCAGATCCTGGACCAGGTTCATCATCAGTACCTGTCCCAACAGCAATTCTCCCAAAGAAGGGAATTCTTGGGATTCTCTTCCCAAGAATTTGCCCAGTCCCCAAGAGGGGCAGGACAATAACCCAGCCAAGCAGATCCTGAGCTCCTGGATGTGATTCCACCCAGAATCTGGACACACACAGTGGTTCTCCTGATGGATCAGCTCATTCCTTGGGAAGGCCAGTCCATGCAGTGTCCCATCCTGCTCCTGGCAGGCCCATTCACATTTGGAGCAGCAGGAAAAGGCTCCAACCCAGCCTGATCCTGACAGAGCAGCACCCCCAACTTTAACAGCTGAGTATCAAGTCGCTTCTCACCCCAGGCAGGGTTTAATTCAGCCTGACCTCTGTGCTCCTAAATATAAATTTCAGAGGTCAGGGCATGGCTGTGAGACATGAGGGCCCTTTTTCCATGCCCAGGAAGAGGTGAGGAGCTGTCCTGCTGTGTGCTGTCACACCTGAAGGACAGGGACATCCACAGGGACTTGGACAAGCTCCAGAAGGGAACCTCACGAGGTTAAAAAAGACCAACTCCAGATCCATGGAGCAGCTCCCAGAGCAGCCTCAGGTTTGCACAGGAAATGTTGCCCTAAATCCATCCCCTGCTCACTCAGCTGCTGCCTTGGATTGTTCTGGGAATGTTGCACAGCTCCAGCAAGTGAGGAGTGAGCTCAAAGGCAGGAGGCAGTGGGGAGATAAAGATGCCCTGCACAAAACACCTCCACAAGACACTGAGCCACTGCTGGGCAAAACTTCTGCTACAGGGAAAGCTGGAGACTTACTGGAATTTTTTTATTTTTCTGTAGGAGCTTCATTTTCTGCTTTCCAAGTTTCATTTCAAATGTGCAATCTGAACCTGGCAGAAACAAGCAGTAGGTTCAGGCCACAACTTCCCAATTTTGTGACATTTAAAAGTTGCCACTGTATAAATCTCAGCTCACCCAACCCCACTTCCCTAAGGCACTAAACCCCACAGCCTGTACAGCTTCATTACATCTTGCTCTTCATACATGCATTAAATATCCTCATTTTTCCATATTTTCTGATTTTTACATTTTATGATGATTTTCTTTTTAAGTTTAATCACAGAATCCTGGAATGGTTTGGGTTGGAAAGGACCTTAAAGCTCATCCAGTGCCATGGCAGGGACACCTCCCACTGTCCCAGGTTGTTCCAAGCCTTGTCCAGCCTGGCCTTGGGCACTGCCAGGGATGCAGGGGCAGCCACAGCTGGGTCTCCCCACTGTCCCAGGGAACAATTCCTGCTCAATATCCCGTCCAAACCTGCTCTCTGCCAGTTCTAACACTTCCTCAGGGTGCTGGTGCCAAGAGGACTCCAGATGTCCTGGTCAGGAAGGACAATCACTCGTGATTATCCTGGAATGACTGCAAAGAGCAGTGCCCTTCCAAGCTGGAACCCACCCTCCTGCATCTACAGACACCAATAAAGCCACGGGATTGTTGTGAGTGGGACAAAAGGGACAAATCCCAGCTCAGAGCTCTGCAGGGAATTGGAGATGTTAGCAGGGAGCCCAGCCAGACCCATGGGCCAGGAAAAGCCACAGGCTCTCCTGACCTGACCTGGTGAAAAGCCTCTGGTTAAAAGCACAGAAGCTCACAGGAAGGAGCTGAGGCTTTGCCTCTTGTCAGACATTCCCACACAGCAGCTGAGTTCCAGCCAGCTGAACATGGAAAATTCCAGCCCAAGTGCAGCCCTGCATTGCATTTTCTTGCTGACACAAAGCAAGGCTACGAGTCAATTTATAGTCACAGACTGCAGGCAACTCCTAATTTCCAAATTCCAGCTTTAAACCACTTCCCACTAAATCACAGCCTGCGAGGATGCTCTTCCCACCAAGGAGAGGTTTGCCAGCAGCCTGCCCAAGGGAGCAGCCAGGCCCAGTGGTTACAGACACTGCTGCTGCTCCAGACACACACATGGAAACACAGGACACAGCTCCAAAGCTGCATCCCTGAAGGGAATGCAGGAGGAGCAATCTCTCCCCAGGAACACCTGCTGCTGGAGGAAGCTGTGTGCTACTCACCAGATCTGTAGCTTGATCTTCTTTCCTTGCAATTCAACAGTTTTAATCTTGAAGTCTATCCCTAAAATAAACAAACACATAAATAAGTAATTAGTGTTTATTTATACTAAAAAAAAAATCAATTCCACATCAACTCCAAATAGCTGAGACAGAGCAGCAGCTTTTTTCTTCTTTCCCTGAGCTGCCAGGTTAACCAGGGATGTCCAGGGACACTGGAATGGGAAAGGAGCTGGGACAGCAGCAGGGCCCCAGGGTCTGCACTGAACACCCTGAGTGGGAAAGGGCCCACAGGGATCATTGCTCCAACTGCTGGTGCTGCCCAGGACACCCCAACAATCCCTCCTGTGCCTGAGGGTGCTGCCCAAGGGCTCCTGGAGCTCTGGCAGCCTCATTCCCTGGGGAGCTGCCCCAGGGAGCTGCCCTGCCCCACCTCTGCCAGCACACACGGGGTTAACAGACACTCTGAGGTTTCACAATGGTTCAGGACACTCCACGCTTTAAGCAGCAAGAAAAAGTGAGTTATCAGAGCTCTGTTTCCTTGTCCAGACCCATCCCTGCTTCACCCTTGGGTATGGGACAGCCAAAGCTTTGGCACAAGTGCCAGCAGGGCTCTGAGAACTCAGCCAAGCACAGACCACGAAAAAAGCTTTTACTTTCAATATCAACTAATACAGAAAGTCCCCAAGTGCCACATCCACGGAGCTGTTAAATCCCCCCAGGGCTGGGCACTGCAAAGCTCCCTGGGCAGCCCCTGCCAAGGCCTGAGCAGCCTTTCCATGGAGAAATTCCTGCTGCTGTCCAAGCTGAGCCTGGCCTGGCCCAGCCTGAGGCCATTTCCCCTTGTCCTGTCCCTGTTCCCTGGCAGCAGAGCCCGACCCCCCCTGGCTGTCCCCTCCTGTCAGGGACTTGTGCAGAGCCACAAGGTCCCCCCTGAGCCTCCTTTTCTGCAGGCTGAGCCCCTTTCCCAGCTCCCTCAGCCTCTCCTGGGGCTCCAGCCCCTTCCCCAGCTCCGTTCCCTTCCCTGGACACGCTGCAGCCCCTGCAGGGCTCTCCTGTCAGGATTGAACCTTCTCTTCCCAAAGCTGATTGCAAGAATTACAGCAGAGGCTACAGCAGAGCAGCAGGAACTCTCCAAACCATCCCCTCAAACTGCTCTGACATTAATTAGATGCCACCATCCTGACTTTCAATTCCAATCAGAGAACATAACTGATCATCCCTCATGCTTTCCAAAAACCTGTTTATATTTAGACTTTTGAAAAGGCAGCAGCTGCAATCTCAAACTTCCCTCCCAAATCTACAAGGTCACTTTCTACCAAGGAAGATTAAACAATATTTATGAAATGCATTATTACATAAGGAGTTTGCTTTGAACTCCTTTTAGCCAACACCCAGCACAGGTCAGTGCTCCTTTGTTTTCCAGTCATGCCCAGCACTGCTGCATCCCTCATATCAGGGTACATTTATAAATCAATGTATTATTAACTATCACACAAATGTGACTGGAAATATAAACCTGATGAATGATTGACTGCCAAAACTGCCCCAAATCCACCCAACCCCGTATTTTTTCAGCATTTCAGGGAGTTGTTTGCTGCCATGTCATGTCCCCAGCAACACAACCAAACAAATGAACACCAAACATGAGAAATGAAATGTTTTATATGGTGACAGTTACTTCTGGGCTGTGCCCAGCTGCAGCAGAATGTTTGAGAGCCACTTTTTATGTGTTAAGATAAAGTAAATTATTAACCCAGCTAAGGAAATTAACTCTTCTCTGCACTGTGAAGGATTTAGCTAACTCCAGTACTTGGGGATAAAATAAATCTCTAATCCCATGTTATACTCAGCTCCTATTCCAATATAACACCAGTTCAGCCTTACACAAAGGTTGTTATAAATAGCAGTGGATTTCCCTGGAAATATTTCCAAAGGAGATCCAAGAGCCTGGGAAAAGGAGACTCCAGCGTGGCTGTAGTGACAATAAACTGCAGAAACACAAAGGCTTCCCAAAAAACACATACGGGAGGTTTCCAGAAAAATTCAGTTCAGGAAAGAGCTGAAGAGGGTAAGGGGTGTAAAACCTGAGTGGCTGAAGAACAGACATCTCGTCATCACATGGGGATAATGAAAGAGCTCATGAATTAAAGATGAGCATGAAATTACTCCCTCATTAAGTGTCAGTAAGATATTTATCACCTCCAGCAGGACAAGCTGGAATCCACGGAAAACCTGGAAAAACATGGCCAGGTGTTACAAAAATCTTATAAAAATCTTATAAATTCCAGATGTTCCAATTAAGACAGGGAAGTGTTCACTGCCCTTCAGCACAGCTCACAACAGGAGATCCTCACAGGTCCCAGCTCACTTCTGCACTTCCTTCCCATTCCCAGCCTCCCACCTGTGGCTGGAGCAGCCTGGGGGTGCTGGTGGGTGAGAGGCTGGAATTGGGACCCCCAAAGCTCCCAGTCCTGGGCTGATCCCCCAGTGAGGGCAGCAGGAAAGGGGGGATTGTGCCCCTGTGCTCAGGTGAGACCCCACCTGCAGAGCTGCCCCAGCCCTGGGGATTCCAACAGCACAAGGACCTGGAGCTGCTGCAGAGAGCCCAGAGGAGGCACCAAGGGGATCACAGGGATGGAGCAGCTCTGCTGGGAGCAAAGGCTGAGAGAATTGGGATGGTTCACCTGGACAGGAGAAGGATCCAGGGAGAGCTCAGAGCCCCTGGCAGGGCCTGAAGGGGCTCCGGGAGAGCTGGAGAGGGACTGGGGACAAGGCCTGGAGGGACAGCACACAGGGAATGGCTCCCACTGCCAGAGGGCAGGGCTGGATGGGATCTTGGGAATCAGGAATTGTTCCCTGGCAGGGTGGGCAGGGCTGGCACAGGGTGCCCAGAGCAGCTGTGGCTGCCCCTGGATCCCTGGCAGTGCCCAAGGCCAGGCTGGACATTGGGGCTGGAGCAGCCTGGGACAGTGGGAGGTGTCCCTGCCATGGCAGGGGTGGCACTGGGTGAATTTTAAGGTCCCTTCCCACCCAAGCCAGCTGGGATTCAATGATTCCACAGGTGTGACAAACCTGAGCCCAGCTTCAGAAAGGACAGAAGCACTGAGGGGTTCCCGGGGGTACCAAGGCTTTGAGGAGCAGCAGCAGTTGATGCCATGGTCAGTGCCAACGCTGCCCTGACACAAACACTGACTCTGCTCTGCCCAGCAGACAAACACAGCCCAGCAGCAGCTCAGGGGCTGCCAGCTCAGACTGGACACTGCAGTCAGGCCCCTGCATGCTGCAGGGAACACTGCCCACAGCCCCACCGTACCTGTCAGGGTTAAACCTTGCATGTCCTGCTGGATACACAACTCTTGGCTCAAGGGATTTGTGTTTCCAGCCCTCTCAGATAGAAGATGTTAATGAAGAGCCAGGAGCTGCATCAGCAGAACAGCTTTAAGCCCATAATCATTTCCATATCACTTGACACCTTCCCAAGCCCCTGCCAAGGAGCCACTAAATCTCCTCTGCCACTAAATCACACAGTGGCTGTTCTTGACAAGTGACAGACCCGAGGCCACCGGTACCAGAGAGAGGGAGGGAGAAAAAGTTATTTTCCAGTCCATTGCAGAGCTACAAATGATGAGCTGGCCCTTTTCACACAGCCCGAATTTTGTTTGCATTCCTTCCAAACAAAGCCCCCATTGAGCACGGGGAGGACGCTGGGCGGGAGGAAGCGGAATGTAGGGCAGGAGGAGGGCACGGCTGGGAGCTGGGGCTTGACAGGCACCCTGCAGGGACATCCCATGCTGCAGGGACATCCCACTCTGCAGGGACATCCCATCCTAAAGAGACATCCCACTCTGCAGGGACATCCCATCCTGCAGGGACATCCCATCCTCCAGGGACATCCCATCCTAAAGAGACATCCCACTCCGCAGGGACATCCCACCCTGCAGGGACATCCCATCCTCCAGGGACATCCCATCCTAAAGAGACATCCCACTC
>VWZS01010487.1:89109-113845 GCA_013397075.1 Rhabdornis inornatus | reverse complement strand
ATCCCATCCCATCCCATTATCCCATTATCCCATTATCCCATCCCACCCTACAGACACATCCTATAGCTCCCAGCTCAGCACATCCCACCCAACACAGGCCAAGAGCAGTGGAGGAACAACTGCATTTAATCTGTAATTCATTAATAATTGAATTGCAGCAGCACCACGTGTGCTCAGCTCAGGGAAGCAAACGTGCACAAATCCATCCTGGGAGCTGGGAAGGGGCTGGAGCCCCAGGAGAGGCTGAGGGAGCTGGGAAAGGGGCTCAGCCTGGAGAAAAGGAGGCTCAGGGGGGACCTTGTGGCTCTGCACAAGTCCCTGACAGGAGGGGACAGCCAGGGGGGGTCGGGCTCTGCTGCCAGGGAACAGGGACAGGACAAGGGGAAATGGCCTCAGGCTGGGCCAGGCCAGGCTCAGCTTGGATTTTGGGGACAATTCCTGCCTGGAAAGAGCTCTCCAACCCTGGCACAGCTGCCCAGGGAGGTTTGAAGTCTCCATCCCTGCAAGGGTTTAAAAGCCCTGTGGATGTGGCACTTGGGGACATGTGGCACTGGTGGCCTTGGCAGTGCTGGGGACAGTCTGAGCCCCCTTTTCCAGCCTCACCAACTCTGTAATTCAGATCTTGTGTGTTCAAGCTGCCCAGCTTTGTGCCACAGGCTCTGACAACAGCCAGGATTTGTAAGTGTGTGTGCTCCAAGGAGAGTTCCTGTGGCAGAACTCAGGTCAGGAGGTGTCTGGGTGGCCCTGCCCAGCTGGGTCACCCTAAGGGAGGTGAAGTTCTCAGCCAGAGCCACAAGAGCCTCACCTGACTATAAAATCATGGAATGCTTCGGGTTGGAACTTTAAAGCCCATCCAATTCCACCCCTGCCATGGGCAGGGACACCTTCCACTATCCCAGGGTGCTCCAAACCCCATCCAGCCTGGCCTTGGGCACTGCCAGGGATGGGGATGGAGATTATTGCTGGATTATCAAGCCTGTAAATTTGTCAGTTATACATGAAGTCACTGTACCACCAAAATAAGAGTTCAGTTTTCGTTTGGGTTTTATTTTTTAATAAGGTGAGGAGTTAAGGTTTTTCCTACCAGGTGTGTCTGTTTGTGTAATCCCTGTGTTCTTCCACAGGTATCCCAAGAGCTGGGATCCAGCAGTGCCTGTGTCCCAGGCACAAAGAGCCCCTGGCCTGGGGTTTGCTATTGTCCCTCCAAAATAAACTCTCGTGTCTGAGCTTGTGCTCCCAAAACCTCTCACACCAAGTGAAATCATCCCAGCAAAGTCCCAGTGCTGGGGACACCTGGAAAAACTAACACTGAGACCCTGCTCTGTGCTGAAGGGTAAAGGATGGAGGAAACAGTTCCTGGAAAAGGATTTCCCAGGAAACAGAAAACCTAGAAAACCTCTGGAAAGCAGTGTTGGCACTAAAGATGTTGAGCATGGCTTGGGATGGTTCATCCACACCGTGCAGCTCTGAATCCCTCACAGAAGAAATGTTTTGAAAGACTTAAGTAGTAACTGAGATCATTAAGAGCTTAATTAAAAGCAGAACTCTCAGCTCCTGCCTGATGCGCTTGTGCTGGGCTTTCCTTGGAAAGAGAAAGTGGATTTACTGCTGGAGCTTTCTTACGAAATCATTAATTATTATCTTAACTGATAAGCAAGGCTAACGGCTGCCTGCTGTGAATGACACTGAAGCATTAAAGCTGCTGTGCAAGAGCTGCATTGTCCTGAAAGATTCTGGAGTTCTGGACTTGACACATTTGGGGAGTTTGCTCCTGGCAGGGCTTGGAGGACATCAGCAGGAATTCCTCCATGGAAAGGGTGGGCAGCCCTTGGAAGGAAGGGGCTGCCCATGCTGGAGTGCCCATCCCTGGAGGTGTCCAGGGAAGGACTGGATGTGGGCTGGGGACAAGGGGACAATCCAGCCTGGATTCCATGGTCCTGGGGGTCTTCTCCAAACCCAGGGATTCTGGGACTCTGCACTAAAGTTAATGCATTTCTCTCGAGACTCATGGACCTCAGGATGAAATTGCTGTGTTTAGAAAGACCAGACAAAGCTCTCCACCCCCGAGTTAATTTGGCAATTTTAAAAGCTCCCAGGCTTAATTATTGCTGCTGTTGTCAGTTCTCTTTTAAAAGCTCCCAGGGTTAAGTATTGCTGCTGTTGTCAGTTCTCCTTTATTGCACTTTTGTTATTTAAATAAAGGCACTTTGGGGCTGTTTCCTGGGCCCCTGTAAGCTCTGAGCACACCTGGAGGATCCCAGCTCCACACTGACTCCAGCTATGGCACAGCCCGTGTTCCTGGGATTGCTGAGGCCTCGTTCCTTCACACTTCATGAATGGGAGAGTTGTTCATTCAGTGAAGACAGCAGCAGTTTCCTTCTGCCTGCACAGTGCAGGAACTTCCAAAAAGTGAGGCATTAAAGACAAGGTTTATACCTTCCTGTGGTTATTAAAGCACCTGCTTGAGTTGGATGGGTGTAGGGAGGTGCTCCAGGCCAGGCTGGACAGGACTGGAAGCAGTCTGGGATACTGGAAGGTGTCCCTGCCCATGGCAGGGAGCTGAGCTCTAGGCTCAGCTTAGAGCTTCCAACCCAAACCAACCCATGATCCATTCCATGATTACACTGCTCAGCTTCAATTCCTGCAGCCCCCCTCAGCTCCTCGGGGTGTCTCCTTTCCCTAATCCATGGGAGATAAGGAAGGAACAGG
Source organism: Rhabdornis inornatus (assembly GCA_013397075.1). Taxonomy (NCBI): domain Eukaryota; kingdom Metazoa; phylum Chordata; class Aves; order Passeriformes; family Rhabdornithidae; genus Rhabdornis; species Rhabdornis inornatus. Next base: position 111,136 of record VWZS01010487.1, on the reverse strand, counting down.
CCTCTATCAACACTTGTAAGAATCACAGCTCTCTGACAAGGGTTTTCAGGAAGGAGAAACTGAAGCCATTCCCAGCCTCATCCTCTGGCAAAGGCTTGAGTGAAAGGCTGAGTTTTACCAGGGAGCCAAACTCAGCTGATGTGGGAGGGAGTGGGAAGCTTTAGGCTGGCTGGGACAAGCCCTGGCACTCATGGCAATTCCTCCTGCAATCGGGCACTGCCACCTCTGGCAGCCAGCACAGCACCCAGCTGCAGAGGGGAGGAACTGCTGCAACGGGGCCCCAAAGGCAGCTGGAACCCACAACGTGAACCCACTTTGTCCTCTTCCCCCAATCCCAACAACCCCTCTAACAGGAGGATCTCGGACCATCAGTGCTTTGGGAGTTCTTTCTCAGGAGAAAGCTTCAATAAAACAGCACGAGGGGTCACTAGGCAAAGTCAAAACTCACCCCCTGACAATGAAATTATCAGAGAGATAGTGATAAGGAAAGCTGAAAGACTGGGACCACCTGGATTCTTTTAAACTGTACCAGGAACTTCCAGATGCAGGTAAGGAATTGACACTTCAGGCCACGGCTACTCTTGCTAAGAAAACATTTATTCATCAGGAGTGAGGGACTGCTCTGCATTTGAACTCTTCCTTGTGTTCAGCCCTGATCACCTGATCATGGTCAGGTACATGGGAAGGACAGTGGAAGAGGGAAAGGCAGCCTGAGCAGCAACACAAAACCAGGGATGGAAGCAAAACAAGAAGCTTGTGGATGTCCTGGGTCTGACAAGATGCAAACACAAGATGCTTTAAACCCAGCAGGCAGCAGCAATTCTGCTCGTGCCTTTGCAGGAGGATGCCCCAACTGCACAGCCTGCACACACCCTGCTCTGGGAGCTCAAGCACATTTAATGCCCTGAGTAAACAGCAGAGTAACTCAGTAAATGCAGCAGCTGCTCCTCCTCCTTCAGGGGAGAGCCCTGCACACACAGCTCACCTGCTGGTGTGTGTGTACACAGATCCCAGCACACACATCCCTGGGAGAGCACCCAGCCCTGCATGGATCCTTCCTACACTGACATGTGGCCATGGATTCTTCAAGGAAACAGAAAAAACAGCATTCATCAAATCCCAGAGTGGTTTGGGTGGAAGGGACATTGAAGTTCATCTTTAAAGTGTGCCGTGGGCAGGGACACCTTCCACTGTCCCACATGGAAAAGTTTGTGTTCTATTTCCAGGCATCCAAAGCCCCATCTGAGCTGGCCTTGGACACTCCAGGGATAGCCAGAGCTTCTCTGGGAAATCTGTGCTAGGGCTTTCCCAAGGGGAATATTGGGATTCCTTCCCAATATCCCTGTCCCTTGCCCACAGGAAGCCATTCCCTGTGTCCTGGCACTGTCAGCATAGCCCAGCCAGAGAGCAGAGCACCCAACAGGAATCTCCAAGCCCAGAACAGCTGGATCAGACAAGCCAAGTGCTGCTGCTGGCCTGAGACAAGCCCACACAAAGAGCTTTATAAATAGGTTATAAATAATGCAGGGCCCCACCACAGAGGCAGCAGAGCTCGGTGGATCTGCTGCACCACGCTGCACATCCCAGCCCTCTCTACCACAGGTTTACTCCCACACTGCTCAGAGCCAGGACTCCAGGTGGTGGTACACAGGGACAGGGGAGTGCCCTGACAGCCTCCCCAGCTGCAGTGACTCAGGGCTCCAGGGCAGCATGGGGAGAACCTGCCTGACTGGTTGGGACACAAAGCCCAGCGCCCGGAGCGGGAGCAGAGCTCAGCACGGGCAGCAAAGGGGAAATGAGCAGAGGCAGGGCAGGAATGCCAGAGATCCTGGGATCCCACAGCCACGGGGAGAGGCAGGAGCAGCCCTGGGAATGACCCAGAGACCATCACAGTGACACTGGAATGGCCTCCTGGCTGCCTTTGCTCTCCCCTTCTACACCTCCAGTTCCATCATTTCTGACATCCCACAACCTGGAGTATAACAAAGAATTCAAGGAGTGAGTAAACCATGGATTTATGTGTTAGCAAAGCAGAAATTCAGTGAATTCAGGTGTTTCACCTCCTCTGCAGGAAGTTTTTCCCAGTGCAGAGTGTGCAAACCAGAGCTGCAGCAGGAACTCACTCGTCCTGCTCTGCAAGGTTTCAAGTCGTGACAGCTCAGCACTGACAGAGCACCTGAAGTGCATCTGAATAAAGTTAGCACACACCTCACATGAAACAAAGCAACACACACCTCTGCTGAAACCTTGGGAAATGTGAGCTCACTGAGCTCATTTACAGAGCAGAATCATGGAATTGTCCAGGCTGGAAAAGACCTCTAAGATCACCAAGGCAAATCATTCCAGTGGTCTAAAAAAGCTCCACAGGTGGGTAGGAGAAATTCCCCCCAGAGGTGAAGTTCCTGTCTGGTTTGGGAGCCTGGTTTGGATCAAGCTGGGCTTGGCAGGACCATGGGAACAGAGCCAAGTGATTCAATTACTTTAATTCCACCAGGCATGATGGCATGGTCAGTGTTTTTTCCCACACATCCAGTCCTTGGTGCCAAATCTCCCATCCTCAGTCCATCACCCAAAGGCTTCTCCTTCCCCAAAAGCTCTCTCACCAAACCATCCCCTGCACCCTTGGCTTTTCCCCCTGAACTATCACCTGGGTAAACATTCCCTGCTTTATCCTGAGGTCAGCAGCCTCCACCTATCCACACAAAGCTGCTTTTAGGGTAACTCCCAGAGAAACTCCCATGGGAATAGCTGGATCCAGCTGCTGGGGATGCACAGTACCCTGAAAATTGGTATTTTGAAGAGTAGCTATCAAGAACAGGAATTATAACCAGATCTCACTCTGTAAAGATATGTTAAAGACTCTTAGCCAGTGACATTTGCTAGCATGAGTGTGTGGATCTTAAAAAGACTTATTTCATTCCAGCATCTATTTTTAGGAATGCAGTAGATTCCCAAAATCCAAACGAAGCGCTTCAGTTTTCAACACAAAATTTGCTAAACGAGACATTCTTAAACCCAAGTGTATTTCCTTTCCAAGAGGCTGCTCAAGCTCTGCCAGCCCCTCTCAGCGACCCCCCGGCTCTGTACTGAATCCCTCATTTCCCAGTACTTTATAAAAGTGCCCTTCCAGGCTGAGTTTCCCCAGTCCCACACCAATCCCAGAGCTGGTGATGTAAGGCAGGACACAGGACAGGGGACAGGAGCAGCAGCAGCGGTGCCAGCTCGTCTCCTCCCGGTCAATCTATTCCTAAGGAAGCAGATGACAGTCCTGTGAGACAGCAGCTCCTGGGGGTGACCTTCCTTCCCCTCCTGGATGTATCTGTGAACCTCTGGCTGTCACACACCCCTAGCAGGGCACAGGGACATCTGACTGATGCAAACCAGCCCTGCCCAGCCCATCAGGGACTCGCTGAATATTCATTTGGGTGACAAACCCAGCGCTGGAACCCTGAGAGTTTGGAACTTTCTGTGCTGTCAGGCACTGATGCCCAAAAGAACACTGCTTTTCACTTGAGGCCTTGGAGAAGGCTTCCAAAACTGAAGGATAGAAGTAGAATCACTGGTGTGTAGTTGGAATAAAAGTGTGTAATATGACAAGGTGAAGGGTTTGGAATTTAGGGTTTTAGAATATAGTAATAGGTATGGGACAAGACAGAAATTCTAGAGCGTTGACTTCTTCCTTCTTGTTCTTCTTCTTGAGTTTAGGTAGTGTTTTTTAATTGAATAACATATGCCACACTGTGGGTCACGGGTGTTTAGTCATTAGGTCAAAAGTAAAAATAATCTGTTAGCTTTCAATTAGATTATTTAGCTTTAAAAGACCTTGTAACGAGTGAGATACATCACCATTTCTTCATTTTTAACTTGTTAACTAGAAGTACTGCAGCACTCACTGTACTATAAATAAAACTAATAAACAACACAGAATTTTGTCTCTCATACTTTTAATTCCAACTCTGACTAAAAAAGAAAAAGAAGACAAAAAATAATAATCCATTACTCTGGCTTCTATCCCCCCAAATCCCAGGTTTAATCCTCCCCAGACAATAAGAGGCTGTTGTTATCCACTTACTGGGAATTCATCCACATCTCCAGTGCTGGAAGAATTTGGGGATGCTCCCACCACTGGAGGCTCCCAAATCCATCTCAGATTGCCCTTATAACCAACGCAGAGATGGACAGCATTCCCAACTGCAGGACTCACAATTCCAGCAGTGAAGGACACGTCTCCACTGGAAATTCTCCCATTGGAATTCCATCAAAGCACAAAGGGCTGTGAGCAGGTGACACCTCTGCCACTGACCCTTTCAGGGATGCACAGCAAATGCAGGGCACCAAAACTGGCTCACTGCAAGTCTCACCTGAAACCTTCCCCATGGCTGTTTTTGAGATCTGTGTTAAAAATCACAAATTAACATCTGAGCTAAGCCACTGCAAAAGGCAATACTGCTGCCAAGAATTCTTTAAGAGCATTTGGCAGCAGTATTACAAAAAATTAAAAATACGAATTGACCAAGGAGACAGAGGTGGTGGGAGCTGAGTGCTCCCCACACAGCACTGGGGACCTTCCACCTCTCCACTGCTCATCACCTAAATTAAAATATTAATCACTTCCAGGAACAATCCTTGACATCTCCTTTGTTCCACCTTATTCCCTCCAACAGGTAGAAATCATTACCTTGCTATTACACATTAGATCCTTTTATCAGCTGAATGTGACTTTTTTCTTCTAAAAAATCCAGATCCTGTGCACACATTTAGGTCTGGGGAGCCAGAGGGCTGGAAGGGAGCAGAGTATTCACACATCAGGGATTCCCAGGAGCTGCTGCTCCTCAAGCACCACTGTTCATGTCTGATAGATGGATGACACTGAAAGGTGCTGTTCAAACCCACATTTGGAGTTCAAATCCAAATAATCAGGAGAAGGGATGGTAGCAGGCAGCACACAGGGAGCTGAGGGCCCAGCCCATGCAGGGATTTCCCAAAGTCTCTTCCTCATTCAGTGATGACACACAGGGCCTTCCCAAGAGCTCCCCACCAACCTCAACTCCCAGGTGCCACACCCCATGTGCTGCAGGTATTTAAATACTGACCTGCACACAAACTGCCTGGCATGAATTTTGTACTAATCTTTGCAAACACATTTCACCCTTTCAGTAAAGGGAAGGTGACAGCTCCTCCAAGGGAGGAATTAGGGTGTGTGAGTTTAAAACCATTAGTTAGAGGTGGCTCCTAGGGGGCTGGAGGGAAAGGGGACTCAAGGGACTGAAGTTAAATTTAAATCCCCCCCAGCTCAAACCAACCTGTTTCTACCTTGAGAGGCACCACATGCTCCTCCAGGTTCACAGGAAGGGACAATGGCACACCTGAGAAACTTGGGTACCACAGAATCATCTGGATTGGAAAATCCCTCCAGGACCACCGAGTCCAACTGTGCCCAACCCTCACCCTGTCCCCAGCCTGCAATAGTGCTGTGGGAGTTTTGTATTATTTAGTTAGTGGTTTGTTTTAATTCTTTTAAATTTAGAGCTAGGATTAACAAAAACACGATGGAAATGGATTTTTTTGTGTTTGGATTTGGTTATTAATTTTTAGTAGGAAGTATAGAGTGTTTGACAGTACTTTTAGTTACTTGCTAGAAGTGAGAAAAATGGAAGAAGATGGAGCTGCTACAAGGTCTTTTAAAGCTAAACAATCTAACAGAGAATTAACAGTTATATTATTTATACTTTTGACCCAATAACTAAATTCCCATGACCCTTAGTGTGACACTAAGTAGAGACTATTACCTGAAACCCATGAAGAAGGAAGACAAACACCAAAAGAGACAATGCCCAAAATCTTCTATATTGTCACATACTAATTACTATACTATAAAAACTTCAAATTCAAAACCTATCACCATGTGAAAGCACACACTTTTATTTCACTACATACTTGTGATTTTAACTTTATTACTTATATTTAGAAGCTGTTTCCAAGGCCTCAGGTCAAAAGCAGTGATGTCCAGGGTGTCAGTGCCAGACAGCACAGAAAGCTCAAAAACCCCAGGTTTCTGGGATCCAACACCAGCCCAGAGCTCTGAGTGCCACATCCAGGAATTCCTTGGCCACCTCCAGGGATGGGCACTGCAAACCTCCCCGGGCAGCTGTGCCAGTGCTAATTTGGGGGATTAACAAACACACCCATGGTGAGTTCAAGCTGAGGCAGCACCAAGGGACAATGTGGGTCCCCCACCCAGGGCAGGGGACCTGGGTGAGCTCTGGCTGCTGCAGCTGTGCCAGGACACTCCAGGGAATGCTGAGCAGTGCCCACAGCCACGTCCCACAGCAGTCACCGTGGCAGGGCAGTGCCCAGGAGCAGAGCAGAGCCATGGGGACAAGGCCTCGTGGCACAGTTTGGATTGGGTGGTTCCATTCCTGAGCCAGCACTCTCTGTATCAGTGCCTGCCTGGGCAAAGTGCAGCACATAACCAGGCTGAGGAGCACGGCCCATAAAATGGGGCATTTCCCCTAACATGGAGCATTCCCCACACCAGGGAGCATTCCCTACACCAGGGAGCATTCCCTACACCAGGGAGCAATTCCCTATACCAGGGAGCAATTCCCTATACCAGGGAGCAATTCCCTATACCAGGGAGCAATTCCCTATACCAGGGAGCATTCCCTATACCAGGGAGCATTCCCTACACCAGAGAGCATTCCCTATACCAGAGAGCATTCCCCACACCAGAGAGCAATTCCCTATACCAGAGAGCATTCCCCACACCAGAGAGCATTCCCTATACCAGGGAGCAATTCCCTATACCAGAGAGCAATTCCCTATACCAGAGAGCATTCCCTATACCAGAGAGCATTCCCCACACCAGAGAGCATTCCCTATACCAGGGAGCAATTCCCTATACCAGAGAGCAATTCCCTATACCAGAGAGCATTCCCTATACCAGAGAGCATTCCCCACACCAGAGAGCATTCCCTATACCAGGGAGCAATTCCCTATACCAGAGAGCAATTCCCTATACCAGAGAGCATTCCCTATACCAGAGAGCATTCCCCACACCAGAGAGCATTCCCTATACCAGGGAGCAATTCCCTATACCAGAGAGCAATTCCCTATACCAGAGAGCATTCCCTATACCAGAGAGCATTCCCCACACCAGAGAGCATTCCCTATACCAGGGAGCAATTCCCTATACCAGAGAGCAATTCCCTATACCAGAGAGCATTCCCTATACCAGAGAGCATTCCCCACACCAGAGAGCATTCCCTATACCAGGGAGCAATTCCCTATACCAGAGAGCAATTCCCTATACCAGAGAGCATTCCCTATACCAGAGAGCATTCCCTATACCAGAGAGCATTCCCTATACCAGGGAGCAATTCCCTATACCAGGGAGCAATTCCCTATACCAGGGAGCAATTCCCTACACCAGGGAGCATTCCCTACACCAGGGAGCATTCCCCACACCATAGAGCATTCCCCAAGCACTGTGACCTGAAGGGACAGGCACTTCCAGCAGCTCAGAATCCAGATGTTTAACTTCAGCATGCACTCAGCAGATGTGTTCAAGGCACAGCTGCCGAATTTTGGGATCAGTGAGCGTACCTGGCATCCCAGCCATGCACACAAACACCTGGATCCCCGACAAAGAGAGAATTCCAGAACTGCTGGGGCTGGAAGGGACCCCTGGAGATCCTCCTGGAGCAGGAGGGTTTGAAACATCTCCAGAGAGGGACACTGCACATCCTCCCTGGGCAGGATTCCAGGCTCTGTCACCCTCCAAGGACAGTTTTTCCTTCCCCACGTGCAGGAGGAGCTCCTTGTGCTCCAGCTCCTCATCCTGGCACCATCCCCTGGCACCCCCCTTGGAAATACCTGTGTGCACAACCACTGTGGGGCACCAACTGGTCACACTGGACATTTCTGAGGCCAGAACCCCTCATGGAACCTCCTCATTCTCTCCTCATCCTCTCCTCCCTCAGCTCACAAACATCAGCACAACTTTTGTCCAGGGAGGTCTGACTTACCCACACTCCCCCCAGGGAAGGAATTTCAGAAGTCACATCAAAATATAGCTCAAATCTACATGTAAAAAAACAATCTCTGTGCAGAAAGAAGGCTCCAGGTTCCTGCTGACACCACCTACACTGTCACTAAGGTCCCCGAGACCACAGCTTCAACACAAGCAGTTATTTCTTCCAGAAAAAAGAAATTTGATCGTTTTGTTATTCCAGCAGCTAAACCTTACACAAGGCTCCCACAAACAAAACAAAAGAAAATGAACAAAGGAACTGTTTTAGTGATGTTTTATGCATACCAAGAGACAAGAGAGACAATAAGGTTTTTATTCATAAGGTACTAAGGGGGAAAAAAAAGGAAATGAAGCTCTAGCAAGAAACAGAACTTCCATCAGAGCTGTTCCCATGCTCTGCTCAGTGTCAGTTAATTCCAGGTTTGAGGGCTGATTCAATTCCCTGCCATTACATCTTTCATTTCCCAATACACTCAATTAACTCTGGTCCAGGCACCTTTACCAGCCCCTATTTTTAGGGAGGGCATCTCATGGAGCAGCTGCACGTCCTCATGAATCCCATGGTCAGCCCAGCAGGTCCCACACCCAAAATCACAGCAGGGAAAACTCCAGACAGCCCAGTCTGCAATTGGAATTCTACTCTAAACCACCAAGGCCATGAATTAAATATGTTCAAGTTCAATTACAGCCAATTAAATCAGTTTTCATGCATGTCTCACCCTACTTAAGCTATATTTGTCAGCCAGAAAATAAATACAGTACACGAATCTGCTTTCACATAGACTGCTATTTATGAAACACTGAATTTGTCACTACTTGCTGCAATGGTAATTCTGCCCTTAAATTACATAAAAATAAAATTCAAGTTAACACTTATCCTGGCTAATTTATACTCAGCAGATGGACAAGACAGATAATACTTAAATGAAGGGAAGTGAATTCATTCAGAAAAGCATCAGCTTTACCAAAGAGGAGGCTTTATTACACATTGGATACTTGTAGATCTAAATCCTTTTATCAGCTGAACATGACTTTTTTCTTCTAAAAAATACAGATTCTATCCACACATTTAGGGGAGGTCATTAAAGGATTCAGCCATTCATGGAATCACTGAATCCCAGAATGGTTTGGGGTGGGAAGGATTTTACAGCTCCACCTTGTCCCATGGGCAGGGACAATTTCCCCTGGACCAGGTTGCTCCAAAAGGACTCATGTGATTACTGACTGCTGGAAAACCTGCTTGTGCTTGTAATATATGATATAATGTAATCCGTGTAAAGCTGTAAATTAATGTGTGTAATATATGATCTAACATAATTCGTGTAAAGTTGTAAATTAATGTGAAATAAGCAACGTTTGTACGAATAAAATAATAAAACTCAGAAACCAAAAAGAGACCCACAAACGAAAAGGACACAGATTGCTTCAGCACAGCACTGTAACAGCCAGGAGAAGCAGGACAGCCCAGATTAACACGTGAATAGACGTGGCCAAACCGTCCAGAACGATGAGTACCCGACAAACACCCACAAGCAAGGTAACCAGAGCCATCGGGAAAAACGCATCTCAATACCGGCTTCCCTAAACCCAGAGCTGCCTCCATCACAATTCATGGTCTCCCAGAATATGGTTTTGTCCAGCCCAAGGCAGAGAAAGAAAACCACGTGAATATGCAGAACGACGAAAGGAGACAAAGACCTCTGCCCCAGGCTAGGAAAACTGTGTATAAACTGGACTGACCAAAGCAGTTCTGTGAATTTTGGGGGATCCGGAGCGATAGAGTTCGGATCACAGCGAGTTCACCCGGCACCGATCCCGGGCTCGGCGTTGTCCTTTGTGATTGTGGCTGTCGTGGGCCTTATCCCGGCCACGAAATAAATTATCGCTTATTTTTGATTATACTCAATCGGGCTGAATCTCTTTATTATCTATAACACGCTCCTGCAAACACAAAACAATCCCATTATTTCCGAGAGAGACCCAAGCCAAGCTGCCCAGAGCAGAGAGCTCTGTCACTGCTGGCACCAGCACTGCCACCCCACGTGTGACATCACATCATTGCTGCTCACAAAGGGCTGGGGCCAGGCTGAGCCAGCCCTTGCTGGGTGACATTTCCAGCGGGGAATGGCTGATCGAGGACACACCTGATCCCAGGACAGCGCTGGGTGCACTGGTGCTGCAGGATGCTCCCTGTGAGGCTCCAATAACCAATACACACAACAACAAGGTGTTAATCACCCACCAAGGTGTTAATCACCCACCAAGGTGTTAATGAGCAGCTGCCACATCACTGGGGATGTTCCCAGTTACTGAACAGCAACTCAGAAAACTCAGCACCAGAAAAAGCCTCTCGTTTATTAACCCCTCAGCATCAATAAAAAGCATGGCAGCAAGTTCTCATCTTAGTTAGTTTTTCTGGTTAGCTAAGGTAAAAAAGCTGCCTAAACGGTATTTTGGGTTTTTTTTCCCCCTTTTTTCTTAAAATTGTTCAAACTTGCTCTAAACTAAAAACCCAATGAAGCACCAAAACCTCACACCTATAGCCCACCAGGCCTGGCCTGAACCACAACATTTCCCAGTACCAGAAATACTAAGAACAAACTGAGTAAGCCAGGCTACAAGCCACAAAAAGAACTCTTCTAAATCTATCATCTCTTCAAAGCTACAAAAGGTTTTGCTATTTAGTATTGTTCATTTTTGTGCTAAAAAAGCCACTTCGCCTGTTAAGTAAACAGTTTTTTCCCCCTTCTCTCAAAAAAANTTTCCCCCTTTTTTCTTAAAATTGTTCAAACTTGCTCTAAACTAAAAACCCAATGAAGCACCAAAACCTCACACCTATAGCCCACCAGGCCTGGCCTGAACCACAACATTTCCCAGTACCAGAAATACTAAGAACAAACTGAGTAAGCCAGGCTACAAGCCACAAAAAGAACTCTTCTAAATCTATCATCTCTTCAAAGCTACAAAAGGTTTTGCTATTTAGTATTGTTCATTTTTGTGCTAAAAAAGCCACTTCGCCTGTTAAGTAAACAGTTTTTTCCCCCTTCTCTCAAAAAAAAAAAAAAATCCCCAAACCAGTTAAAAAAAAAAACANTTCAGCCTTTCCTTTCCTTCTTCTCCTTTAAATCTGTTTCCTAAAAAAACCCCATTGAAAAGTTTCCTCCAAAATTTACCCTAAATTAAAACAGCTTTACACCAAGTTTTAGAAGTGTGTGAGGCAATTCCTTCACATCAGGGCACATCACCCCATGCCCTGCTGCAGCCTCCCCATCCCTCCACCTCCCAGCTAAGCCTTTTCCTTCCCTGAGCTTGATTTATAGCAAGGTTTTGGGGATGAATGTTGCAGATCTTCGTAATTTTCAAGCTGGAGGTGATTCCTCCTGTGTGCCAAGCTCTTTATTTGTGCATGTATTTCATATTCCAGGACTTTACAGTAGACTTTCAAAGGTAAGAGTCATGGATCTTAAATATCTTTGGAGATTTATAACAAAAAAAATCCCCTTTAGATACAGAATGCTCTCCTGACAAGCAGCAGTCACCAAAGATCCTGCAGTGATTTTCTCAAGGCCAAAAGGATTTCATGTCTTTATGTGCAGGAATGGCAATAGAGAAAAGTATAAAGTGCAAATCTGCCTCATGGCACAGTGTGACCATGAGAGATCCTCCAGCTCTCAGAGGAGGTCAAATATTGGAACACCAGATGTTCCAGATGTTTCCAGCCGAGCTCTAAACTCTCCAGCAAGTGAGAAGATGAGTGGCACAGCTCTCAATCCATCAGCAGGGAAAAAATCCTGAAATAAAGGCCCCATTGTTACGATATTGTCCCGAAGCATCACATTTATCAGGAAGTTTTATCACCTCTTTTAGCCGTTATTGATACTGCAACAGTCTAACCGAACTCACAGAGAAAGCCTGAGAAACAGGAACAACGTGACTTTGAAAATGTGGAAACAACTGGAAGAATGTCACACGACACACCTAGAATCAAAATTTCTTGCTACCCAAAACACTGGCAGCTCCTGAGGCAGCGCTGGAGGCTGTGGGACTTGTTTGGATTTTTCAGGTTGCTGGATTCTGCAAGGAGGTTCACAGAAACCCAGAATGGTTTGGGTGGGAAGGGACCCTAAATCCCATCCAGTGCCACCCCTGCCATGGCAGGGACACCTCCCCCTGTCCCTGGAATGTCCAGCCTGGCCTTGGGCACTGCCAGGGATCCAGGGGCAGCCACAGCTGCTCTGGGCACCCTGTGCCAGCCCTGCCCACCCTGCCAGGGAACAATTCCTAATTTTCCCAAGATCCCATCCAGCCCTGCCCTCTGGCACTGGGAGCCATTCCCTGTGTCCTGTCCCTCCATCCCTTGTCCCCAGTCCCTCTCCAGCTCTCCTGGAGCCCCTGCAGGCCCTGGGTTTGATGCTGAGGACAAAAGGGTCAACACTGATCACAACAGGGACAACTTGATCTGAGCATTGGGGAAAAGCTGTGCTGCAGGTGGAACAGAAATGCGAGAGGTGCTGGCATCTCTCCAGACAACCCAAATTAACACAGCCCTGCTGTGAGGTGACAATCACAGTGTGCTCCATAGGCTGCCTCAGTCTTGCTGCTGGTCCTGGGTGCCAGGACAGCACCTGAGGTGGGGATCCCATTTCCCAGAGCTGCTCTGGATCCCACCAAAAGCCCTGCTGGATGGGGTCTCCTTATGATCCTCAGAGCATCTCATTCTAACCCTGCAGGTGGGGGAAGAGCAGAATGAGGAGGTGACAGAGGTCCTGCTCTGAGCAAGTGCAGGAGGTGTCACCCAGCAGCTGCCAGAGGTGACACAGGGACTGTCAGCGCTGTGGTTTGGCACCCTGGGGCTCGTGGGGCTGCTGCTCCTGCTGCTAGCAGAGCCCTGCTGCACCTCAGCTCTCTTCCTGTAAATCCTGCTGCTGCTCTCTGACACAGCCCATGGTTGGGCTGGAGCTTGGAACAACCTGGGATAGTGGAAGGTGCACCTGCCCATGGCAGGGGTGGAATCAAGATTCCACATTTAAGATGAACTTAAATGTTCCTTCCACCCCAATCCACCCTGTCATTGCATGTCCCAAACCCAGGCAGCTCCATCTCCTGTTCTCTGGCTGGGTCAAGGCCTCAAACACACTGGGACACACTCCTGTGGCTGGGAACAAATCCCCGAGGACGGGGGACACACCCTGAAGCCTCGGAGTTTTAAACTTTCTGTGCTTTCTGACACTGACCCCCAGAAGAACACTGCTTTTCACTTGAGAGAAAGCTTCCAAATTTGAGTGATAGAGTTCAAATCACTAGTGTGTAGTTAAAATAAAAGTATGTAATTTCACATGGTAAAGAGTTTTAAATTTAGGGGTTTAAAATATAGTAATAGGCATGGGACAAAATAGAGATTCTTCAGTGTTGTCTCCTTCTTCCTTCTTTTTCCTTCTTCATAATTTCAAGTAGTAGTTTTTAGATTGGATAAAAAAATTCCACAGTGTGGGTCACAGGTGTTTGGTTATTGAGTCAAAAGTATAAATAATATATATGTTAGCTCTTAATTAAAACTAAATTCACCTCCATTTTCTCACTTTTAGCTTAATAACTAGAAGTACTAAAAAACTTTCTGCACTTTAGATAAGATTTGATAAGCAACCAAGTGCAAAGAAGAAATCCATCTCTTGAGCATTCAATCCTGACTCTAAGGCAGAAGAAAAAAAAAAGCAAACCACTTTCACAATCTCTCTTGGAGAAGGAAGAGGAGAGGATGGATGAGACACAGCCTGCAGCAAGCCTTGGAAGGTGTGAAATCAATGCTGCTACCTGAGGAACTGGAAACTTCTAGGTACTGCTACCTGCATGACAATGAGCTCAGTTCAGACATTTATTATTTCTTATTAAAGTGCAGCTGAAGCAGTGCCCTCAGGGAAGTCACCTGCCAGGGGGATTTGGTGGTGGGGAAGGACAGGTACCATGGGTAGAAGGGCAGGAGATGACACGGGGCACATAAATATGTCACCAACAGGTGAGTTCCTATGTCCAGGTGCCCAAGGTCAGTAACTCAGCAGCTGAGGGGAAATGGAAAATCACATTTACTGTGGATTACAATGCTGGTGAGATCCACCTAAGACACAACCATCTCAGGGGCAGAATAACTTATTTGGGACCAGGTACAACCTGTTCAGGGGATGTTGTCAGGAAACAGGAGCAAGAGTTTGCTCTTTAAGGTGCACATGAGCCATGACAAAGCCCAGCTTTCCTGAACCTTCCATAAATCCTGTGGTGATACCTTAGCCTGACCCAGCCCAGGTCAGCCACCCACCTGGACATGCTGAGATGACACCAGAGCACCACCCACCTTTGGAACCAGGGCTTTTCAAGGTTTTGAAGATCAGATGTGGGCCAAGAAGATGCTGATCCCAGCCCCTCCAGCACCAAAGCAACTCCCAGTACCCACAGCAGCAGCAGCATGCCACACCAGAGCCATGGCTCTGGGAAAAGAGCATTTCCAACACTCCTCCTAGTCCAACAACAGCCTCAGTGGATCCAAACATGAGAGCACACCAGTCTGAGAAGCATCCTTGAGGAAAAAGCTGTACAGGTATGGTCATCACTGTAGAAATCCCATACCCCAAGCAAGCATGTGTCTCTCCAGGAGCTCTAAGTCAGATTTTGGAAATGCAAGACACAAATGAGTGTTTCTCCAGGTTAGAGAGAACAGTCACAATCCCAGTGGGAGAGAAAGCCTGGAGTTGTTTTAGCTACAGAACAGAACCAAAACATGCAGAGACTTCAGTTAAACCCACACAAGACTTGTAGTGAAACCCACGCAGAAAGGAAAACCCACACAGAAACAGCAGACGTTCAACACAACTTGCAAGAGCAGCTCTGGTCTCTTCCCTGCTCTTCAGGGCCAGGCAGGGAATTCCCTCAGCACCAGGAATTTACAAGGTGCCTTTTCACAAAGCTTTTCTGAAGTACCTTACCCCTCACAAGAGTTACACGAACCAAGGCTGAAATCCTTCTCAAAAAGTCATGGAGCAAAACAGGCACTTGCTGAGAATCCATGCAAGCTGCTCTGCTCCCATGTCCTGTCTGGGCATTTCTGGGATGGATTCTCCTGGCAGAGCAGCCCTCTCCCAGGCATTTCTCGAGGTTCTGCAGCTCACTAACAAGCAGGGACACGCCGGTTTTCCATGCTGCAGGAAGGAGGAGCAGGGCACCCAGGGCAGGGAGGGAGAGCCCACGCCCTGCTCCAGGGCTCCAGGCTGCAGGGACAGGGAGCAGGGCATGCCAAGGCAAAACCTCTCCCAGGCAGCACTGCTGGACTACAGGCAGCAACATCTGCACAAAACTCTTCAGGTTAGGGTTGATTCTTCCTGTCCCCCATGAGGTTTTCATCAATAGGCTCTCAATCAATCTCCTAATTAAATATCAGTATTGACCTGAAGAGTGGAAAAAAGATCAAGTGCTTTCTTGGGACAAAGAGAATTTCTGAGTCACAGGATGGTTTGGGGGGGAAGGGAACTTTAAGCTCATCCCATTTCACATCCTGCTATGTGCAGGAACACCTTCCACTGTCCCAGGGTCCTCCAAGTCCAACCTGGCCTTGGACAGTTCCAGGGATCCAGGGGCAGCCACGGCTTCCCTGCGCACCCTGTGCCAGGGCCTGCCCACCCTCACAGGGAAGAAAATCTTCTGCAAGAGCATAACAGATTTTCTTTTGAAAGACATAAACCAAGGAGTCAAGAGGAAATCACTTCTCTGCACCTCCCAGTTTTGTTTATCACTCAACAAGGCACTAAAAACTAATCATTGGCTACTTAAAACAAAGGCTGTGTTCCTGTTTAGGAGCTCATGAACAAGTTTCTCCCAACACCAACAGACATTTTGTTTGGCCTCTGGAAATTCACACACGGCCCACAGATCATACAGCCTGTCACAAGGAGCTACAGGCACCGACAGCAACAGCACCAGCAGGAGCAAGGCCCAGTCTGGGGTTTGTTTCATACTGGGAGCAGGGAGGAGGGAAGGCCTGGAACTGCTGCCAAGAGGTTTCTTAATGTGGAACTGCAATCAGAAAGTGAACTTTCATGGGGAACCTCTCAGGGCCAGGGCAGTGCCTGTCCCCTGTGCTGGCACTGCTGGGGCACCTCCAGTGCTGGGGGCAGCTCTGGGCCCCTCCTGACAGGAGAGCCCTGCAGGGGCTGCAGCGTGTCCAGGGAAGGGAACGGAGCTGGGGAAGGGGCTGGAGCCCCAGGAGAGGCTGAGGGAGCTGGGAAAGGGGCTCAGCCTGCAGAAAAGGAGGCTCAGGGGGGACCCTGTGGCTCTGCACAAGTCCCTGACAGGAGGGGACAGCCAGGGGGGGTCGGGCTCTGCTGCCAGGGAACAGGGACAGGACAAGGGGAAATGGCCTCAGGCTGGGCCAGGCCAGGCTCAGCTTGGACAGCAGCAGGAATTTCTCCATGGAAAGGCTGCTCAGGCCTTGGCAGGGGCTGCCCAGGGAGCTTTGCAGTGCCCAGCCCTGCAGGTGTCACCTGCATGTGGCACTCAGAGCTCTGGGCTGGGGACAAGGAGGGGATCAGGCACAGCTTGGGCTGGATGGGCTAGGAAAGATTTTCCAGCCTCCATGATCCTGGAATTCTGAGTACAAGCACCACCTCCTCTGCTGTCTCCATGTCCCCTGCTGCCCTACCACTCCCCCGGCAGAGATCTGGAGGGTAATGTAAGGAGCCCCATCAGGGAACTGATCCAGCTCAGCTGAAAAAACAGCCACGTTCCACAAAGAAGTTTCCAGGCAGCTCAGTTCCTCAGCTCTTCACCACAGCCTTCCCCAGTTTCTCTTCAGCTCTCTGAGGCCTGTGCAAAACTGCTGCTCATTATTCACTGCCCTAGATGAGAAAAAATTCCCCAACACTCACACACAAAACCCAAAAAAACCCTACCAAATGAAACCAAAACCAAACCACCCTTCTTGTAGAGTATCACACAAATCCAGCTCGCTCTGTAACCCTTCTCCTGCACGTCTCAGAAGAGAGGACAACCCTTCTCCAGGCCAAGAGCTGGAACAGGGGATTCCTGAGCTCCAGCCTGCATCCAGAGCACAGCATCTGATGGTTCCACTTCCATTTTCTACTTTCATTCTGAACCCACCCATCTTTTCCCCTCCAAAATTCCCCTGGCAGCCAGTTCTGCAGCACAGCCACCTCCAAGTGGAAATGACTTTGGCCTCTCCTGCTGCCTGATGGGGTCAGGTCATGGAAATGGCTGAGCAGGAGTTGGCATCAGGGGGCTTGCTGGGTTTATTGGGATTTTTCTTTGTCTAATTCACCAGCTCCATGCCAGGAGTCAGACTGAGCCCACAGCCTGGGCACAACATGAACACAACTCTCAGCTGCTGCTGCTCCTGTAGGCTGCAGGTAGGGTACAGAAAAGGGATAGAATTATGGAATCATGGAATGGTTTGGGTTGGAAAAGCTTATCCCTTAAAGCTCATCCCACTCCACCCCCTGCCATGGGCAGAGAGATCTTCCACCAGACCACACTACTCCATGTCCTGCCCAACCTGGCCTGGAACATTTCCAGGGATGGGACATCCACAACTTCAGGGAACAGCAAGCCAGGACTTCCAGCTGTTGCAGTAACCCCGAATTTATCTGAATCCTGAAATTGTTCTTTAAACTTCACTGCAACCCCTGCACAGCAACAGCATCTTCACCATTCAAACCATCATTTATTTCCCCAAATCTGCCAAGTTTTCCCTGTTCTCTACCTGGAGATGCTTCCTTCCTTCCAACATTAATATATCACAATCCTGAGTGAACAAATCTCCCAGGATCAATGAACAATCTTGGATTTATTACTTGAGGACTGATTTTTTAAAACTTCACTGCTTCAATGTGCCAATATGAAGCCATTGCAAAGCAAGGGTTTCCAACTCAAACCCACTCCAAATAAGGGCAAAATAAATAATTAAAAATATAATAATTTCATCCAAGCAGTTTTCCTATACTCCCACATTCAAAATAACAGTTATGCACGCTCCTAGCACAGCTTTGGTTGTGCTCAAAATGAAACAAATCTCAAAAATCACTGGTTTTTATCTCTGGATTTGTAGACTTGCAGCCAGGTGAGTAAAGCTCAGGAATACAAAATACAGCTGCAGCTCCAGGAGGGATTAAGATCCAGGGAAGTTTCACCTCCATCAGGAGCACTGGGGGGGAATCTCTCAATACTCACACACCCTTTGTTCTCCTGAGTTGTTACTAGAGATTTCATGGGAAAACACTTTTTTGTGACTCATCTCCATTTGCATTGCACTTAGTCAGACAACAGTGATTACATGCTTAGGCTCAGTTCTGGCATTCAAATTTTCCAGCAGCCATCCTGACCAAAGAGCCTCCCTCCCTCCCTACCTGTTCCCAGGTGCCAAGGCTGGACCCTGAGGAGCTCCACAAAGTGTGCACACCTCCTATGGATCCTTTATCCACAGCTCACTTCAGAGCATCAACAACCTGACACACTGAAAGCCAATAAAAAGATAGTAAAAATTAACATCTCAAGGATGTGCTGCCTGGAAGTGACTTATCCCAACATTTTTAACATTCAAAATAAAGACAATCTGCTGGTAGCAGGAGTGGCAGCAGGGAGAGCACTAAAATGAGGAGGAGCACCTAAAGTGAGGAGGAGAACCTGCAGATACCCATGACCCAGCCAGGAACATCCCTAAAGCACAACTGAGAAGCCACCACAGTTCTCAAAACCAAATACCATAAAAATGATTTTTGCACCAGAAAAACGTTGAAGAACAGTTAAAATTTAAAAAGGTTTGCGATGGACTAAGCCTTCCAGGATTTATTCCCTTTGTACCTGCAAACAGCAGGGCAGTGCTGGAGGCCCAGGCCCTGCCCTCTCCAGGGAGGTTACAATGACTCTGGGATTTCTTGCAGAAATGCCATCTGGAATATTTATAGTGCTTGAGACAGGGCAATGAAATCACTCACACTGGCACCTCAGCACATCTAGGAGCTTAACTGCTGCTTTAGCAGGAAATATTAGATTGAAGTGACTCAAAGTGAGAGTATGTTGAATTACAGGGACAGTAAGTTATATCTGAGCAGCCATCATGGATCAGCATTAGTCCCAGTGAAAAGATGAAATGTGAAGTGAATAGAAGTTACTGAGATGAAGTAGAAATGCTCTAGCAGTGAGTCTTGCCTTACCTATGCAAACAGGCTGTTGGTTTTAGAGAATTAAAACCTTTTAATTAAAACTTTTTCCCCACACATCCTCCTTAGACAGAGGCCAGTTTCAATATTCCCTGAGATCCTTCTTTTCCTTACAAACTAAAGACTGAGCTGAAGGGAACCTACAGAAGAGCTCAGAGGGACTGGGGACAAGGCATGGAGGGACAGCACACAGGGAATGGCTCCCACTGCCAGAGGGCAGGGCTGGATGGGATCTTGGGAAAATCAGGAATTGTTCCCTGGGAGGGTGGGGAGGGGCTGGGATGGAATTCCCAGAGCAGCTGTGGCTGCCCCTGGATCCCTGGCAGTGCCCAAGGCCAGGCTGGACATTGGGGCTGGAGCAGCCTGGGACAGTGGGAGGTGTCCCTGCCATGGCATGGGTGGCACTGGGTGGCTTTGAGGTCTCTTCCCACCCAAACCATTCCAGGGTTCTACGAACCAGCCCTCACCAAACACTCCAGTACACTTTAGGTGTATCCCAGGCTGCTGGTGGAGCTCTGAGCAAACCCAGAGCCAGGGATCAGAGCTGCTGGGGTTATTCAAACACAGGAGAGCCTCAGCCAAGGATCCAGTCACCTCCTGCCACCCACTGTGTACACAAGGGCTTTGGAAACCACATTTCCTTGTTGCTACAGGTCAAAGACTCCAGTGGAGGTTTTCCCTGAAACTCTGCTCTTCCAGCTGCAAAACCACGCAGAGCTGCAGGGTGGCTGTGCTGGGATTTCCTGCAGCAGGGACCCCATGGAAAGCCCCTTTCCAGGCTCCTGGATTGCCACTGCTGCTGCAGGGCCAGCCTGGGGAAGTGTGAGAGCTGCTGTCACCAGTGGGAATTCAAAATCCAGGTTCAGCCAGGCTGCTGCATGGCTTGGGAATAATGCAGAGTGGACCTGGATAACTCTAGGGTTTGGATTCCTCCCTCATGGATGGGCTGTTTTTCCCAAGGTGCTAATGGAGAGTCTTCCTTTCAACTGATATTGTCTGCACAGAGCACTTCCCTTCGTGTTTCCAAATTAACTTATGGAAGGACTGTGGAAACAACACATTTAAGGCACCTTTGGGCAGTTAAACACCACACAGACAATCGATTTGTACCCCAACACTTTGCCAAATTCCACTGTGAAGACACAAACCTGACACACCAAATAGCAACCAAAGAGTGTACACAGCTACCACCACCAGACATTCAGTTCAGAATTCAGGGAGTAAAACACCTCTGCCTTCCAGTTTAGGCACTCCAGAAACAAACAGCCACTGGTCTGACTGGTGGCAAACACTTCCAAAACCTGCACATGCACACTTCCTACTCAGCCTGGTGATACTCCTCTTGAAGGCCCCAAAACTGCAGAGTTAGACCAACAACTAACACTAATTACTAAATTACTAATTATTAAAAGCACGAGTTGTCTGGAGCAGAAGCCACTGTGTGCCCGCTGACTTCTTAACTATGACGTTGACTATTTTTAACTTTGGGAATTGAAATAAACCTTCCCAACGAACTCCAAAGGCAAGGAATGTCATGTGATCCCAGCAAGGATCTGCCAAGCAGCGCCAAAATACACCCTGGCCACAGAAGGGACAACATTAACAACTGTCACACAGCCCCCCCAAAATTCAGCAAAACGCCAAGCTGAGGGTCTAAGAGATTTTAGGCAATAACTTTCTCGACATTTAGTTGTCACAAAGACTATTTTAACTTGAAATTTCCCAAGCCTTGCTTAAGAGAGTATTTTTATGTGCCATAGTCCAAGGTGCAATTTCTGGGTGATGTTTCAACACAGATGAGGAAGTGCAAGGGGTGAATTCACACCCAGCACTAAGATCTACACTGACACTCCACGTCCCCTCACTGAACAGCTGCATGACCAGTGATTTAAGGCATTTACAGCAAACGCAGAAGTCAGATCCAGTTCAAACACCTCAAAATCATTCTCTTTTTTTTATCCAGATGTGGGTATCTGCATGTGTTACACCAGTGGGTGCTGCGAGGAAGCTGAGACAGGAATCACCTTTAATTTCCAGAGCCAGTCACCAAGAAGGTGAGAAGCTGCTGACCTGAACTCTTCATCTGCAAAACAAGATGTCCAGGAGAAGGAAAAGGAAACCCTGTGATACACCTGGAAGGATACTGGGTACCAGGCCTGTCCCACGGCACACATTGCACTGAAAAGGCAAAGACACATCCTTCTTCCATGATGTCAGAGCAGCTCTACCTCGGTCAGGAGCTGCTCTGCAAGGAAGGGCTGGACTCAGCTTTGCCAGGAGCCCGGCCAAGGGGGGGAAGGACAGCTTTGTTGGGCGAGAAAACAGACCCCACCCACGAGCGCGACCGCTTCTGAGCCACATCAATAGCGGTGCAAACACGGGGACGGGCATCCCAGCGTGCTGCCCGCAGGGACAGGGATTAACGCTGATGGAAGGGGCCAGGTGGGCTCTGCGGCTGGCACAGGGCGTGGGGGGCGAGCTGCCAGCGCAGCCCCCGCGGGGGGGACGGCGAGGGTCGCTCAGGGTCACCCGGAGCGGAGGGACGAACCGAACCCACCCTGCCCTGCAGCGGGGGCGAGGCGGCGTCGGGCGGCACCGGGGCGGATCTGCTGGGGCTCCGTGTGCAGGGCCAGGGACACAAGGGGGTGACACAGGAATGGGGCTGCGGGTGACACAGGAAGGTCCTGCAGGATGTCCCTGGGGGGGATACAGGATGTAGGATGGGGGGTGACACAGGCCGTCCCTAGGGGTGACACAGAAACGGGGCTAGGGGTCCCTG
>VWZS01010487.1:71312-88764 GCA_013397075.1 Rhabdornis inornatus | reverse complement strand
GGGAGGAGGGAGGGGGGCGGTGCGGCGGTGCGGGGTGACGTCACCGCGCGGCCGCGGAGTTGGATTGTTCGGTTTGTTTTCTGCGGTTTTAGCTTTGATTCGCGGCCCGGGGCTGCCCGGAGATGGAAAAGCTCCAAGAGCGAGAATCTCGTGGGGTTTGATGGGACCAAGTGCTGGTGCTGCGCTTGGGTCGGAGCAAAGCCTCGAATCCATCCAGGCTGGGGATGAGCAGAGGGAGAGCAGCTCTGGGGAGGACTTGGGGTGTTCATGGATGAGAGGCTGGACATGCCCTGGCCCTGAAACCCCTCTTGTGCTGGGCTGATTCCTCCAGCGAGGGCAGCAGGAAAGGGGGGATTGTGCCCCTGTGCTCAGGTGAGACCCCACCTGCAGAGCTGCCCCAGCCCTGGGGATTCCAACAGCACAAGGACCTGGAGCTGCTGCAGAGAGCCCAGAGGAGGCCCCGGAGCTGCTGCAGGGCTGGAGCCCCTCTGCTCTGGAGCCAGGCTGGGAGAGCTGGGGGTGCTCACCTGGACAGGAGAAGGATCCAGGGAGAGCTCAGAGCCCCTGGCAGGGCCTGAAGGGGCTCCAGGAGAGCTGGAGAGGGACTGGGGACAAGGCATGGAGGGACAGGACACAGGGAATGGCTGCCACTGCCAGAGGGCAGGGCTGGATGGGATTTTCGGAACCAATCCTCGGCCATTCCCCCGCCCTGCCCCGCTCAGGTGCGGTTCGCCCACCCGGGTCCGCAGAACCCCCGCGTGATGACGTCACCGGCAGCCCCGCGAACCGAGGGGTGCCGACCCCGCCCTTGCGCCGGAGAAAACCGCGCCCCTCGCTGCGCTCTCTGCGCTCCCATTGGCCGCGCTCGCCTCCGCCCCCAGGGGTTGGGGTGACGTCATGGCCGGGAGGGAGGAGCGCGACCGAGGACGGGGCAGGAGGCGCCCCCTGGCGGCGCAGGCGTGAGGGGGACAGAGGGCTGTGAGGGGATTCGGCCCGGAGCGGACGGAAAGCAGAGGCTGCCGGCATGGAGGAAAGGTTTGGGTGGGAAGGGACATCAAAGCCCAGCTCATTCCACCCTCTGTCACAGGCAGGGACACCTCCCACTGTCCCAGGCTGCTCCAGCCCCAATGTCCAGCCTGGCCTTGGGCACTGCCAGGGATCCAGGGGCAGCCACAGCTGCTCTGGGCACCCTGTGCCAGGGCCTGCCCACCCTGCCAGGGAACAATTCCTGCCCAAGATCCCATCCAGCCCTGCCCTCTGGCACTGGGAGCCATTCCCTGTGTCCTGTCCCTCCAGGCCTTGTCCCCAGTCCCTCTCCATATTTCCTGTCAGCCCCTTCAGGCCCTGCAAGGTCACAGTTAGGTCAGCCCAGAGCCTTCCCTTCTCCAGGTGAACAATCCCAATTCTCTCAGCCTCTGCTCCCAGCAGAGCTGCTCCATCCCTGTGATCCCCTTGGNGGCACTGCCAGGGATCCAGGGGCAGCCACAGCTGCTCTGGGCACCCTGTGCCAGGGCCTGCCCACCCTCCCAGGGAACAATTCCTGATTCCCAAGATCCCATCCAGCCCTGCCCTCTGGCACTGGGAGCCATTCCCTGTGTCCTGTCCCTCCATGCCTTGTCCCCAGTCCCTCTCCATATTTCCTGTCAGCCCCTTCAGGCCCTGCAAGGTCACAGTTAGGTCAGCCCAGAGCCTTCCCTTCTCCAGGTGAACAATCCCAATTCTCTCAGCCTTTGCTCCCAGCAGAGCTGCTCCATCCCTGTGATCCCCTTGGTGCCTCCTCTGGGCTCTCTGCAGCAGCTCCAGGTCCTTGTGCTGTTGGAATCCCCAGGGCTGGGGCAGCTCTGCAGGTGGGGTCTCACCTGAGCACAGGGGCACAATCCCCCCTTTCCTGCTTCCCTCACTGGGGGATCAGCCCAGGACTGGGAGATTTCCTGGTGCCAGCACACACAGGAGGGCATGTCGAACCTCTCGTCCAGCAGCACTCCCAGGATGAGCTGGAGGGGATGGCTCAGGCTCTGACCCAGCACAAGGAGCCCAAGGACCTCCTGCACCTGGTGTGTTTGCAATGGAGTCTGTGGCAACCTGGGCATGGGGAATTCCCTCACAGCCCCTGCTCTTCCCACACAGGGGATTAAACTTTCTTTTGAGAGCCAAGATGTGGAAGCACCACTGAAGGCACTGGAAATGCTGGAGATGCCCCATCACAGGTTTTGCACAGACCCAACACTCCTCTCACATTCAATCCTGAGCTGTCCCGTGGTATGATCCAGCAACTGCCAGCTGCAATTTGCTGTCATAATTAAGTATCCTGCTGTTAGTAATTTCCCCATTGTTTGAAGGATGAGTTATCTCAAATCGTGGGAACAGAGGGCCTGGAAGCCTGGAAAAGGCCCTGGCNGGACAGCAGCAGGAATTTCTCCATGGAAAGGCTGCTCAGGCCTTGGCAGGGGCTGCCCAGGGAGCTTTGCAGTGCCCAGCCCTGCAGGTGTCACCTGCATGTGGCACTCAGTGCTCTGGGCTGGGGACAAGGAGGGGATCAGGCACAGCTTGGACTCCATGGGCTGGGAGGGATTTTCCAGGCTCAGGGATTCTGTAGAAGGTTTCCTACAGGTCGTGTCCCTCCCCAGGCCCAGCTGTGAGCACAGAGCAGGGTGTGTTCAGTGTTTTGGTTTCCCAGCCCCGCTGGCAGTGGGGTCCCAGCTCTGTCCCTGCTCCCTGAGCCCCAGCAGTGGCTCTGCTCAGCGCTGACACAGCACACACAGCAGTCTGCAGCCTCACAGCACGGGGTTATTTTTAGCTCTTTGCTGGAGCACTGTAAGGGCGCCACACAAACACTTCCTCTGTGACTGAGCAGATCGAAGGGGAAGGCTCCAGTGCCCATGGAGAGCTCTGTGGCACAGGAACCACAGCCTGGTGCCTCCAGGCACTCCTGGGAGCTTTGTCAGCTCTGGATGTTCACACCTCTGTTTACAAGAACCTTTTGTCCTAGACAGCTTGTTCATGGACTTCAACACTTCAAGGAAGGTTATCTTTAGGATCCTGGAGAGGAAGTGGTACCACACAGAATTCCAGGATCACTGAGGCTGGAAAATCCCTCCCAGCCCATCCAGCCCAAGCTGTGCCTGATCCCCTCCTTGTCCCCAGCCCAGAGCTCTGAGTGCCACATGCAGGTGACCCCTGCAGGGCTGGGCACTGCAAAGCTCCCTGGGCAGCCCCTGCCAAGGCCTGAGCAGCCTTTCCATGGAGAAATTCCTGCTGCTGTCCAAGCTGAGCCTGGCCTGGCCCAGCCTGAGGCCATTTCCCCTTATCCTGTTCCAAACCTCTCTTGGCAGCTCTTTCCAATGCCTGACCACCCTTTCCAGGAAGAATTTCCTCCTGAGAATCTCACATTCCCTCTGCAAGCAGGACAAAGTGTTTTCTGTCTATTGTGTAAGGCTGGCCCTTGTGTTAAATTGTTAAATGTTATCCCATGAGGGAAGCAATCCCTCAGGAGATGCCTGACCAAGGACAAAGACACCTTTGGTCTTGGTGGCTCAGTCAGGAGACCATCACTACAGGACTGGGAGATTTGGAGATGTCCAGGTAGAGGTGGAACAGCTCCCACAGCTCTCCCTCCCACATCCTTCCCAGGATCTTCTGTCCTGATTCCCAGAGGACACCAATCTGTGATGAGGAGAAATTACCAAATTAGGAGGAATGAGGTGTAAAGGGAGAGCCAGCAGGACCTGGCAGCCTCTTCCTGGGCTCTGCAGGGACAGCTGAGCAGCAGGAATTGCAACACCCCGCTGCAGAGGTGCCCTCGGGCTGTCTGTCGGGCAGAGCTGTGAATCAGCAGCCAGTTGTGCAACAGGAGCAGAGCAGTGACACGCTGGGCTTGCTGGTTACTCACTCACAGCCTCACAGAGCAGGGCCCAGCCCGTGGTGCTGGGATGGAAGAGCCTTTGTCATCCTGGAGCTGCTGGGAACAAGCTGCTCTGTGTTCCACAGCTCCTCCCCCAGCCAAGGCAGGGCTGGGGGCTCTGCTGCTGGACATGGGCACAGGCCAGGCCACCTTAGGAGGTTCTGGGACCACCATTCCTGGCTGTTCACCTTGAAGGATGAGCTCCCACAGAGCACAGACCCTCCCAGCCCCTGGACACCTCCAGTTCCCCTCTCTTCAGGAGTGTCTGGAACCCAAATTTGTGTAAGGACAAGAGCCCCAAGGGAGCTGTTAAACAGCCCCAGATGCTCAGGAGGAACAGAAGAAGTTGGATTTGCTCCACCTGCTGCCATACAATGTTGTCCTCTTAGCAGGGGTCTCCACAGTGTGTTCTGTGCACCTCAGACACCAGAGCAGGAGCTCTGAACTCCAGACACTCCTCTGGCTTTTTTTTTTTTTTCCTGATGTCATCATCAGGGCAGGAGAACTCAAATAAATGCACAGAATCCTTCAGGTTGGAAAGACCTCCAGGATCATTGAGGCCAACCTGTGCCTGATCCCCTCCTTGTCCCCAGCCCAGAGCACTGAGTGCCACATCCAGGTGACACCTGCAGGGCTGGGCACTGCAAAGCTCCCTGGGCAGCCCCTGCCAAGGCCTGAGCAGCCTTTCCATGGAGAAATTCCTGCTGCTGTCCAAGCTGAGCCTGGCCTGGCCCAGCCTGAGGCCATTTCCCCTTGTCCTGTCCCTGTTCCCTGGCAGCAGAGCCCGACCCCCCCTGGCTGTCCCCTCCTGTCAGGGACTTGTGCAGAGCCACAAGGTCCCCCCTGAGCCTCCTTTTCTCCAGGCTGAGCCCCCTCAGCTCTGGTAAATTTTTTGAGTCCCTCAGGAAAGCCCAATGTAAGAAATAAGCTTTGTCAGAATGTTGAATTCCTCAGCAGAGGGAATGACAGCACAGCAAGAAGGGTCCCCCACACAGATTTTCCCTTTTGCCTCCAGCTGTCCCACACGGCCACACTGAGTGGCTCCTGCTAAGGCTGTTTGGGCAGTGCCAGGAGCATCTCCTAGTACTGCTGCCAGCAGGGTCAGGCTCTCACCACGTTGGATTTCACCTCTTTTTCTCACCCATCTCCCAGGCAGGTGGAGAGAGAGCACCTGAGGGGAACAAAAAAGGCAGCTCCGTGTTCCTGAAGTGGGGACTTCCCCCTGGTTTCTGCTGCAGCCAGCCCATTGGGAGGAGATGGACTCAGTCAGCACTGGCAGGTGACAGGGAGGACACAAAGGGCACACGGAAGGAGCCCAGTGCCTTTGGCAGCAGCTCTGTGGGTCAGGCACTTCTCTGATTTCTGCACAGTCACCTCGGCTTGGCCTCGGGTGTGGCAGTGCCAGCACGGGGCACTCAGCCAGGCCCTGCCAGCGTGCCTGGACACATCCAGGAGCTCCCTCACAGGGGCTCCTTCCCAGCTGTAAGGACCTCGGTCTTCCCATGCCTCTGCCCCTCCAGGACAGCCTTCCCCCTCCAGAGCTTCAGCCCCTGTAGCCAAAAATTCCTGCCCTGTGGCCGTGGTGTCACTTGTGCTGGGTCCTGGTCCTGCACTCCCCGGAGGGGGACGAAGCCCAGCATTGCTGTCAGTGCTGTGCAGAGCCAGTCACAGCTTTGTTTCCTGCAGTTGGGAATCAGGAGTGAAGCAGGGGTGGAACAAGAGACTGAGGAGTGGTGATGGATGGATCCCCACTGCTGCTGAATGAAGCTTTGAGCTCCAGCAAGGGCAGCTCTGCTCCCCTCAGTACCCAGAGACACACCACGAACCTGGAGTCACAGGATCACAGGATTCTTGATGTTGGAAAAGCCCTTGAGACATCAAATCCAACAGCGCCACCACTAACCCCTGTCCCCGTGTGCCACATCCCAGCACGGAGGCAGTGCCACTTTTAAGTTCCTGTGGAAAGCTCCCCAGCAGCTCCTTACTGACAAATCAATAGTTACCTACGAAGGAAGATGAAGTTTAGTCCCTGGATCCGTGGAGAATAGTGCCTCCCCACACACACTGGGATTTCCTGTGCTTGCTGGAAGGTTTGGAGGGATCTCAGGAGTGTGGGAATGCCCTGGTGCATCAGCTGAGTGCTGCACAGCCAGAGCTCTGCCTTTTTCAATTACTCCTTGCCAGCAGATTATTAAATCCTTTAATCTCAGTACAGCAACGCTGAGCTGCTGCCTTGCAGACATTGCTCACTCCACATCTGTCGGAAACCACGACCCAAGATAAAAGCCTGGAGCCTCCCACACAACTGCCAGCCGTCCCTTTTCCCCCTCTCTCAGCTCCCGTGGGAGGTGATGGCAGAGGTGGGAGGAGGGAGGGTGGAGCTGCGGGACCTTGGCAAGAGGACACGGAGTTCCCCAGGTCACACAGGAGCCAGGTCATGGCTGGGGACCACAGACCAGGGGCACTGGGCAAGTGTGGGCTCCCAGGCAGGGCTGCAGCTCCTTCCAGCCCCCAGAGTCTGGCTGCTGAGTGGTGACATGGCCAAGATGCTGCTGAGCTATCCCAGCAGGAGTCATCCACTGGGGGCTGCATCTTCTCCTGGGGGCAGCCCTGCAGGAGAGCCAGCACTCTGCACAGCTTTCATTCCTTGTGTCCCCATTGGAAAGGAGACACAGCTCATCCCTCTGTGGCTGTTTCCACATCCAGGGTCGTGTGGAATGCTGTGGATGGGGAGATGTTGGAGCTTTCATTCCTTGTGTCCCCGTTGGAAAGGAGACACAGCTCATCCGTGGATGGGGAGATGTTGGAGCTCTGTGCCCCGAGCTGGCTCCTGTTCCACTGCTGCCATCTAATTATAGAGGAGTCAGCTGCTGGCAAACTGATCCATCCTAAATCCAGGCTTAGTGTGAGCTGTGCTGGCCTCTCCAGCTCCCCCACTTTGGATATGGGGTGAATCTTGCACTGGAGTGATTCCCTTCCTGCCTTCCCGTGTGGCTGTGGGAGCTCCTCTGTCCCAGCCCTCCTGTGCTGTGCCTGGGCAGTCCCTGCTCAGCTCACAGTCTGAGAAACCACAAAACTTCTGATCTCAGCCCAAGAGGGTGGCTGGAGCCCAAGGCCCTGCTGCTTCCCAAGCTCCCCCACCAGCAATGTGGCACATGGAGATGGGGACAGCAGGAGGGAAGGCAGGAGCATAGGGAGGTTGAGGAGTGCCACAAACAGCTGAGCTGAACCACAGAACTGCCACAGAGGAGGAAAATGGGAAATAAACCCACTGGATCTCTGGCAATGCTGGCAAGTTGGTTTTGAGGGAAAGCAGCTAAATGCCTGCTGGACCCTCAGCATCCCTTCCCCCCTGTAGAAGCCAAGAGAGTGAGAGGGTGAAGGGCCATCAGTGGGGGAAAATGAGAGAATCCACCCTCTGAGCTGCAGCCCGAGCTGGGCACATCACATTGGGATGTGTCCTTTTCTCACCAGGCTTTTCTCCAGGGCTGCTCCAGCCAACACCACTACCAGCTGGCCGAACACCAAGAAAAGGCCTGAGGAATGTCAATCCAACTCTGCCAACATGGAGACTGATTTCCCTATTCCCTGTGTGCTTCCATCTGTCCCCACAGCAGCATCCACAGAGGGAAGAGGTCCTCTCTGGGGACAGCAGTGCCTCCTGTGACCCTGCCAGCAGAGGCAGCACTCTGACCAGAGGATGTTCCTGAGCGCCAGCACGATTTCCTGGTGACAGCGAAGGTGAGAAGGTTTTGGGAGCCATGGAGTGCTCCTGTTATGACCTTGGTGTAGATGAAGAGAAAATGCTCCAGGGTGAGCTGGGAATGGCACCAGGATCTGGGAATGAGGGACTGCACCTGGCCCTGAGTGGGGGCTGCAGTGAGAACAGCTCTGACACAATCTCAGAGGGGTTTGGAAGGGGTGAGCTGGTCCCCAGTCCCACGGTCCCACACCAGGTGCAGCCCAAGGGGGACAGGGCTGTTGGTGGCTCAGGGCATGTGAGGCAGGTCCTAGTGTGTCCCTTTCCCCTTTATCAGTGTCCCCTTTATTAGCCTTTCCCCTGGAATGCTGCAGGGATGGCAGTGCTGAAGGAGATGGGAGAGGGTCCCCTGCATGGGACAGCATCACCCCAGCACTGGGCATCCCTTCCCTGCCACATCTGCCTGGCTCTGCCTGATGCTGCTGCCCAGCCCAGGCAGACAGGGAATGCCAAAGGGCTGAGGCAGACCATGGGAAGGAGGTCCCAAGGTCTCATGGCACCCTCAGTGCCAGCCAAGGGTGTCAAGGGTCCCAGTGACTATGGGGTACATGAGGCCACAGCCCTTCCTGATCCCCCCAGCCACCCACAAGAGCTGGGAATTGGGGTGGCCACAGTACCCAGGGGTGGCTGCAGTGTCAGAGAGGTGACTGTGCTGTCCTTGGATACCCTTGGTGGCCCAGATCTGGCAGTAGTGTCTCAAAAGTGGCCATGGTGTCCCAGTGTTGGCTGTGGTGTCCCAGGGATGGCTGCAGTTCCCAAAGCCAAGCAGATTTCCAGGGGCTGGATACTCTCAGGGGTATCTGTGCTGTCCTGGCAGCAGCCACAATGCCCAAGGGATGGCTGGGATGTCCCAGGGTGGCTGGAGGACGTGGGAACCCCAGATGGGGAGGAACAGGAAATCCAGGGTCATAGGAACCAGGATCCCCCAGCCCTGCTGAAGCACTTTGGGACAGATGCAGGCCACAAATGTCATCCCACCCTGTGTGGCACCCGGACCGTGTCCCCTGCCCCAGCCAGCTCAGTGTCACCCCTGGCTCAGGATGTAGCAATCCATCCCTGCAGGTCTCAGTTCCCACGTGCCATCCCTTGCCAACAGCTGCACTGGGATGTCACCAGCTGTGCCACCAGGACCCTCCATAGACACCATGTCCCCATAGACACCACAGACACCATAGACACTATAGACACCATATCCCCATATACACCATGTCACCCCATACACACCATGTCCCCATAGACACCATGTCTCTATACACACCATAGACACCATAGACACCATGTCCCCATAGACACCTCATCATCCCATAGACACCATGTCTCCATACACACCATGTGCCCATACACATCATGTCCCCATATACACCATGTCACCCCATACACACCATAGACATCACAGACACCATAGACACTATACACACCATGTCCCCATACACACCATGTCACCCCATACACAGTATGTCCCCATACACACCATATCACTCCATACACACCATGCCCCCATACACACCATAGACACCACAGACACCATAGACACTATACACACCATGTCCCCATACACACATGTCACCCCATAGACACCATATCACCCCATATACACCATGTCTCTATACACACCATAGACACCATAGACACCTCATCATCCCATAGACACCATGTCCCCATAGACACCTCATCATCCCATAGACACCATNCCCCATACACCCCATCTCCCCATACACACCATAGACATCACAGACACCATAGACACTGTAGACACCATGTCCCCATACACACCATGTCCCCATACACATCGTGTCCCCATACACACCATACACACCATAGACGCCATAGACACCATGCACACCATGTCCCCATACACACCGTATCACCCCATAGACACCATATCACCTGATATACACCATGTCCCCATAGACACCTCATCATCCCATAGACACCATGTCCCCATACACACCATAGATGCCATAGACACCATATACACGATACACACCGTGTCCCCATACACACCATGTCACCCCATAGACACCATATCATCCCATGTACACCATGTCCCTATACACACCATACACACCATGTCCCCATAGACACCATGTCCCCATACACACCATGTCCCCATACACACCACAGATGCCATAGACACCATAGACAATATACACACCATGTCCCCATACACACGTGTCACCCCATAGACACCATATCATCCCATATACACCATGTCCCTATACACACCATAGACACCATGTCCCCATACACACCATGTCCCCATACACACCATGTCCCCATACACACCATGTCCCCATACACACCACAGACGCCATAGACACCATAGACAATATACACACCATGTCCCCATACACACGTGTCACCCCATAGACACCATATCATCCCATATACACCATGTCCCTATACACACCATAGACACCATGTCCCCATACACACCATGTCCCCATACACACCATGTCCCCATACACACCATGTCCCCATACACACCACAGACGCCATAGACACCATAGACAATATACACACCATGTCCCCATACACACGTGTCACCCCATAGACACCATATCATCCCATATACACCATGTCCCTATACACACCATAGACACCATGTCCCCATACACACCATGTCCCCATACACACCATGTCCCCATACACACCATGTCCCCATACACACCACAGACGCCATAGACACCATAGACAATATACACACCATGTCCCCATACACACCATGTCACCCCATAGACACCATATCATCCCATATACACCATGTCCCTATAGACACCATAGACACCTCATCATCCCATAGACACCATGTCCCCATACACATCATGTGCCCATACACATCATGTCCCCATACACACCATATCGCCCCATACACACCATATTAGACACTATAGACACCATGTCCCCATACGCACCATAGACACCATAGACACCTCATCACCCCATACACATCATATCCCCATAGACTCCATACACAGAGAGGGCTCAGGGCTCTGCCCTGGCTGCTCTGGGGGTGTTTGTGGGGTGGTTGCCCCATAGTGTTCCTGCCCAGGCATCCCAGGGCTGGCCCAGGATGGCCACAATGAGGGGTCACTGTCCCCTCAGTCCCACCACCCCAGAACCATCCCAAGGGTCAGCCCCAAGGCCACCACCAGCACACTCTGCTCCTGTGCTGACACCTGTGGGCACGGGACTGTCCCCAGGTGTCACCCTGCCCTGCCTGGCACCCTGCCCCACCTGGCACTGTGTCCCTGTCGCCATGTCATCCTGCCCATACGTGTCACCTCACCCTCCCTGTGTCACCGTGTCCCTACAGGGTACCCCACATGACATGTCACACTGTCTTTACCCATCCCACTGTCACTACATGTCCCTGCTCCTCAATGTCCCTTCTGTCTCTTTGCCATGTCTCATGCCCTGCTAAATACCCTCCTGTTCCTGTGTGTCACCCACCTGCCTGTCCATCCCTCCATCCCCTCCACTGTCCCTCCATCCCTCCATCCCCTCCATTATCCCTCCATCCCCTCCATTGTCCCTCCATCCCCTCCACTGTCCCTCCATCCCTCCATCCCCCCCATTGTCCCTCCATCCCTCCATCCNCCACTGTCCCTCCATCCCTCCATCCCCGCCATTGTCCCTCCATCCCCTCCGTTGTCCCTCCATCCCTCCTCCGTCCTCCTCTATTGGCTCCTCCATTTGTCACCCTCTCCATCACCTCCATTCCCCTGCATTATTCCTGTCATGCTCCCTCCACCCCCTCCCTCCCCCCTGCCCTCACTGCTGCATCCCCCCTCCCACCCTACCTCCCCTGAAGCTTCCATCCCCTGCATCCCCCTTCACCCTCCCCATCATCCTCTCCATCCTCCACTGGCCTCCTCCATTGTTCCTCCATCCCAGTTCCATCTCCCCTCCATCCCTGCTGCATCTCCCTCCCACTTTCCTCCCTCAACCCTCCTTTGTCCCCTGGTCCCCCTCCATGGCTGGGGCTGTGCCTTTGGGGAGGGGACTGTCCCCGCCTGGAAGCTCCTTCTGGAGCCCGAGGACTGGGATAGCGCCAGGCAGGGCTGTGTATGGCAGCGAATACCCTAATTAATTGATTATGGGATAATCTGGTTCCAGGAAAGGAACGGGTGGCTGCTCAGACTTGATTAACCACAAGAATGTTTAATCTCCCCCCGCAGCCCCGTAAATCACTGGGATTATTCCCACTGGGCAATATGGGGATGTACAGGGGACACAGAGCCTGGGACAGCCCAGGGACCCCCAAACACCACAGGGGATGGGATGGGATGGGATGGGATGGGATGGGATGGGATAATGGGATGGGGTGGGGTGGGATGGGATAATGGGATGAGGGGTTATCCCTGTGCTGGTTCCAGGTCTGAGGAAAGAGCTCTGTCCCTGTCAGAGTGCTGGGACTGGGCGTCCCCTGTTTGTCCTGCCTCCCCTGCTTCTGTCCTGCATCCTGATCCCACATCTCCGATCCCCCATCATGGACCCTGCACCATCCTGCTTCCCATATCCCAGTCCTGCATCCCACATCCGGCATTCCACAGAAGTACTCTCCATCATGCACACGAATCCTGCATCCTGCAATATGCAACCCACATCCCGCATCCCACATCCTTCATCCTCAGTCCTTCATCTGGAATCCTTCATCCTGCATTCCATTCCTGCATTCCAATGCAGCATCCTAGCCCAGAATCGCAGTCCTGCATTCCAGTGCTGCATCCCAGCACTGGACCCCAGTACTGCATGTTTCATCCCACATCCCAGTCCTGCATTCCAGGGCAGCATCTCAGTCCTACATTCCAGTCCTTTGTCCTACATCTCAATCCTGTATCCTTCATCCCATATCCCAGTCCTGCATCCCGCATCCCATTCCTGCATTTGTGATTCCCAGTCCTGTGTTCTGGTTCCTGTATCCTGACCCTGCCTCCCAGCCTTGCTCGGCGGACCGATATCCTTCATCCTACATCCTAATCCTGCATTCCGGTGCCGCATCCTTCATCCCACATCCCGGTTCTGCATTCCAGTGCAGCATCCCAGCCCCGCATCCCTCATCCCACACCCCAGTCCCGCGTCCCAATCCCGGGTGCAGCACAAAGGCCGNCGGCCCCGCCCGCCGCCGCCATGGCCGGTAAGCCCCGCAGCGGCTGCGAGGCGCTCCGGGTGGTGGCCCGGTGCCGGCCCATGAGCCGGCGGGAGGAGGCGGCGGGATACGAGCGCGTCCTGGAGCTGGACGTGAAGCTGGGCCAGGTGAGCATCCGCAACCCCCGCGCCGCACCCGGGGAGCTGCCCAAGACCTTCACCTTCGACGCCGTGTACGACGCCAGCTCCAAGCAGGCCGACCTGTACGATGAGACGGTGCGGCCGCTCATCGACTCGGTGCTGCAGGGCTTCAACGGCACCGTCTTCGCCTACGGCCAGACCGGCACCGGCAAGACCTACACCATGCAGGGTGCCTGGGCGGAGCCGGAGAAGCGCGGCATCATCCCCAGCGCCTTCGAGCACATCTTCACCCACATCTCCCGCTCGCAGAACCAGCAGTACCTGGTGAGGGCCTCGTACCTGGAGATCTACCAGGAGGAGATCAGGGACCTCCTCGCCAAGGACCAGAGCAAGAAGCTGGAGCTGAAGGAGAACCCCGAGACCGGGGTGTACATCAAGGACCTCTCGTCCTTCGTGACCAAGAATGTCAAGGAGATCGAGCACGTGATGAACCTGGGCAGCCAGACGCGCTCGGTGTGCAGCACCAACATGAACGAGCACAGCTCGCGCTCCCACGCCATCTTCCTGATCACCATCGAGTGCAGCGAGACGGGGCCGGACGGCGAGGAGCACATCCGCGTGGGCAAGCTCAACCTCGTGGACCTGGCGGGCAGCGAGCGCCAGAACAAAATGGGGGCCCACGGAGAGCGCCCCAAGGAAGCCTCCAAGATCAACCTCTCCCTCTCGGCCCTGGGCAACGTCATCTCGGCGCTGGTGGACGGCCGGAGCACGCACATCCCATACCGGGACTCCAAGCTCACCCGCCTGCTGCAGGACTCCCTTGGGGGCAACGCCAAGACAATCATGGTGGCCACCCTGGGCCCGGCCTCGCACAGCTACGAGGAGAGCCTCTCCACCCTCAGGTTCGCCAACAGGGCCAAGAACATCAAGAACAAGCCCCGGGTGAACGAGGACCCCAAGGACACCTTGCTGCGGGAGTTTCAGGAGGAGATCATCCGGCTGAAAGCCCAGCTGGAGAAACGCGGGATGCTGGGGAAGAAGAGGAGACGGAGCAGCCGGAGGAAGAAAGCGATGGATGGAGAGGGCACCGTGGACAATGAAGGGGAGGATGAGAATGAGGATGGACTGGAGAAGAACATGGAGAATTACTTGAAGGAGCAGAAGGAGAGGCTGGAAGAGGAGAAAGCCGCTATCCAGGATGACCACAGCCTGGTGAGTGAGGAGAAGCAGAAGCTGCTCCGGGAGAAGGAGAAGATGATCGAGGACCTGCGGAAGGAGCAGGAGGCCACGGAGCTGCTGGCCATCAAGTACAAGGTTCGTGTTGCCACACGTGGTGACAAATGGGGCCGGGGTAGCTGCTGTACCCCCAGCCCCTTGTGTGGTGTGGGAATGGATCCTGAGCAGGGAGCCTGGGGGAGGTGCCCGCTGTGGTGCACAGCAAGGGGGCCCCCCAAGCAAGGCAGGGTCCCCAAGGGCAGCCCCAGCTCTGGCGTGGGGCTGGGGTGGCCCAGGGACACTGTGTGGGAGCTGCAGGGGTGGGAGGGAAGGGCAATAGGGGAATGGGTCACTGGTGGCACGAGCGTGCTATGCTCAGCTCTTGTCCCTGTCAGCACAACAAAGCAGCTCGTGTGGGAAGGGGGAGCGATGAGTGATGCTGCAGATCCGTCCCTGGTGGCCTCGGGAGTGAGCCCAGTGCTGGGGCTGGGGACACGCTGCACCTGCCCCCATTTCTGTGCAGCCTCTGGCTCCCAGGGGGCTCTGTGGGCACGGGCAGGGCTGTGAGCCCATGGCAGGTCCTGGCAGCTCTGCAGGGACCCCCATCCCAATCGCCCTCCACACCCCAAATCCTTCCTGGCACCCCAAGCCAGGGCAGGGTGCATGGGCACCACTGCTGGCTCAGGGATTTGGTGCTGGGGGTGAGAGGGGCCACAGCAGCCCCAGCTGTACCAGGGGTCTGGGGCTGCACCTCCCCCTGCCCCAGCCCTGCTCCTGTCCCCACTGAGCTGAGGGGTCCCGACCTCTCCCCTCTGCCTGTGGTGGCCATGGGGCCGGGACCACACGAGTGCCAGGGCTGGGCAGGGGTCTGGACCCTCTTCCATGGCCAGGGTCGTGTTTGTTGCTGCCCCAGGGACACGTGGGCATGCCCAGGGATGTGTGATGATGCCCAGGGATGCGTGGTCATGCCTGGATGTCTGCACAGAGACCGTGGGATCCCTCTGGGACGTGCCACTGGGGCAGAGCCGTGGGCTGCTGGCTGGCACAGTGGGTGTCCCGTGATGGGTGTCCCATGACGGGTGTCCTGGCACAGCAGGATGCCTGGCACAGGGGGCCCTGCAGTCATCACCCCATGGCAGTGGGGTGAAGATTATGGGGTGCAGGCTGGGCTGGCAGCTGCCCAGCACAGTCTCCCTGTCTGGCACAGCAGGGCTGGCTCAGGGTCACTGTGTGTCCTGGAAGTGCTGAGTAACAAGGCAGGGCTGGAGGCGAGATGACACCATGTCCCTTTTGGTGGCCTTCAGAGCTGCTCCACACACAGGGATCCTCCGGCTGTGGGGGTACAGCACAGCGACAGCAGAGAGGTGTCACCTCAGAAAATCCCCCCTGTGCCAGAGGGGCACAGCCTGCTGTGACACTCACCCCAGGGGGCACTGCCTGTGGGACACTGTGGGGACACTGTGTGGCCTCACGGTGCTCAGGGGCAGCTTTGCCACACAGTGGGGCCAGGCGAGGAGCCACAGGCTCCATAGTGACCATGGCAAAGGCAGCCGAGGTGACAGGGGGACACAGGGTGCCCCCCACACCCATGGGTGACACACTGCGCCCCGTGCTGCTGTCACACTCGGGGGTGTGGGCTCTGCCTCTGCCACCCAGCAGGGACATCGAACTCGGAGAGGTGGGGTCAGCCTGCCCCAGCAGATGTGTGTTTGGGCATGCAGATGTGCATTTGGGCTCCCAGATGTGCTCCTGGGGGCCCAGATATGTGCCCAGGCAGAGGGGCTGTGCCACAGGGGAGCTGGGCACGGGGTGTGGGTGATTCCCTGTGCCGGGGGCTGAGGCTGAGGTCAGCAAGAGGGAAAGTGCTGGGAAGTTCTCTGGGTGCCGGAAATGAGTTCCTGGGAGAGGCTTAGTGCTAAAGGAGCTTGGGAGTCTCTTCCTTAGAGGGAATAAGTGTCCTGGCAGGGAGGAAACAGCACTGAGAAACCTCTTAATCTGGGGATGGTGTCTGCAGGGGGGGCTCTGTGGGAGGGGGTGGCAGCAGGACCATTGTCCCAGCACCTCCCTAGTCCCCTCCCTGCACCTCAGGGGACACTCAGCGTCAAGGGGAGCAACTGAGACCAAGAACTGGGATTGGAGGAGAAGGGATGAGGAGCCCATGGCACCCCAGTGCCCCCA
Source organism: Rhabdornis inornatus (assembly GCA_013397075.1). Taxonomy (NCBI): domain Eukaryota; kingdom Metazoa; phylum Chordata; class Aves; order Passeriformes; family Rhabdornithidae; genus Rhabdornis; species Rhabdornis inornatus. The sequence goes on along the minus strand of VWZS01010487.1, from coordinate 72,478 downwards.
GGCCTGGCAGGGGATGGCACAGGATGGGGTGGGGGGCTGCCCATGGGGGTCTCAGCCCCCATTAGAACAGCCTGGACACCCACTGGAAGGGAAGAATCCTCAGGGTCAGGGGGGCTGGATGGGGCACCCATGGGGGGCCTGAATGGCTGTGGGGTCTCACTGGGTGGGAGAGGAGGAAGGCACAGTTGTGGGGGTGTCCCCTGGGTGCCGGGGGTGCTGGCAGTTGTGGGGGTGTCCCCTGTGTTCCTACAATGTCCCCCCTGCAGTCAGAAGGGGAAAAATGAGGGGAAAATCATGGAAATGGAGTGGAAATAGAGCCTTGCCCCAGGCAGCTGTCAGTGGGGACGGGGGCCTCTGATTTGCCAGAGCCCCCCCAGTCTGTGCACAGCACCCCCATGGAAACCCCTGCCAAGGGACATGTGACAGCAGCACCGTGTGTGCCCCCCAGTGCTGGCACCACCCTGGGGGTGGCCTGGTGGCCCCCCTGCCCCTCAGGGCTGTGGCCATGGTGGGGAGGGGGGGTCAGGCCCCAAGAGGAGCAGGGCTCCTGGATCTGGGGGGGCCAGAGGGACCTCAAGGGCAGATGCCCAGTGGGTGAAGGTGGCCACGTGCTGCTGGTGGCAGAGGGGACATTTCAGAGATGGTGGCCCAGCTGTGTCTGTGTCTGGGACATTGATTTTTCAAGCTGTGTGTGGTGTCCTGGGGACATCTGGGTCCATCCCTGGGGGGGCACAGGGTGTCCCCCACGGACACCCTGACACGGAAGCAAGGCTGCAGGACACAAATACACACAGACACACAGCGTGTGCACACGCACAAATACACACAGACACACANAAGGCTGCAGGACACAAATACACACAGACAGACACACACACAGACAGACAGACACACAAAAATATACACAAACGGACACACAGACACACAAATACACACAGACACACAGCGTGTGCACACGCACAAATACACACAGACGCACAACAGNACACACAGACAGACACACAGAGTGTGCACACACACACAAATACACACAGACAGACACACACAGACACACACACAAAAATATACACAGACAGACACACAGACACACAAATACACACAGACACACACACAAATACACACAGCCACACAGATACACACAGACAGACACACAGAGTGTGCACACA
>VWZS01010487.1:57208-71030 GCA_013397075.1 Rhabdornis inornatus | reverse complement strand
CAGAGTGTGCACACAGACACACAGAGATGCAGAGAGACACACAGACACACACACACAGACACACACACGGTGTGCTCACCCTCTCCCACGTGTGCACACACACCCGGAGCTCCTGCAGGTGCCCACGTGGGTGTGAATGTGTTCAGCCTGGCATAGGATGTGTGTGTGTGTGCACACACTCTGCATACCTGTGTGTGTGCGTGTGTGTGTGTGCACAGCCTCTGTGTGTTTGTGTATGTACAGCCTCTGTGTGTGTGTATTTTCTGTGTGTTTGTGTCTTTGTGCATTTCTGTGTGTATTTGTGTATGCGTATATTTGTGTGTGTATTTCTGTGTGTGTGTATTTCTGTGTGTGTGTATTTGTGTATGCACAGCTCTTGTGTGTATGTATGTATTTGTGTATCTGTGTGTGTGTGTATCTGTGTGTGTGTGTATCTCTGTGTGTGTGTGTGTATTTGTGTGTGTGTATGTTCACATTTCTCCGTGCACAGCCCGTGTGTGTGTGTATTTGTGTGTGTGTATGTTCACATTTCTCCGTGCACAGCCCGTGTGTGTGTGTATTTGTGTGTGTGTATGTTCACATTTCTCCGTGCACAGCCCGTGTGTGTGTGTATTTGTGTGTGTGTATGTTCACATTTCTCCGTGCACAGCCCGTGTGTGTGTGTATTTGTGTGTGTGTATGTTCACATTTCTCCGTGCACAGCCCGTGTGTGTGTGTATTTGTGTGTGTGTATGTTCACATTTCTCCGTGCACAGCCCGTGTGTGTGTGTATTTGTGTGTGTGTATGTTCACATTTCTCCGTGCACAGCCCGTGTGTGTGTGTATTTGTGTGTGTGTATGTTCACATTTCTCCGTGCACAGCCCGTGTGTGTGTGTATTTGTGTGTGTGTATGTTCACATTTCTCCGTGCACAGCCCGTGTGTGTGTGTATTTGTGTGTGTGTATGTTCACATTTCTCCGTGCACAGCCCGTGTGTGTGTGTATTTGTGTGTGTGTATGTTCACATTTCTCCGTGCACAGCCCGTGTGTGTGTGTATTTGTGTGTGTGTATGTTCACATTTCTCCGTGCACAGCCCGTGTGTGTGTGTATTTGTGTGTGTGTATGTTCACATTTCTCCGTGCACAGCCCGTGTGTGTGTGTATTTGTGTGTGTGTATGTTCACATTTCTCCGTGCACAGCCGCGGTGTGTGCCGCGGTGCCGGGGCAGGAAGGCGGGGGCGAGGGCGGGGGCAGTGCCGGCAGCTGCTGCACATCCCTGGGATCGCAGCTGTGCGGAAGGAAACGGGCCCGGAGCCAGCGGGGGGGACACGTCCCTGCAGCCACCACCGCTGCTGTCCCCTGGTACTGACCCAGCCCCGGGCCCGGAGCCAGAGAGGGGACACGTCCCTGCAGCCACCGCTGCTGTCCCCTGGTGCTGACCCAGCCCTGGTGCTGACCCAGCCCCGGGCTGCTCTGCTGGGTGTCCATGGAATGATGGAACTGTGGGAAAAGCCCTTCAAGGGTCACCGAGCCCAACCATCTCCAGCACTGCCCAGGGCCACCATTGTCCCACGTCCCCAAGTGCCACATCCACAGGGCTTTGAAATCCCTCCAGGGATGGAGACTTCAAACCTCCCTGGGCAGCTGTGCCGGGGTGGAGAGCCCTTTGCAGGAGGGAATTGTTCCCAATATCCAACCTAATTGTGCACAGCCTCCTCCCCGTCAGCAGGGCTCTGGGCACTGAACACTCCCACCTCCCTGAGAGCAGGGATGGGCACAGGGATGGGCACAGGGAGCAGGGATGGGTGCAGGGATGGGTGCAGGGATCAGGGATGGGCACAGGAATTGGGGGTGGGCACAGGGAGCAGGGATGGGCACAGGGATGGGCACAGGGAGCAGGGATGGGTGCAGGGATGGGTGCAGGGATCAGGGATGGGCACAGGAATTGGGGGTGGGCACAGGGAGCAGGGATGGGCACAGGGATGGGCACAGGGAGCAGGGATGGGCACAGGAATTGGGGGTGGGCACAGGGATCAGAGATGGGCACAGGGAGCAGGGATGGGCACAGGGATGGGCACAGGGAGCAGGGATGGGCACAGGGATGGGTGATGGGCACAGGGAGCAGGGATGGGCACAGGGATGGGCACAGGGAGCAGGGATGGGGGTGCCCACCCAGTGAGGGTGGCATGGGGCTGGGAGCCCTGCCCTGAGCCCTGTGCCCTGCAGGCCATGGAGAGCAAGCTGCTCATCGGGGGCAGGACCATCGTGGACCACACCAACGAGCAGCAGAAGATGCTGGAGCTGAGGCGGCAGGAGATCGCCGAGCAGGTGGGTGACACAGGGGGTGACACAGGGCGTGACAGGGTTGTCCCTGTGCCCACCCCGGCTCCAACCTCATCCCTGCACCACAGAAACGCCGGGAGCGAGAGATGCAGCAGGAGATGCTGCTGAGGGACGAGGAGACCATGGAGCTGAGGGAGACCTACACGTCCCTGCAGCAGGAGGTGGAGATCAAAACCAAGAAGCTCAAGAAGGTGAGAGCATGACAGGGCTGGGGACGGGGACAGGGATGAGGGTGTCCCTCCCCAGGGGTGCCCAGCCCCGGGGCAGGGCTGAGGTGCTGCTCTCCCCTCCCAGCTCTATGCCAAGCTCCAGGCTGTGAAGGCTGAGATCCAGGACCAGCACGACGAGTACATCCGTGTGCGCCAGGACCTGGAGGAGGCCCAGAACGAGCAGACACGGGAGCTGAAGCTCAAGTAGGTGTTTGTGGAGTGCTTGGGGGTCCCTGGGCACGGGTGGGCCTGAAGAACTGGGTGTACAGAGCAGAGCTGGGGTGCTCAGAGCAGAGCTGGGGTGCTGAGAGCAGGGCTGGGATGCTGAGAGCAGGGCTGGGGGGCTCAGAGCAGGGCTGGGATGCTGAGAGCAGGGCTGGGGGGGCTCAGAGCAGGACTGGGGATGCTCAGAGCAGGACTGGGGAGTTCAGAGCAGAGCTGGGAGGTTCAGAGCAGGACTGGGGGGCTCAGAGGCTCAGACTGGGGGGCTCAGAGCAGGATTGGGGTGCTCAGAGCAGCGTTGGGGGGCTCAGAGGCTCAGACTGGGGGGCTCAGAGCAGGATTGGGGTGCTCAGAGCAGCGTTGGGGGGCTCAGAGGCTCAGAGTGGGTGCAGAACTGGAGGGATTGACCCCACCCGGAGACAGGGACAGCCAAGCCCTGCCCAGTGTCCGTGATGGCACAAGGCGTGGCCACTGGGAGCTGTGTGTTGGGTGGGCAGCACTGGGGGTTGTCCAGGAGCTGCTGAGAAAGGGGAAAAAAACAGAAAATGTTCCAGCAGAAACCCTGGCTGTGGCTGAACCTGGGGGGTGGCAGTGGTGGCTGGGGGCACATGGTGACCTGCTCTGGCCCCCAGGACAGCAGCTTTGGGGGGCTCGGGGTGACCCCAGCTCCCTGGAGCTCCCTGGAGCTCCCTGCTCCCCTGGCACCAGCAGAGTTTTCCCTCTGGGAGCCTCCCACAGCTGCAGCTGCTGCTCCACCGCCCCCGGGGGTTTGTTCTCACTTCAAACACTCCTCTCTTTCAGTGTCTGCAACCCCCTCAGATATTTACAAGCACTTCAGCATTTTCAGGGTGAAACAGTTTCACTACAAATAGAATTCCATCTCCAGCTTTGCCCCTTCTCTCCTCCAACGTGGTTCTGGCTGGAAGCCACAGCTCATGGATACATCTCATTGCCTCAAAACAATTTTTGACAGCTGCTCCACTTGCCCCCAAAAACCACGAGAAAAAAGATTCCCTCTGGGGTGCACTTGGCATCGTTGAGCTTTCCTTGATTTTCAGGTCGGGCAGCGGGGAGCAGACATGGGAGGAGAGGAGGGGAGGGGTCCTGGTGCTGCCTGGAGCCCCAGAGCTCCTCTGGGTGCCCGTCCCCTCCTGCTGTCCCCTCTCTGTGGCTGCATTGCTTCAACCCCTCCCCTTCATCACATTTCCATGCTCTGGATGTTTCCTCTCCCTGCCGTGTCTCCTTCTCTTCCTGCCTTTCCTCTCCCTTTTGGAGCTGTTTTGTGTCTCCTGTCACATTAACCCCTTCCTCTCCTGCTCTGTCCCTCAGGTACCTGATCATCGAGAACTTCATCCCTCCCGAGGAGAAGAACAAGATCATGAACCGCCTGTACTTCGATGGCGACGAGGAGCAGTGGAAATTCCAGCCCCTGGTTCCCACTGGAGGGTGTGTCCTGTGTCCCTGTCCCTGTCCCCAGGGTACAGTCCCTGTCTCTGTCCCTGTGTCTCTGTCCCTGCGTCCCTGTGTCCCTGTTCCTGTATCCCTGTCCCTGTCCCCAGGGTACAGTCCCTGTCCCTGTGTCCCTGTGTCCCTGTCCCAAGGGTACAGTCCTCGTCCCTGTCTCTGTGTCCCCATCCCTGTCCCCAGAGTACAGTCCTTCTCCCTGTGTTCCTGTCCCTGTGTCCCCATCCCTGTCCCTCTCCCTGGGGTACAGTCCCTGTCCCCAGGGTACAGTCCTTGTCCCTGTCTCTGTGTCCCTGTCCCTGTCCCCAGGTACAGTCCCTGTCTCTGTCCCTGTGTCTCTGTCCCTGCGTCCCTGTGTCCCTGTTCCTGTATCCCTGTCCCTGTCCCCAGGTACAGTCCCTGTCTCTGTCCCTGTGTCTCTGTCCCTGCGTCCCTGTGTCCCTGTTCCTGTATCCCTGTCCCTGTCCCCAGGTACAGTCCCTGTCTCTGTCCCTGTGTCTCTGTCCCTGCGTCCCTGTGTCCCTGTTCCTGTATCCCTGTCCCTGTCCCCAGGTACAGTCCCTGTCTCTGTCCCTGTGTCTCTGTCCCTGCGTCCCTGTGTCCCTGTTCCTGTATCCCTGTCCCTGTCCCCCGGGTACAGTCCCTGTCCCTGTGACCCTGTGCCCATGGTACAGTCTGTGTCCCTGTCGCTGTCCCCAGGGTACAGTCCTTGTCCCTGTCCCTGCCAATGGGCACGAATGCCTCAGGACTGGTGGGACCGGGGACTCTGGGAGGTGCCCGTGGTGGGAATTCCCTCCAAGCCCAGCCCCGTGGGGAGGGCTGCACCTCCCTGGCTGCTGCAGCTCACTCTGTCCCCCCGGTCCCCTCTGTCCCCCCAGTTCATGTCCCCTGTCCGTGTGCCCCAGGAGCAGCTCCCAGATGAAGAGGCGCCCGACCTCTGCCGTGGGCTACAAGAGGCCCATCAGCCAATACGCCAGGGTGGCCATGGCCAGGAGATCCCACCCCCGCTTCCGGGTACGGACCGGACACTGCTGGGGGCAGGGGGGAGGAGCGGGAGAAACGGGGAGGAGGGATGGAGGGATGGGTGATGGATGAGGGATGGATGGATGGAGTGATGGATGGATGAGGGAGGGAGGGATGGATGGATGGATGGATGGATGGATGAGGGAGGGAGGGATGGATGGATGGATGGATGATAGATCCATGGATTGATTCATGGATGATGGATGGATGGATGGATGGATGGATGGATGGATGTGTTTGAATATGTGGATGGATGGATGAGGGATGGATCCATGGACAGATGAGGTAGGGATCCATGGATGGATGGATGGAAGTGTATGAATGGGTGGATGTGGATGGAGGTGGATGGATGGATGGATGGATGGATGTGGATGGATGTGGATGGATGTGAATGGATGGATGTGGATGGATGGATGGAGGTGAATGGAGATTAGAGGTGGATGGATGAAGGCAGGCAGTGAGTGGATGGTGGAGGGATGGATGACACTGGGAGAGAAGATGGAATAAACCAGCTCACAAGGATCTGGGATACACCAGTTGGAGCTCCCAGCTCCAGTCCTGGAGCTCCTGGCTCGGTGGCTCTGGCAGCTGCTGCCCTTGGAAAGGACAGGGCTGCTGAGCCCTGGGAGAGGCTGGGAGAGCCAGAGCCGAGCCTGGAGCCCACAGCCCAGTGTGGCTGTGCCAGGGCAGCCGGGGGGGAGGATCCCACTCCTCAGCAGCTCCCCTGGCAGCGTGGGGTGCCAGGGCTGGAGCCGTGTTCTCCCCACGGTGACTCCCCACCGAGCTGGCTGTCCCTGTGCCCTGGGCAGGCTGAGAACATCATGTTCCTGGAGCTGGACCTGTCCCCCCCGGCCATCNATGAGGAAGGGATCCATGGATGGATGGATGGAAGTGTATGAATGGGTGGATGTGGATGGAGGTGGATGGATGGATGGATGGATGGATGTGGATGGATGTGGATGGATGTGAATGGATGGATGTGGATGGATGGATGGATGGATGGATGGACATGAATGGACGTGTGGATGGATTTGTGGATGGATGGATGGAGGTGAATGGAGATTAGAGGTGGATGGATGAAGGCAGGCAGTGAGTGGATGGTGGAGGGATGGATGACACTGGGAGAGAAGATGGAATAAACCAGCTCACAAGGATCTGGGATACACCAGTTGGAGCTCCCAGCTCCAGTCCTGGAGCTCCTGGCTCGGTGGCTCTGGCAGCTGCTGCCCTTGGAAAGGACAGGGCTGCTGAGCCCTGGGAGAGGCTGGGAGAGCCAGAGCCGAGCCTGGAGCCCACAGCCCAGTGTGGCTGTGCCAGGGCAGCCGGGGGGGAGGATCCCACTCCTCAGCAGCTCCCCTGGCAGCGTGGGGTGCCAGGGCTGGAGCCGTGTTCTCCCCACGGTGACTCCCCACCGAGCTGGCTGTCCCTGTGCCCTGGGCAGGCTGAGAACATCATGTTCCTGGAGCTGGACCTGTCCCCCCCGGCCATCTTTGAGTTTGAGCGCAGCAGGGACCCGGCGGAGCAGGACCCGCGGGCGCTGCACCTGGAGAGGCTGATGCACCTGGACAGCCTCCTGGAGAGGCCAGCAGCCTCCCGTGTGCGCAAGTCCCGCTCCTGGTGAGTGACAGCGGCTTGGGGACACTGGGGACACGGCTGGGATATTCCGGGCTGGCCTGGGGCAGGAGGAGGAGTCACAGCAGAGCTGGAAAGGCTCGGTCCCCCTGGGGCTGACCCTGCCGTGAGTTACTGGCTGTGATCAGAGTTTGAAATGCTGCTGAGGGAACAGCATTGTGTGGAGCTCTGCAGGAGGGATCTGGAGCTGCTGCAGGGCTGGAGCCCCTCTGCTCTGGAGCCAGGCTGGGAGAGCTGGGGCTGCTCACCTGGACAGGAGAAGGATCCAGGGAGAGTTCAGAGCCCCTGGCAGGGCCTGAAGGGGCTCCAGGAGAGCTGGAGAGGGACTGGGGACAAGGCATGGAGGGACAGGACACAGGGAATGGCTCCCAGTGCCAGAGGGCAGGGCTGGATGGGATCTTGGGCAGGAATTGTTCCCTGGCAGGGGGGGCAGGGCTGGAACAGGGTGCCCAGAGCAGCTGTGGCTGCCCCTGGATCCCTGGCAGTGCCCAAGGCCAGGCTGGACATTGGGGCTGGAGCAGCCTGGGACAGTGGGAGGTGTCCCTGCCATGGCAGGGTGTCATTGGATGAGTTGTAAGATCTCCCCAACCCAAACCATTCCATAATTCCATGATACTCCTAAATCCCAAACCCAAGGTATCCTCCCAGCCAGCAAGGGGTGCCCTTTGGTGCTGCCTGCTCAGCAGGTGGCCAGGAAAAGGGCTGGATTTTGGGGAGGGTGGGGAGGCAGGTCAGGGCAGCAGCCCCAGAGTGTCTCTGTGTCCCCAGGTGCCAGACGCCGCGGTCGCTGCCGTCCTCCACCACCCACGTGTCCCTGGCCTCCAGCTCCCCGTGTGCCGCCCCACTGCCGGCCCAGGAGTGACAGCCTGGACACCTCGTCCCGGACTGAGCCCCCGAGGGCCGAGGGGGGCCCAGCCCAGCGGCCCCAGCTCATCCTCAGCTACTTTGTGTGTGTTTGTGCGAGACACGAAGGGCCCCGGGCCAGGGCAGCTGCCCCTCCCTCCCTCCTGCCCCTCCTCCACCCCCCTGATCCGGATCTGTCACTTTATTTATTTAACCTATTTATTTATGGAGTGGGTGACGTGGGGAGGCAGGATTTGTGCTCGGACTGATGGACATCCAGGCTGGCAGTGGGCACCGTGCTGAGCCCTCCAGGTTTGCCCAGCTCCCAGCGCTCCCCAGACTGCCTGGCACAGGGCTGGGCACGGGGACAGCACCAGGACACTGCTCCATCCAGGCAGGAGGGGCATGGGTCCCTCTCCAGGGGCTTTGGCAGAAGCTGAGGCTGCCCTGGCCCCTGGTGCTGGCTTTGCTTTGCTGGATCCCAGGGAATTTGGAGATTTCTGCGTGGATTGGGAGACTTTGTGGTGGCAGCACTTGTCAGAGTCCTCCAGCCTGCATCAGCACTGGTGGCAGCAGGGACACCTCACGACTGTGGGCATGGCTGTCACTCCAGGAGCACCAGCTCCATCCACAGGGCTTGCAGAGTCACCAGACCAAGTCACCCAAAGCCCAGGGCTTTGTCCCCTGTGCCACGCTCTGGGGACAGCCCCACCGAGGTTCCTGATGCCCGGCTCGCTGCCACCCTGGCCATGGCTGTGCTGACAACAGCAAGAGGTGAAATCTCCCTTCCAGCAGCCCTGCAAAGCCTGGGAGCAGCACTGCCTGTGGAACTCCGGGCTGAGAGAGGCTCCATCCTGCAGCTACAGACAACAGAGAAATGTGTGACAAGGAGGGGACACAATGGCACACGGAGGTCACCTCTGTCACCTCCTGGTTGGGACAAACTTCCTGGTGGGTTGTGGAGGGCTGGGTGTGAAATGGTGATGGGTCAGAGGGGGAAGCCACGAGGACTCTGGGGGTTGAAACTTGCTCCAGCAGCTGCAGGCGCAGGGACAGCGCTCGGTGTTCCTGCAGGACACGGATTTTGGATGGAGGGAAGTTGGTGAAGACCCGTCCTGGCAGTGCCAGGCCAGCAGCTGTGGTGTCCCTGGGATGGTGATGGGGACATCCCTGTGTGTGATGAGATCCTCATGGATGAGGGAGTGACCCCTGGCTGTCCTGGGAGGAGATGGGTCAGCAAGGGGCGGGACAGGGAGGGCAGGTCAGAGAGGACTCAGGTAGGGAAAGTCCTGTGGCACAAAGAGAATTCCTGCATGGACTGGGTGAGGTTGGAAGGGACCCTGGAGCTCTGCAGTCCCCTGGAGCACTCAGGGCTGTGTCCAGAGGGGTTTGGAATCTCCCCAGGGAAGGAGGCTCCAGGACTGTTCTGGGCTGTTGGAGCAGTCCCTGCTCCCCTCGCTGGCTCCTGCACTCAGGACAGAGATGAGGGAGGGAGAGGGGACAAGGCACAGGCAGGGAATGGGAACATCCAGAGGGAAGCAGGAGCTGTGCTGAGCTCAGAGCCAGGCAGGTCCCACAGCAGCCGTGTCCCCTCCACACGTGGCTGTGCTGGGCCATCCCCTGCCCTTCCCTGTCCCCAACACATCCCTGCCCTGCCACAGGGATCTCCCCTTCCCATCTAGCACTGTCCTGCCTCAAGCTCCCCATCACTGCCCTCTGCCCCCCTTCCCTTTCCCAGCTGTGCCCCCTAACACCCTCTGTCCCCCCCAGGTCTCTGTCCCCTTCTCCCACCAAGCTGTGGTGGCCCGAGGACTGAGCTGCCTCCCTGTGTGCTCAGCCTGGCCAGGACAGAGCAGGGGAAGGCGTTTGAGGAGTGACAGGGGGGTCCCTTCCATGGTGTGGGGTCAGGTGTGTCCACAGGTACCTCCCACAGCCAGGGGTGTCCGAGGGTGTCCCCCAGAGCGAGCTGGCCCTGCAGAGCCATCCCATCCTCTGCCAGGGCTTGGAGCAGCCTGGCACAGTGGAAGGTGTCCCTGTGCACTGCAGGGATGACCTTTAAAGTCCCTTCCAGCCCAAACCAGTCTGGGATTCCCTATGGAACACAGTGTTTGGGAGAGCTGGTTCTTTATTTAATCATTTCCAGGAGAGCATCTGGCAGTTGGGGTCAGGAAGCCCAGACTCAGAATGAGGAGAAGCTTGGGGAACCTGCAGGGATAGAATTCCCTCCCTTCCTTGTTTTCCAGCAGTCCCAGTTCCCCTTCAGGTGTGGGGAACAACTCAGGAGCTCAGGGCTCACCCGGGCCATGGAGCATCCCAGGGCAGGGTGGCTGTGCCCAGGGCAGGGTGGCTGTCCCCCGGGNCCCCAGGGCAGGGTGGCTGTGCCCAGGGCATGGTGGCAGTGCCCCAGGGAATGGTGGCTGTGCCCAGGGAATGGTGGCTGTGCCCCAGGGCAGGGTGGCTGTGCCCAGGGCATGGTGGCAGTGCCCCAGGGAATGGTGGCTGTGCCCAGGGAATGGTGGCTGTGCCCCAGGGCAGGGTGGCTGTGCCCAGGGCATGGTGGCAGTGCCCCAGGGAATGGTGGCTGTGCCCAGGGAATGGTGGCTGTGCCCCAGGGCAGGGTGGCTGTGCCCAGGGCATGGTGGCAGTGCCCCAGGGAATGGTGGCTGTGCCCAGGGAATGGTGGCTGTGCCCCAGGGCAGGGTGGCTGTGCCCAGGGCATGGTGGCAGTGCCCCAGGGAATGGTGGCTGTGCCCCAGGCCCTTTCCCCCAGTATCCATGGGTTGTCCCTGTGCCATGGTGAGGGACAGGCCCTGGCACAGCTCCAGCAGGACTCTGGTCACAGTGGGACCCTCTGGAATCCCTTCCAGCATCCGAGGGCCACCGGTACCGCCGGGGTCCGCAGCCTCCCGAGTCCTCCCCGGTCCCGGAGCTGTCCCAGCACAGACTGGGAGCGCTGGGAGGTGTCCCAGCACAGACTGGGAGCGCTGGGAGCACTCGGGGTGTCGCTGGTGCCCGCTGTGTGTCGGTGGCGTTCGGTGTCCGTGTGTCCCAGCGGGGCTGTTCCTCGGGGACTGGGGCAGGGCTGGGCTGGGGCTTCCTTTCGTTGTTGTTGAGCTGTTCTTTTGGGGTTCAGGTTTGGCCGTTTTTCCGCGGGGAGGGGGGTGCGGGTCTGTTCCGGGGTCATGGACAAGGTGAGGGCCTCGATTAGGACCAAATTTTCGTGCCTGTTGCTCTGGTGATTTATTTAGAAATCCAAAGTTTACTGTGTGGTGGCCCATCCTTGTCACTCTATACATAGGAATATACAGGACATATTATAAATATATATATATTATACATAGTGTGTGGGGAGGCCGCTCCCGGCGGCACGGACTCTCCTCACTGTGCTCTAATGTAGCTTCGACCCCGCGCTGGGAGCGCCCTCCAGGACGGCAACGACACAATAAAGGAATGAGCATCAATCCCTGCCGGGGCCTGCGAGCCTCCTTACCCGGCCAGCAGCGGGCAGCAGCCGGGACAGGGAAAGGATTCCCCAAAAACCCCGGGAATTGTGCCCAGGTTTGTGTTCCGTGAGATGGAGAGATGGAACAAACACAGGGAGAGCCAGCCCAAGGACACGGGCACAGGAAAGGGACGGGGCACAGCTGGGGTGTGACATGGACACAGCTGGGGGATGGAAAAGGGGAGCTGGAAAAGGGGAAATGGAAAAGGAGAGATGGAAAAGGGGGATGGAAAAGGAGAGATGGAAAAGGGGGCTGGAAAAGGGGAGATGGAAAAGGGGAAATGGAAAAGGGGAACTGGAAGGGAGGAGATGGAAAAGGGGAACTGGAAAAGAGGAACTGGAAAAGGGGAACTGGAAAAGAGGAACTGGAAAAGGGGAACTGGAAAAGAGGAACTGGAAAAGGGGAAATGGAAAAGGGGAGCTGGAAAAGGGGAGCTGGAAAAGGGTAAGTGCAAAGGGGAGCTGGAAAAGCGGAACTGGCCAGGAACACCCCCAGGCCCCAGTTCCTGCACAGGGAGGAGAGAAGAGCCTGAGGTAAAAGCAGAAATGAGATTAATCAGGGACATGTACAGCCCACAGGGACATCAGGGGCATCCAGGCTGCTCTGGAACAGGAGCTGGTGTGGCCTCACTGCCTCAGGAGCTGCAGTTTGGGGTGGGGAAGGGCCAGGGCATTTCCCAAGGGCTGCTGCATTTTCCCCTTGCCATTGGAAATGGGGAAATTCCCGTGGCTCAGGCATTAAAGCTGCTCTGAGACAACGTTGGAAGGGATAGAATGGGTTGGGTCAGGTTGGACGGGACCCTAAACCTCACCCAGTGCCACCCCTGCCATGTCAGGGACACCTCCCACTGTCCCTGGAATGTCCAGCCTGGCCTTGGGCACTGCCAGGGATCCAGGGGCAGCCACAGCTGCTCTGGGCACCCTGTGCCAGCCCTGCCCACCCTGCCAGGGAACAATTCCTGCCCAAGATCCCATCCAGCCCTGCCCTCTGGCAGTTTAATTCCCAGCTTTGAGGTTGTCCACAGCAGAGGGATGTCCAAAGCTGTGTGGATGTGGCACTTGGGGACATGGTGGCCTTGGCAGTGAAAGGTTGGGCTCTGGTCTCCCAGGGCTTTTCCAGCCCAAAGCACTCCGTGATTCCAGGCACGCTGAGATTTGTTCTGTTTCAGTCGTCATGGAAAAGGTCACTTGTGATCAGGTGAGTCACAATAAATGCCACCAAAAAGGGACTGAGGCTGGAGTAAGAAAAGCAAAGATTAAAGGTCTCTCAGAGGCACTGGATGTCCCCAAATCAGCCAGGTCAGGTTTAACTCATGCAGAGGGAATTGGGTAAAGTGGCCTCAGAGCTGCCAGTGAGGGGTTTGAGATCTCACAGAGATCCAAGTGTCCAAACAGGACCAGGATAAACATGAGGAGTATCTTTAAAATGGGGAAAGGGGAATTTGAGGGCTTCTCTGCTCAATTTAACTTCACCTCCTGAAAGGACTGAACGGATCAACAAAATCCAGCTGAAAATCCTGGCAGGGGAACTCTTGAAGGTAACAACCAACAAGGGCTGGTCCAAAGCAAATCCCAGCAAATCCCAGCAAACCAGCTCCATGCTCTGCTGGAATACCAGAGCCTGCAGGTGTGAGGGGCACAATCTGGGGTAGAATGAGGGATTTTGGTGAAACTCTGACACCCTCCCTGAGGAGAGGCCCAAGGGGAGCCAACAATGGGAGTTTTCCAAGGGAAACAGCTCACAGGGAGGCAGAGACAAATGGGATTTGTTCTCCTTCAGCCCAGTGCTCCTGTGGATTTTCCTGCTGGGGAAAGCCCTGCAGGAAATGGGACACCATTTGTGATGGTTTTGTGAAAATCAACAGGAATGGTGTGAAAACATGAAAGATTTCCATCTGGGATCACTGTGGAGAGCAGTAGTCATGGCCTGCCAATGCCAGAAAGGCACCTGCAAGAGGAAGGGATTTCCCATTGCTGCTACCAGGAGGAGACAGGACAGGAACTCCTGGTCCTGAAACACAGCAGGGAATATTTCCCTGAGAATTTGGGACACCAAATTCCCCAAGGCTGGCACTGGAGGAGTTCCCCCAGTAGGACACAGTTCCAGGGGAGGTTTTTAAGGGCACATGGGACTGATGGCACCAAGGCCCATCAATGGCACCAGAGGGCACAGGATGGTGGGACAACACCTGGACATCCCTGCCAGTCCTGCCTTCCATGGGTCTGTGATTGGAAATGACACAAGGTGAGCACAAGGTCCCTGAGGGACGGTGACACATCAGAAGCATGGCCACAGTGAGGAGCTCTGTGCAGCCCAAGCACTCCAGGGATCAGGCATGGAAAGCCAAGGGAGGACATTTCCACCCCAGCTCTAGGTGCCAAAGGCATTCTGGAATGGCAAAGTTCATGTGGGGATAGGGGGTGAGCTTGGGCAGGAAAAAATGCTCCAGTTCCCAACATCCTCTTCCCTTGCAAATTCTGCAGGGTCTGGTTGGCAGTGGGGCCATCGGGCTCCCCTGGCCCAGCAGAGCTCAGCTGCTGGGCTGGGATCGTGGCCAGCAGTGGTTCCTGAGTCCCTGCTGAGGATCATGGCCAGCACTGGTT
>VWZS01010487.1:25002-45846 GCA_013397075.1 Rhabdornis inornatus | reverse complement strand
CCCTCCCAGCCCATGGAGTCCAAGCTGTGCCTGATCCCCTCCTTGTCCCCAGCCCAGAGCACTGAGTGCCACATGCAGGTGACACCTGCAGGGCTGGGCACTGCAAAGCTCCCTGGGCAGCCCCTGCCAAGGCCTGAGCAGCCTTTCCATGGAGAAATTCCTGCTGCTGTCCAAGCTGAGCCTGGCCTGGCCCAGCCTGAGGCCATTTGCCCTTGTCCTGTCCCTGTTCCCTGGCAGCAGAGCCCGACCCCCCCTGGCTGTCCCCTCCTGTCAGGGACTTGTGCAGAGCCACAAGGTCCCCCCTGAGCCTCCTTTTCTCCAGGCTGAGCCCCTTTCCCAGCTCCCTCAGCCTCTCCTGGGGCTCCAGCCCCTTCCCCAGCTCCCTCAGCTGCTCCTCACAGAACTGACTCTCCAGGCTGGGAACCTCCCCAGCTCCCTGCAGAGCAGCCTCAGGTCATCCCAGCTGGGTTTTCTGGGTTGAGTCTGTTCCCCCTCTGTCGTCTCTGCACTGGTGCTCACAGGTGGTTGAGGCAGCTAAACCACAAAAAACATTGTTTTTTATAATTAACTTCTGGTGCTGATCTGTTCTTCCTGTTCCACTTTAGTCCCCCTGGCCAGGAGTTTGGGATTGGGTGTCCTCCAGTTCTGGGGAGGTCATGGGCATGCACTGAGGTGATTTATTCTTGAATTAACTGAATCCATTGGAGTCAGAGGTGGGACATGGGAGCGAGGCTGTGCTTGCAGGACCTGGGGGAGCTGTAGGGATGAGGGAATTCCAGCTGTGCTGTTTGCAGAGGTGTGGGGCTGGCAGCTGGGGCAGCAGAGCAGCGTGAGGTGAGGGAAGGGTCCCTGTGAGGGCAGGAAGTTGCTGTTGATAAACAACGTTTTCTCATTTCCTGTGCAGCTGCAGAGAGCTGGGAGCTGCTGCCTGTGCTGGGGACAGGCACTGGGTCCCTGCAGCTCCAAAGCCACCTGCAGCAGGGGGGAGGCTGCTGCTGCTGGGGGTGCAGGGGGTGAGCAGCACACACGTTGTGTTCAGGCTGCCCCTGCCCTGTGCCACTGCTTGAGCTGCACTGGGAGCCGGTGCCAGGCTCGGGATCCTGCACCCAGAGCTGTGCCAGGTGTGTGTGTGCCCAGCCAGGGGGGTGCCAGGGCAGCCCAGGCTTAGCAGAGATCTGCAACTGCAGCCTCTGCCCCCAGTGCTGGCACAAAGAACAGGCCTGGGCTGGGACTGGCCTTAGACTTGTCTGGGATGTGTGGGCAGCAGGAAAGGGGGGATTGTGCCCCTGTGCTCAGGTGAGACCCCACCTGCAGAGCTGCCCCAGCCCTGGGGGTTCCAACAGCACAAGGACCTGGAGCTGCTGCAGAGAGCCCAGAGGAGGCACCAAGGGGATCACAGGGATGGAGCAGCTCTGCTGGGAGCAAAGGCTGAGAGAATTGGGATTGTTCACCTGGAGAAGGGAAGGCTCTGGGCTGACCTAACTGTGACCTTGCAGGGCCTGAAGGGGCTGACAGGAAATATGGAGAGGGACTGGGGACAAGGCATGGAGGGACAGGACACAGGGAATGGCTCCCAGTGCCAGAGGGCAGGGCTGGATGGGATCTTGGGAATCAGGAATTGTTCCCTGGCAGGGTGGGCAGGCCCTGGCACAGGATGCCCAGAGCAGCTGTGGCTGCCCCTGGATCCCTGGCAGTGCCCGAAGCCAGGCTGGACATTGGGGCTGGAGCAGCCTGGGACAGTGGGAGGTGTCCCTGCCCATGGAACTGGATGAGCTGTAATGTTGCTTTTCCCCAAAACATTCCAAGATTCCTTGGTCTCCACTGCAGTGTCCAGTGGCCCTGGTGTCCAGTACAGCCCTCCCAGCGCTGAGGGTGAAGGTGCCCTGGGGCTCCACTGCTGACAGGAAGCAGAGAACTTCTGTGGGATGTTCTGAGTGCTCAGGTCCTGGAGTTGCTGCTCTTCCTCTCCCTGTGTTCAGCACAGTCCTCAGGATGCAGCTTCTTCAAAGGAGGAGGGGACAGAGCTGAGTGTCCCTGCTCTGCCCTGGTGGCTCTGTGCTGGTGCCACAGGGTCCTGTCCCCATCCCATTCCTGGCTGGAAGCCCCAGCCAGGCTGTGGTGGGCAGGGAGGGAGATGTGAGCTGGAATGGGCTGAGGCTGAAGGGATCTGGTGTTGGTTTTTCAGGGGAAGTCCCCGTGGGTGACCTGAGGAAAGAGTTTGCTGCTGCAGCACCCAGCAGTGCTGAGGAGCTGGGGCTGGGTGGGAGCTGGGCTCTGGAAATGTTCCTTGGCTGGGTCAGCCAGGGACACAAAGGGCTGAGGTGACACTTTTGTGAAGGGCAGTGTGCTGGGGAATGCCAGGATGGTCTGGGGGGAAGGGACCCTAAACTTCACCCAGTGCCAGCCCTGCCATGGCAGGGACACCTGCCACTGTCCCTGGAATGTCCAGCCTGGCCTTGGGCACTGCCAGGGATCCAGGGGCAGCCCCAGCTGCTCTGGGCACCCTGTGCCAGCCCTGCCCACCCTGCCAGGGAACAATTCCTGCCCAAGATCCCATCCAGCCCTGCCCTCTGGCACTGGGAGCCATTCCCTGTGTCCTGTCCCTCCAGGCCTTGTCCCCAGTCCCTCTCCATATTTCCTGTCAGCCCCTTCAGGCCCTGCAAGGTCACAGTTAGGTCAGCCCAGAGCCTTCCCTTCTCCAGGTGAACAATCCCAATTCTCTCAGCCTTTGCTCCCAGCAGAGCTGCTCCATCCCTGTGATCCCCTTGGTGCCTCCTCTGGGCTCTCTGCAGCAGCTCACTCTCCTCCTTTTCCCATGGGAAAAGTCTGGAGGCTGCTGTGGAGCACAGCAGGCTCTTCCTGGAGAACCTGGAATGGGTTTTTCATTTCTCACTGAGGTTTTAATAAAGGTGGTACTGCAGAACATTCAGGGATTAATCCCAGCTTGTGGATTGAGCTGAGAGCTGGTAAAGGCTTCCTGGATTTTTTTTTTTTTTTTTTTTGTGGAGGGGATTATTTGTTGCCCTGTTGGGCTTTTTGGTGATGCTTTGTTTTGTTTTGAAGGCCCTGGGGATTATCACAGCTCCTTCCCTGTTCCCAGGCCGTGGCCAGGGATGAATTTCCAGGGCAGAGCTGTGGTGAGGGGTGGTGTGTCACAGGTGTAAAATGCCTTTGCAGAGGTTTCTGGCCAGGGACAGGGCAGGTGGTGGCCGCAGCTCTGGGGACAGAGGCTCTGGTGTCCTCCCAGCACGTGATGAGCTCGGTGTCTGCTGGCTGGGAATTACCTTGGCACTGCTTCCAGGGAAACAGACTGGGCAGGGCTTGGCACAGCCTCTGTCACATGGGCATGGAGAAGGGCACTTTGCTTCCCTCCTCACTCACACAGATCCCTGAGCAGCTGCAGCTCTTGGGTGTATTTCTCATGAATTTTTTTCAAGTTTTTCCTGAAGGATTTCTGTGTGGAGACACTTCCAGTGCTGGGGGCCCCTCCTGACAGGAGAGCCCTGCAGGGGCTGCAGCGTGTCCAGGGAAGGGAATGGAGCTGGGGAAGGGGCTGGAGCCCCAGGAGAGGCTGAGGGAGCTGGGAAAGGGGCTCAGCCTGGAGAAAAGGAGGCTCAGGGGGGACCTTGTGGCTCTGCACAAGTCCCTGACAGGAGGGGACAGCCAGGGGGGGTCGGGCTCTGCTGCCAGGGAACAGGGACAGGACAAGGGGAAATGGCCTCAGGCTGGGCCAGGCCAGGCTCAGCTTGGACAGCAGCAGGAATTTCTCCATGGAAAGGCTGCTCAGGCCTTGGCAGGGGCTGCCCAGGGAGCTTTGCAGTGCCCAGCCCTGCAGGTGGCACCTGCATGTGGCACTCAGAGCTCTGGGCTGGGGACAAGGAGGGGATCAGGCACAGCTTGGTTTCCCTGGAAGGATTTTCAGCCTCAGTGATCCTGGGATTCTGGGACTTCCCCAAAAAAACCAGAGGTTGTAGGTGTGAGCTCAGCTTGATCCTGTGCCACCTGCATTTCTGGTCCTTGAAGTTGTAGTGAGCTGGAATCTGCTTTAAGCTCGTTTGGGCATCTCTAACAGACAAATGGAGGCTTAAACATGGTTCCTGTGTGGGAACAGAACTTGTGGAGGATGAGGTGGAAGTGTAATCCCCTCTAATGGCTGGAGCAAACCAGCAGACTACAAAATCCTCCTTCCAGTCACAATAATCCAGTTATTGGCCTGCCCTTTGAAACACTAATTTCCAAGTTCCTTTGCCCCTGCTGGGAGTTTTAAGCTGTAGAAGGGCTCTGGGAGTTGCTGCAGATGCTGTGGGCGATTGCTCTGGAGCTCAGTGGAGTCCATTTCCCATCTTTGGGGCTGGCAGTGCAGTGCTGGCTAAAGTGGGGCTCATTTGATTGCTATTACAATTACAATTAGTAATTAAAAAACCTTTAAAAGCTGCCTCAGGGCCTGGCTCTTGGCCTGGCAGTGGAGCCCCCTGTCCCAGAGTGTGGGTGCAGTTGGAAAAGCCTGGAATGTTGTTTCCTGGGCAGAGCAGGGTGTGTGAGAACCCAGGGAAGAGGGAGCAGGGGCTGTGCCAGGTGGACAAACGCCAGGCCTGCCCCCAGTGCCTCTCCCAGGTGGAATTTTGGGCACCACCTCACCACTGCCATGTTCCAGGAGAAAAATTCAGTGCTGCTGGAGGATGCCAAAGACATTCTCTGAATTTCCTAGAGTCACAGAACAGTTTGGGTTGGGAAGGACCTTAAATCTGATCTCATCCCATCCCCTGATGGCAGGGGCACCTCCCACTGTCCCAGGCTGCTCCCAGCCCCAGTGTCCAGGACGTTCCCAGGGGTCCAGGGACATCCACAGCTGCTCTGGGAATTCCATCCCAGCCCCTCCTCACCCTGCCAGGGGACAATTTCTGTCCTTGTTTAACACCAGAAATGTGCTTTAGGTGTGGATTTTACCACAGAGCTCAGCCACACTTCAGCTTGGTCTGTGACACTGGTTTAATTTTAGCAGGAGGGGTTCATGCAGCCCTGGGGAGCTGCTCCCTGCACAGGCTGTGCCCTCCTGCCACAGCTCAGAGCTGCACCTCTGCAAGGCTGCCTGAGCATCTCAGGACAAGGCTTTTGAAGTGCAGTGTTTGAGACCCAAAGGCAGTGGTGTTCCCTGGGTATAATATCCCAGGGTATAATATTAATATTTTATATATATGTATAATATAATATTACTTTGGGTTGGGAGGGACCTTGGGGATCAATGACCATGTCCCACCCCTGGCATGGCCTTTGCAGCACTGACAGCACTTTGGTGTCTGAGAGAGATGGATCAGCTTCTAGGAAATGTGCTTGGATGTGCCCTCAGGAGGTTTTTTGTATTGAAAAGAGGGAAATTCAAATTGTGCAGCACAGGCTGAGGTGTTGTGAATCCCCAGGTGTGATGTGCTTGAGTGCAGGTACAATCTCTATATATATAACGTGCAAGAATGTAGGTGTGGGTTAGTGCCCAGGCTCAGCAGGGCTGGCTCAACACCATCCTGTGTCTTTTTGGGGCTCACTCACTGCTCCTCAGCACGTGTCAAACACACCAGAGCCAGATGCTTGAGATTTACATTTGCTTTTTCTATGATTGTCAGCTTTTCTGCTTCTCTGGGTCTGTTTGGAGGAGTAGGAGTAGAGCTGGGACATTCAGTCCCATTCCTGCAGTCTCTAAAACATCTCTGCTGTCCCCACCGGGGTGTTCTTGGGGGTGTGACCCAAATGCTCGTCCCTGGGAGCAGCCTGAGTGGGGCACGGTGACAAATTCATCTCCTGAATGGAACATGAGGGCTGGAAAATTGTGCCCTTTGCTCACCTTCTGTGGGTGCTCCAAAACTCTGCTTTGCAGGGGAGCAGAGCAGTGGAGCTGCTGTGGAGCTGAGGAGGGATGGAATTTGGGAGGAGGAGTAGGATCCCAGGATGGTTTGTGTGTCCCTGTCCCATGGGCAGGGACATCTTCCAGCAGAGCAGGCTGCTGCAAGGAGCTGCCATTAGGACAGGGTGGAGTAAAGCATTCCCTGAGGATTGAAATGGCCCTGAGCTCAATAATCTCAGTTTTAAATCATGAGCTCACCCCATCACTGGCAAGGTCTGCTCCCCTCTCGTGCAGGGACAGGAGTTCAGGGTCTCTCTGCTCCCCTCCTCCAGCTGTTTCCAGCTGTTTCCATCTGAACCTGCACACCCCAGCTCTTGCTGGACCGCAGACTGGTTCAGGAGGCAGCCAGGAGAGCTGTCCCAGCTCAGCAGTGATGGGTTGGTTTATCCTTCAAGCAGGGACATTTTCATGCAGGTGTGACCTGGGATGGTTTTTCCTCTGCTAAATAAGCTCTGGAGAAGAGCTGAGGTACCCCCTGTGTGTGATCTCCTGCTTTGGGACACTCATTCACAACCCCCAGGGGAGGCACAGCAGTGCCCTGGCTCTTCCAGTGCCTGGCTGGAAGTGTTGGTTTTCCTCATTTCCTTGTGCTGGCAGGGTTTGAGGGGCTTCCCTTCCCTTCTGCCACTTGCTGCTCTTGCTGTCAAACTGAAATTCTGCAAGGAACGTTTTGTTCAGTTCAGTTTTGGGTTGTAGATGAGCACTTCAGTAACAAACTGGTTTGATTTACAGTCTCCACACACACCAGGCAGCAAATGTGCTTCAAATGTCATTTATTTGTGACAGTTCAGGCCACTGAGGCTGCTGTCCATCTCTGAGCTGTTGTTTCCTCTAGGCTGTGTGTTTTCCTGCCTTGAAAGGAAAGGTTTGGGGTCTGAGGTTTCTCCTGTGCCCCAGAGGGGAAGGAAGGGATGTGGGGGAGCAGTGCCCTCCAGAAGAGCTGCCCAGGCTCAGGTTGGCACCTCCATGGGCACCTGAGCCTGGGAATCCTGTGGTGTTTGGGGTCACCTTCAACTTCAGGGAACGAGCAGGGTGGCACTCAGGGCTGGGAACAAGGTGGGACAGTCGCAGGTTGATGATCCCAGAGGGCTTTTCCAGCCTCAGTGATGCCAGGATTGTGCCAGCCCTGCCCTCACTCTCTGCAGTGCCCACGAGGGTGTGAAGCTGCTTGGCCAACTCCACCAGGAAGCTTTTCTTTCTTTAATTCCATAGGATGTGATGCTGTTTTTAGCTTCCCACTTCCCACTCAGGAGCCTTGCAGAGGTGTGGGAGCCCCTCCAGCCCCATCAGGGAGCCCCAGGGGCACATTCAGGGATTTGGGACAAACCTTCCTGGCAGGGAGTTTAGGGAAGTGACGTGTCTGAGTTTAGCAGTGTTGGCTTTGCCATGGCCCAGCTTTCCTGCAGAAATCCTGGAAGCTGCTGCTGGGCTGGTTTGGCTCTCTGCCTGGGCAGCAAGGATGAGCAGGGCTGGTTTGGGGGATTTTTTGTGGGGTTCTCTGCAGCTTTGGGACTCTGCCTGCTCTCCAGCTGCATTTCCAGGAATTTGTCATTTGGGAAATGGTGACGTGCTCCAGCCCTGTGCCAGCTCCCCTGGCTAAAGGCGGGTGCTGCTGCAGGCCTTGAGCTCAAACATGAATTTAATTCCAAAAATACCAATTGGGAGCTAAAGGATTGACAGCTCAGTGCACAAAAAAAATGCTGCAACTTGCTGTGTTTGGTGTGTGGATCCTGAATTCTTGTGCTCTTGGGGGAGCCTGAATGGACAGCCAGGAGTGGTGCAGCAAGTCTGGCTTAGGAATTAATAATTATAATTAATAATTATCTCTTGCTGATAATTGGGAGCTTTTAGATCCCCTCAGCCTTCTCAAACCCTCAGGGATAACACAAAGGATTTTTTTGGAAAAGGTCCCCACCAGCAGTTTTCCCACCTCATTCCATTATTTCTGGAGGGATGTTGGACTCAAACCTCAGCTCAGAGGTTCTGTCCCAGTTTACTGCTGGTTTAAATCCAGGGATGTTGGACTCAGGTTCTATCCCAGTTTATCTGCTGGTTTCAATCCAGGGATGTTGGACTCAGGTTCTATCCCAGTTTATCTGCTGGTCTAAATTCAGGAATGTTGGACTCAGGTTCTATCCCAGTTTATCTGCTGGTCTAAATTCAGGGATGTTGGACTCAAGCCCCAGCTCAGAGCTTCTGTCCCAGTTTACTGCTGGTTTAAATTCAGGGATGAATGCTCCCAGGCCAGAAGTTGGAGTTGTTTTCTGGGGGGTCACTGCTGGTTTTCCCCACACAAATCCATCCTGGACAGCAAAGCTGTCCTGGCCTGTGGGGTTGGTGTAATTCACACTGAGGAGTTGGGCTGGATTGCTGTGGGTCCTTTCCAGCTCAGGATATCCTGTGATTCTCTGGAACTGTTTATTCTCCACTTAGAGCTGGGCTTGGCTGGGAGTTCCAAACTGGGTGTTTGCAACTTGCTGGGAGCTCAGGGCACTTTCAGAATGGTCATGGTGGCTTTTGGTTGGACAGGTTTTCCACTGAGCCAGAAACTTCCTGTGTGAGGAAGCACTTCAGTGTCCTTCTGGACAGATATTTGAAATGGAACATCACAAGTGCAGACAGTGTAGAGGGCAGGGATGGATGTGATATGGGGAAGGAATTTTATCCTGGTTTTGGTTTGTTAATTTGAGACTTCTTGGCTGATGCATTAATTTAATGTAGTGGGTCTAGTGTTGGCTGAATCACTAATGCATCTACTAGAGTTATTTATTTCTTTTTGTGTTGTGAGATGGGATTAGGGGGAAGGAAAACTAGGCTTCAACTTTGAAGGGTATCAAGAAAACTTCATTAACAGAATAATAAGAAAATTAGAATAAACCTTTAAAACACTTTTCCTCTCCCCTACCTTCTTTTCTTATAGGGTGCCCAGAGCAGCTGTGGCTGCCCCTGGATCCCTGGGACAGTGGGAGGTGTCCCTGCCATGGCAGGGGTGGCACTGGCTGGGCTCTGAGGTCCCTTCCCAGCAGTGTGACAGCTCCGTGTGGAATGTGGCCTTTGGTGGCACCTGGCTTCTGCTGACACAGGGTTGTCCATCCCTCCCTGACCTCGTTTCTGCCTGAATCCTCGGGCAGCATTTGGCTGATTGGATGAGTGGAGCAGATCTGGGTCAGGTCCTTGCTCCCCCCGTGGTGTTTCCTGGCTGCCCCGGGGTGACTGAGCAGGAATTTCACATCCACCGGGCTTTTTACAGCTGACCCACTTCTCTGCCGGGTTGGTGTTGCAGGGGATGGTTCCCTGCTGGCAGGAAATGTGCAGCTTTTGCTGCTGCGTGGAGCTGCAGCTGGAATCGTGCTGCTGGCAGGAATGGCTGCAGCTCAGGGCTCTGTGCTGGCTGTGAGGCTGAGCTCGAAGCAGATGATCAGGTTTTGCTGCCTGTCTCTCCAGAGCATGTGCTGATCCAGCTGGAAACTCCCCAGCTGCTGTGGATTCTGGCTTTAGGAAGTTTAAGTTCTATTTCCAGGAAGGAACCTGTGTGAGTGCTGATTGTGTTTATAATATTAGGGTCCAGTTTTAAATCCCTTTTTGCGTAAGGGAATAACCAGGAGGAGGAATTCCAAAGTGCATTTTTGCCAAAGCTTGCTGAAAGCATTCATGGTCTGAGGTGCTCCTTCATACCCATTCTTGGAAGATCTCTGGATTAAACCCTGACTGCTGATAAACACATCCCCAACCACTTCAAACACACGTTTTCAGGGGTGGCACTGGCATGATCCACTGCTGGATCCACGTGGGCAGAACTTGGATCATCAGGGCTCTCCTGGATGCAGTGGTGTGTGGGCAGCTCTTCCTGCTGCCAGGGGCACAGCCTGGGGCTGCCCAGTGCTGCCCAGTAAGGGCGTTGTGCTGGACTGGGCTGGACTGGGCTGGATGGAAATCCCACACTGAGTTTCAGCTCCTGTTCCGTGACTGAGTCCTTGCCCTGGTGTCACATCCCCGTGGTGTCCTGCCTGTCCCCGTTGTGTGACATCCCCGTGGTGTCCTGCCTGTCCCCGTTGTGTGACATCCCCGTGGTGTCCTGCCTGTCCCCGTTGTGTGACATCCCCGTGGTGTCCTGCCTGTCCCCGTTGTGTGACATCCCCGTGCTGTCCTGCCTGTCCCCATGGTGTCCTGAGCCTGCCCAGCCATGAACCTCGGTGTGTGTTTTTGGGGGCTGAGTTCATTCCCTGTGGGAAATGCAAAGGATTCCCTGTGCTAACATTTCATCCCTGCTGGCCCAGCAGTGAGCCCTGAGCATTGGGTTTTGTTCAGCTCTTGTTGAATTTCCTGAACATCCAGCACTGAAAGTGGAAGGAAGGAGCAGCTGGGGCTCCATTCCCTTCCCTGGTCATGCTCCAGCCCCTTCCCAGCTCCTTCCATTCCCCTTGTCCCGGCTCCTTCNAGCCCCTGCAGGGCTCTCCTGTCAGGAGGGGCCCAGAGCTGCCCCCAGCACTGGAGGTGCCCCAGCAGTGCCAGCACAGGGGACAGGCACTGCCCTGGCCCTGCTGCCACCCCACAGCTGGCACAGCCCATGGCCAGTGGCCTCTTGGCCAGTTCCCTGTGCTTGTGCTGAGCCTGGGGTTTGGGACAGACCCTGGCACCTTTGCCAGCTCTGCTCCTTTGGAGCAGCAGTGTTTGTGTCACACAGAGCTGCCACCAGCGTGTCACACACCAGTGGTGGCACCAGCTCCATGTAAATCATGTCTCTGATGGGATTTGTTTGTCATAAATACTTCCCCTGATGCCTTAAGTTTTAGCTTTCCTATTTTCCAGATTCTGTAACTCTGAACTCCACACAAAGTGTTCCAAGTTCTCCTCCCAGCTCAGGCACACAAAACAATCCTTTTCCAGCCCTGGAAATCTGGAAATGCAGGATTTTGGGCAGCATGGCCAGAACAGCAGGGTTTCTCTGGGCTCTGTTGCAATAGGTTGGTCTGGAAGCAGAAAGTGGACTTTGAGTTGAGTTCAGCAAAACCATAATTAAAAGAGATGGGAAGAATGATTAAGTTTGGGAAAGCCGTCCAAGCCCATTAGTGAGATGTAAAGTAAAGAAATGGATTTTCTCCTGAGGATCCTGGGTTTTTGGAACCAGCAAACAGGGTCAGCAGGGGTTGGAATGAGATGATTTTATGGTCCCTTCCAGCCTCAATCATTCTGGGATTGCTGGATCAGGACAGTGTTGAGGATGCACAGTGATGGGTGCATCACTGCTATCAAACAGGGAACTCGTGTAGGGAGCAGCTGTGGCTGCCCCTGGATCCCTGGCAGTGCCCAAGGCCAGGCTGGACATTCCAGGGACAGTGGGAGGTGTCCCTGCCACGGCAGGGGTGGCACTGGGGGGGATTGAGGGTCCCTTCCCACCCAAACCATTCTGAGATCCTGTGATCCCAAGGTGCTGCTGCCTGGCATGGCTCCAGGCTGGGGCTCTGATTCCCAGCAGCCAAATCCTATGGGATGCTGATCCAGGGAACTGGAGGAAAAAACTGAGCTATGGGCAGAGCTCAGAGCCCCTGGCAGGGCCTGAAGGGGCTCCAGGAGAGCTGGAGAGGGACTGGGGACAAGGCATGGAGGGACAGGACACAGGGAATGGCTCCCAGTGCCAGAGGGCAGGGCTGGATGGGATCTTGGGCAGGAATTGTTCCCTGGCAGGGTGGGCAGGCCCTGGCACAGGGTGCCCAGAGCAGCTGTGGCTGCCCCTGGATCCCTGGCAGTGCCCAAGGCCAGGCTGGACATTCCAGGGACAGTGGGAGGTGTCCCTGCCATGGCAGGGGTGGCACTGGGTGGGCTCTGAGGTCCCTTCCAGCCCAAACCATTCCAGGATTAATGTTTTTTGTTGGTCAGAGCTGAGTTGTGCCTCTCAGACTCTGTCCTGTGGCACAGTAGGATTTTATTTATTTACACACGGTGACTAAAAGTGACTCAAGTGAAGGATCTTGGGATAAAAGATATGGGATTAAAAGGGGAGGGGAGAAGGCATTTTAGGTGTATCTGTTCTTTAAAGGTGCATCTGTTTCGTTCAGAGTCTCTTTAATCATTCCTGGTTCTTCTGGATCAGCTTGTCTGGCAGCACAGAGTTCCTGCTGCAGCTGGAGGTGTGAATGCTTTGTTTATCTAAGAGCTAATATTAAACATTTCCTGGAGAGCACAGATGAGGCTGTTATCAGGGGAGTGCACACTCATCTGGGGCTGCTCCTCTCCTGGCTGTCCCCAGGGCTGGGCGTGCTCAGCACAAGGAGCTTTGATCCTGGCTTAGCAAAGCCCCAGTGAGCCAGGACACAACAGCTGGGATCCCACTGATCCCTTTAGGGTGGGGAAGACCTCCAGGGTCAGGGAGTGCAGCCTAAGGCCGGGCTCTGGGCCTTGCTCTCTGGGATTTGGGTGCTTTGGGGGTTCTGGGCCCCAGCATAGGGGCCCCTCCTGACAGGAGAGCCCTGCAGGGGCTGCAGCGTGTCCAGGGAAGGGAACGGAGCTGGGGAAGGGGCTGGAGCCCCAGGAGAGGCTGAGGGAGCTGGGAAAGGGGCTCAGCCTGCAGAAAAGGAGGCTCAGGGGGGACCTTGTGGCTCTGCACAAGTCCCTGACAGGAGGGGACAGCCAGGGGGGGTCGGGCTCTGCTGCCAGGGAACAGGGACAGGACAAGGGGAAATGGCCTCAGGCTGGGCCAGGCCAGGCTCAGCTTGGACAGCAGCAGGAATTTCTCCATGGAAAGGCTGCTCAGGCCTTGGCAGGGGCTGCCNCCCTCCCAGAGCAGCCCAGCAGGGGTGGCAGGCGGCCAGACCTGTCCAGCCTCACCCTGCTGGGCTCCAGGAGGGCCTGGGAAGGGTTACCTGGGACAGGGACAGGGGGACATGGGAAGGGTTAACTGGGACAGGGACAGGGGGACATGGGAAGGGTTACCTGGGACAGGAGGGACAGGAGGACGTGGGAAGGGTTACCTGGGACTGGGACAGGAGGACATGGGAAGGGTTAATTGGGATAGGGGGACATGGGAAGGGTTGCCTGGGACAGGCTTGGATTCACCTGGGACAGTGGGAGGTGTCCCTGCCATGGCAGGGGGGTGGAGCAGGATGGACTTTGAGGTCCCTTCCCACCCAGAGCATTCCAGGATTCTGTAAAAGTCAGATTTTAACATCCCTTAACAAGAGGCTTTCCGGGATGGGGCCGTGAGCTGGAGCTTCCAGAGCTGGATGTCGGGATTTGTTCTGGGAGCAGCTCAGCAGGGGCCTGGCAAATGCAGGAGAGCTGGGCTGGGATAACCTGCTGTTCCTGCAGGGAATCAGTGAGGGACAGGGTCCTGGAAGGGCTCTGGGATAACCTGCTGTTCCTGCAGGGAATCAGTGAGGGACAG
Organism: Rhabdornis inornatus; assembly: GCA_013397075.1. Lineage (NCBI taxonomy): Eukaryota > Metazoa > Chordata > Aves > Passeriformes > Rhabdornithidae > Rhabdornis > Rhabdornis inornatus. The sequence continues at coordinate 32,569 of VWZS01010487.1, read as the reverse complement.
GGTCCTGGAAGGGCTCTGGGATAACCTGCTGTTCCTGCAGGGAATCAGTGAGGGACAGGGTCCTGGAAGGGCTCTGGGATAACCTGCTGTTCCTGCAGGGAATCAGTGAGGGACAGGGTCCTGGAAGGGCTCTGGGATAACCTGCTGTTCCTGCAGGGAATCAGTGAGGGACAGGGTCCTGGAAGGGCTCTGGGATAACCTGCTGTTCCTGCAGGGAATCAGTGAGGGACAGGGTCCTGGAAGGGCTCTGGGATAACCTGCTGTTCCTGCAGGGAATCAGTGAGGGACAGGGTCCTGGAAGGGCTCTGGGATAACCTGCTGTTCCTGCAGGGAATCAGTGAGGGACAGGGTCCTGGAAGGGCTCTGGGATAACCTGCTGTTCCTGCAGGGAATCAGTGAGGGACAGGGTCCTGGAAGGGCTCTGGGATAACCTGCTGTTCCTGCAGGGAATCAGTGAGGGACAGGGTCCTGGAAGGGCTCTGGGATAACCTGCTGTTCCTGCAGGGAATCAGTGAGGGACAGGGTCCTGGAAGGGCTCTGGGATAACCTGCTGTTCCTGCAGGGAATCAGTGAGGGACAGGGTCCTGGAAGGGCTCTGGGATAACCTGCTGTTCCTGCAGGGAATCAGTGAGGGACAGGGTCCTGGAAGGGCTCTGGGATAACCTGCTGTTCCTGCAGGGAATCAGTGAGGGACAGGGTCCTGGAAGGGCTCTGGGATAACCTGCTGTTCCTGCAGGGAATCAGTGAGGGACAGGGTCCTGGAAGGGCTCTGGGATAACCTGCTGTTCCTGCAGGGAATCAGTGGGTCCTGGAAGGGCTCTGGGATAACCTGCTGTTCCCGGAGGGAGTCAGTGGGTCCTGGAAGGGCTCTGGGATAACCTGCTGTTCCCGGAGGGAGTCAGTGGGTCCTGGAAGGGCTCTGGGATAACCTGCTGTTCCTGCAGGGAATCAGTGGGTCCTGGAAGGGCTCTGGGATAACCTGCTGTTCCCGGAGGGAGTCAGTGGGTCCTGGAAGGGCTCTGGCTGTGCACATGTGTCCAGGCAGGGCTGGGCAGTGCTCTGTCGCTGTGCAGAGTCCCTGTGGGCTCCGTGCCCGGCGCTCCGGGCGGTTCCGGGCCCGGCCCGAGCCAGGCCTGGCCTTTGGTGTGCTGGGCTCGGCTCCGGAGCTGCGGATCGAGGCAGGAAAGGAGGCATTTCCTGCCATCCCCCTCCCCGGCACCAGCATGGCCTCAAATGTCCCGGTGCCGTGTGCTGAGTGGCACCTGCACTGCTGCAGCTGCACTGCTGCAGCTTCCTGCAGCTCCCTGCACCGCTGCAGCTTCCTGCAGCTCCCTGCACTGCTGCTGGTTCCTGCAGCTCCCTGCACTGCTGCAGCTTCATGCAGCTCCTGCACTGCTGCAGCTCCCTGCAGCTTCCTGCACTGCTGCAGCTGCACTGCTGCAGCTCCCTGCAGCTCCCTGCAGCTTCCTGCACTGCTGCAGCTGCACTGCTACAGCTTCCTGCAGCTCCCTGTGTGGCTGCAGCTGCACTGCTGTAGCTGCACTGCTGCTGGTCCCTGCAGCTCCCTGCACTGCTGCAGCTTCCTGCAGCTCCCTGCATGGCTGCAGCTGCACTGCTGCAGCTTCCTGCACTGCTGCAGGTTCCTGCAGCTCGCTGCACTGCTGCAGCTTGCTGCAGCTCCTGCACTGCTGCAGCTGCACTGCTGCAGCTCCCTGTAGCTCCTGCACTGCTGCAGCTGCACTGGTGCCTGCCAGTCCCCGTGGAAGGCAGCACAGGCATCCCGGGGCGCTGGGGAAGGGCTGGCAGTGTGGCACTGGTACACAAATCCCGTTTTCATGGGGCAGAGTTTCCAACAGCCCCAGCACTGTCAGTCCCCATTTCCCTCAGCTTCCATTTGAGCCACGCCGCTCAGTAGCTGTGCCAGCCTGAAGATTTGGGGTTTTGGAAATGTGTCTGGGCACTTCCTGCAGCATTCCCAGTGCAGTTCCTGCCTGGGCAGCAGCTCCTTCTCCAGGGATGCTGTCTGAGGGCGGCACACTGGAAATAAAATTGGGAATTGCACTGAGGCCAATCTCTGGAACCTCTGTGCTCCTCCAGGGGTGCTGGGGAGGGATCAGGATCTCTGATTCTCCCAGTAAAATTGGGAATTGCACTGAGGCCGATCTCTGGAACCTCTGTGCTCCTTCAGGGGTGCTGGGGAGGGATCAGGATCTCTGATTCTCCCAGTAAAATTGGGAATTGCACTGAGGCCAATCTCTGGAACCTCTGTGCTCCTTCAGGGGTGCTGGAAAGGTGTGGAGGGTCTCTGATTCTCCCAGTAAAATTGGGAATTGCACTGAGGCAAGTCTCTGGAACCTCTGTGCTCCTCCAGGGGTGCTGGGGAGGGATCAGGATCTCTGATTCTCCCAGTAAAATTGGGAATTGCACTGAGGCCGATCTCTGGAACCTCTGTGCTCCTCCATGGGTGCTGGGGAGGGGTTGAGGGTCTCTGATTCTCCCTGATCTTGGAGAAGTCCAAGCCATTAAATGCAGGTTTTGGTGCAGTTAAATGTAAATTCAGAATGCAAAGGATTGACTTCTCAATCTGCTCTTGCTTGCCAGGTCCTGGAGAAATATCCCAACACACCCATGAGCCATAAAGAGATCCTTCAAGTTATCCAGAAAGAAGGGCTGAAGGAAATCAGGTGAGTTGGGGAAACCAGGAAAACCCCCTGGGGCTCTCAGGGGTTTAGTTTGCTGTTGACCCCCAGCTGCTGAGGAGTTTTGGGACTGAAATGTTGCAGGTTTGGAGTCTGGGTTTATCTGTTTGTAAGCAGCTCCCGAGGGCTTTTCTCCAGCAGGAAGCTGGGGAAGGCTCATCCCTGATCCCCAGGTGTGCAGGACTTGGCTCCAGCTCTTTTTTAGGATAACCCAGCCCTGCTCAGGGGTTCCAGGCTCCAGGGACTGAAGAAAACATAAAAAATTCTAATTTTTTCTTTAAAAATGAAGTGAATGGTCAGTTTGACCTGAGCAAAACTCAGAGTTACCCAGGGAGTAACAGAGCAGCCTCAGTTCAAGATTCTCACATAGAAAATGTAATTCCTGGTGCTGTTCTCCTTTGTGTGATGATTCCTTAGGGACATTCCTAAGGAAAACCTTTAATAAAAGCTTTGTTAAGTGAAAAGTCCTGCCAGGGAGGGAGTGGAAGCTGCCAGGTGAGCATGTGGGGCTCTCCAGGGTTTGAATCCTCCCACTGGGAGTTCTGGGAGAGCCTCTGGCAGGGGGTGAGGGGGTGTGAGCCTGCTCTCAGTTGGCTTTTAAATAAACCAAAGTGCCAAAACCAAAGATAGCTCTGCTGCCTTTTCCTCTCCATAACCAATAATATTCCATTTTTAACTTGGATTTGATGGAGAGCACCATCCTGGGAGCCTCTGGCCAAACACAGCAGCTGCTTTTGCCCAAGGAATGGTGAAAGAAGGAAATATTTTGGGATAAATAAAGGATTCCCACAAAGCACCTCCTCCCTCAGCCCTGGCAGCTGTGACTTTGGGGTGTGTTTGTTGTGGGTTTTAACTCCCTCACATCCTGGGAGGTGATGAGTTAAACATCACCTTTCCCATCAGGATTTGGAAATCCCAGATTCAGCGAGCTGAGAACAGGTTTGGAGGGGGCAAGAGGTTTTTCCAGAGGCTGGGAATGATCCCTGGGATGAGCTTGGGCAGGAGCAGCTCCAGGGCATGGGGGAAAAGCCCCAGGGCTGGTGTGGAGGGTTTGGAATTGCAGTGGGATGTGAAGAAAATCAGGAATTTCAGAAATTTCTGGTTTTGGGGGATCTTGGGTAGGAGCAGCTCTTGGAATCCCCAGGGCTGTTTTGGGGGGTTTGGAATTGCAGTGGGATGTGGAAGAAAATCAGAGATTTCTGATTTTAGGTGGCCTTGGGTAGGAGCAGCTCCAAGGACTTGGAATCCCCAGGGCTGGTGTGGAGAGTTTGGAATTGCAGTGGAAGAAAATCAGGAATTTCTGGTTTTGGGGAGTCTTGGTAGGAGCAGCTCCAGGGTTTGGGGGAAGCCCCAGGGCTGGTGTGGAGAGTTTGGAATTGCAATGGGATATGAAGAAAATCAGGGATTTCTGATTTAGGGGGATTTCTGCCATGTGCAGGACAATTTGGGGATTTTTGGACAAGAGCAGGGCTTTGATAAAATTGTTTTGTGGCAGTGCAGATCCCAGGGGGATCCTGGCTGAGCTCAGCTTTATTTAGGATTTTACTCAAGGGATTTTAGTGGTGACATTTGTCAAGGTTGAGCCTGGATTCCTCAGACATCCCAGAGCTAAAATCCCTTTTTTTATGTGAACTGTTCCCTGCTCTGGAATGCCTGGGATTGATGGCATAGCTGAGTCAGCAGCAGGGAATCACTTCTGCCTGACCAGGAGTCACTTTTAAATCAAAAATGTTCATTTGTTGTTGCATTTCCTTGGTCTCCCTGGGTGTGCTAAGGTCAGTGTAAGAGCATCTCATCAAAATGAGCTTTTTGGGAGATAGCTCTGCTGCCTTTTCCTCTCCATAACCAATAATATTCCATTTTTAACTTGGATTTGATGGAGAGCACCATCCTGGGAGCCTCTGGCCAAACACAGCAGCTGCTTTTGCCCAAGGAATGGTGAAAGAAGGAAATAATCAAAGCACTGAGTTCATCTCTGAGATGAGAGACAGGGGCAGGGTGCTCTGGCTCCTTCACTTCAAATATCCATGGGATTTCTGACATAAAAAGTCAGACTCTTGAACCACTTTTTGAGGGGAAAAAAGGCACAGAAGCCCAAATTTCCCTTTCCACTGTGCCTGGCTGCTCCAGCCCGGCCTTGGGCACTGCCAGGGATCCAGGGGCAGCCACAGCTGCTCTGGGCACCCTGTGCCAGCCCTGCCCACCCTGCCAGGGAACAATTCCTGATTCCCAAGATCCCATCCAGCCCTGCCCTCTGGCACTGGGAGCCATTCCCTGTGTGCTGGGACACCCTGGGATCTTGGATATTGCTCACCTTGAGTGTCTGGGGTAGGACAGGACACCCAGAGGTTCCTTGCTAAGGAATCCCCAGCCTGGGTGACCTCAGATCCCCCTGAGTGAGGTTTTTGGAATGTGGATCTGGTAGAAATTCCATGAAAACATTTGCAGCCTCTCTGGGGTTGCCCTGTGCAGGATTTCCCACTCACAGCTGGGATCCTGTGGCTGTTCCACAGCATTTCACTGGTGGGAAAGGGGAATTTGTTGGAAGCATTTTCCTTGTGGGATGGTTCAGTGTTTGTCTCTGAGCTCCTTGGGGTCCTGGCTGCAGCAGGGAGGGCTCCAGGGAGCCCCTGCAGCTCCCAGGTGGAATTTTCTGGAACACCTGGAGAGAGCCCAGAGCTGCTCCAGAGCTGGAGCCCCAATCCCAAGGAACCCAGAGACAAACACTAAACTATCCCACAAGGAAAATTCTTCCAAGAAATTCCCCTTTCCCTGGAGAGCAGAAGGATCCAGGGAGAGCTCAGAGCCCCTGGCAGGGCCTGAAGGGGCTCCAGGAGAGCTGGAGAGGGGCTGGGGACAAGGGCTTGGTTCTGAACCACTCAGAACACAGAGATGAGTTGGTAGAATCCATAAATAATAAATAAATGTAGGGCAAAATGTTGGTTTGAAATGGAATAGCTCAACAAGAATTGAGAGGTTGGGTTGCTACCACTGGCAGGGAGGATTAAATACAATTATTTATTGTGTGGAGGAGGAGCTCCTCAGGTGGCTCTGTGTATAAAACTCTCACAAAGCATGAAATCCAAAACTGACAGAATGTTCATTCCCCTTCTCTCATCCCAGCCTGCTTGTAGCAGTTTTGGCTGTTTTTCCAGGATAAAATTGCAGAGGAGTTTTCCTGCTGTGCAGGAGGATGTTCAGTGTTGCAAGGAGAAGAGTGTGTGGTTTAAATTTCTTCTATAAAAATGCAGTGGATGGTCAGTGTGACCTAAGCAAAAGTCAGAGTTACCCAGGGAGAAACAGAGCAGCCTCAGTTCAAGATTCTCACATAGAAAATGTAATTCCTGCTGCTTCCTCTGTTGGTGAGGAGCCTCAGAGCTTGGAAAACACCAGAGCTAAAAAATCATCAAAAAATCATCAAAAAATAATCATAAAAAATAATAAAAAACCCCTGGATTTGGGGTTTCTCTTCAGTACAGGCTGCCTTGTGGCTCTGTAGCAGAAATACAGAGAGGATCCCAAAAAGTTAAGTTAAATTTTAAAATTTGAAATTAAGCTAAATTTTAACTCTGGGCCCCAGAAGCCTTGGAGAAAGGAGCTTCTCTTGTGATTGCTGCTCTGGGATGAGGAGCTGCTGGTTCCCATTTGGTGACATTTTTGGGGAGCCCATGATCACCCCTGGGCTAAGGAAGCTCCATAAAACCCCGGGAGTTTGGGGTTCAGTGCTGGGGGGATAAGGAGTGAGTAAATTCCTGCTCCACGGTGTTTCCACATGGGGAACATTCCAGATGTGCAATAATTTACATTTTTGGGAGCCCGTGGGGTGAGGAAGCTCCATGAAACCTCTGGGAATTTGATGTTCAGTGCTGCTGTGCTCCCTGGTAGCAATTCTGAGGGGAATAAGGAGTGAGTAAATTCCTGCTCCATGTTGTTTACACATGAGGAACACTCCAGATGTGCAATAATTTACATTTTGGGGAGCCCATGGAGTGAGGAAGTTCCTGCTCCATGAAACCCCCAGAGTTTGGGGTTCAGTGCTGCTGTGCTCCCTTTGAGCAGTGCTGGTGGAATAAGCAGTGAGTAAATTCCTGCTCCAGGTTGTTTCCACTCCAGATGTGCAATAATTTACATTTTTGGGAGCCCATGGGGTGAGGAAGCTCCATGAAACCCCGGGAGTTTGGGGTTTGGTCCTGGTGGGATAAGCAGTGAGTAAATTCCTGCTCCACGGTGTTTCCACGTGGGGAACATCCCCAGAGTTCCCTGCCAGGTGCAGTGGCCGTGGGGGTTCCCCATGGAAGCACCTGGCAGTTCTGCTGCCCCCCTTGGGCCGTGGTTGGGCTGTGGGGGGAGGTTTGGGGTGGCTTGGTGACAGCTCCGTTGTTCTGGGACGTTGTTAAAGGGGTGTTTCTCTCCTTTTTTTGGGCTGCACTCCACCTGCAGAAGGTAAGACCACGCACCCAGCTGCTGCCCTGCCTTTCCCTGATCCCAAAGCTGCTCCTGGTTGTAACCCTGGAGTAAGCCCAGAGTAACCAACGCTGTGCTGCCCCAGCTGGGGTCCCTGGGCTTGGGAGCTCGTGGCTGCCTGTGTCCCTGTCCCTGCTGCCTGTCTGGGGCTGGCTTTGCATGTGGGGTTCGTGCTGCATGTGGGGAAAACGCTTCCCTAACACCTAATCCCTGTCCTGCTCCTGGGATTCCCAGCCCTGGGAATGGGGGGCAGGGGGTGGATGCACCCTGGGGGGGAGCCCTGGCTCACAAACAGGGGATTCTGCAAAGGGAAAATGGGGAATTATCCTCTGAATCCCAGAACAGGGGATTCTGCAAAGGGCAAATGGGGAATTATCCTCTGAATCCCAGAACAGGGGGATTCT
>VWZS01010487.1:7588-24605 GCA_013397075.1 Rhabdornis inornatus | reverse complement strand
GGAAAATGGGAAATTCTCCCCTGATTTATAGAACAGGGGATTCTGCAAAGGGAAAATGGGAAATTCTCTGAGCAGAGTCTTGATCCAGGCAGTGAGGTGGGAAATGATTCCTGGGGGATTCTTTGGAGCTTCCCTGGGGCTGTGACATCACTGGGGACAAACCAGGACATTCCCAGGGGATTTTCCCTGCCCTGCAGCTCCCTGTGCCTGCAGAGTCACTCCAGGGTCTGCTGGGCTGGGAAAATGGAGCTGGAGAACAAATTCACCTGGGGACAGAGAGGGAAATCCCTGTGGGATGGGCTGGGAGAGGGCTGGAAAATCCAAATACATCCCAAAGGGGAGCAGGGGGGAAGGGTTTGGTCATTTCCATTTGGGAATTGGAAAAGTCACCTCAGTCCCTGAGGCTTTGGAGGAGGACTGGTGGGAAAAGGGATTCCAGAGGGGTTGGAATGGGAAAAGGGATTCCAGAGGGATTCCAGAGGGATTGGAATGGGAAAAGGGATTCCAGAGGGATTCCAGAGGGGTTGGAATGGGAAAAGGGATTCCAGAGGGATTCCAGAGGGATTGGAATGGGAAAAGGGATTCCAGAGGGATTCCAGAGGGGTTGGAATGGGAAGAGGGATTGCAATGGGGAAGGGATTCCAGAGGGATTCCAGTGGGAAAAGGGATTCCAGGGGGTTTGCAGTGGGGAAGGGATTCCAGGGGGATTTCAGTGGGAAAAGGGATTCCAGAGGGGAAGGGATTCCAGGAGGATTGGAATTGGATTGGAATGGGGAAGGGATTCCAGAGGAATTGCAGTGGGAAAAGGGATTACAATGGGAATAGGGATTCCAGAGGGAAGAGATGCTCCAGGGGATTCCAGAGGGATTCCAGAGGGAAGGGATGCTCCAGGGGATTCCAGAGGGATTCCAGAGGGAAGGGATGCTCCAGGGGATTCCAGGGGGGATTCCAGAGGGAAGGGATGCTCCAGGGGATTCCAGAGGGATTCCAGAGGGAAGGGATGCTCCAGGGGATTCCTCAGTGGGAAGGATCCTGCAGCTCCTCCCTTCCCAGCAGCTCTCAGAGCAAACTCCTCACCCTGGTGTTCATTTCCCACTCAAACCCCTTTTCCCTGCTTGGAATTTAATGAGGGGTTTCAATCATCCCGTAGGAGTGGTGGCTGGAATTTGGGAATTCTGGGGAATTCGGGGTTTGTGTGGGGCAGGTCAGGGAATCCTGAACAGGGCAGAGCTCAGAACAGCAATTCCTTTTCCCTTCAAATTCCTGCAGACTCTGCTTTGGCCCTTCCAGCAGCCACAGGAAATAAGGGATGTGCCACCCTGCTGGCACAGGGACTGGCACCTGCTGGAGGTGCCAGCTCACCAGGGCAGGTGTGGGGATGGGAAAGGGTCGTTTGCAGAGCAGGATAAATATTTACAAGTTACCAAAACCCCTTGTTCAGCCAAAAATGTAAAAAAAAAATACAATGATGGGGAATTCACAGGTCAGGAAATTGCAGAAATCTCTTAAATTGATCATTTTTAGCTGGATTAGAGGGAAATCTTCACTAACTGGGCCCAGTTTGGGGTTCCTGGTTCCAGTTTGAGGTTCCTGTTTCCAGTTTGGAGGTTCCTGTGCCCAGTTTGGAGGTTCCTGTGCCCAGTTTGGAGGTTCCTGTGCCCAGTTTGGAGGTTCCTGTGCCCAGTTTGGAGGTTCCTGTGCCCAGTTTGGAGGTTCCTGTGCCCAGTTTGGAGGTTCCTGTGCCCAGTTTGGAGGTTCCTGTGCCCAGTTTGGAGGTTCCTGTGCCCAGTTTGGAGGTTCCTGTGCCCAGTTTGGAGGTTCCTGTGCCCAGTTTGGAGGTTCCTGTGCCCAGTTTGGGGTTCCTGTGCCCAGTCTGAGGTTCCTGTGCCCAGTTTGGGGTTCCTGTGCCCAGTTCGAGGTTCCTGTTTCCATTTTGGAGGTTCCTGTGCCCATTTTGGAGGTTCCTGTGCCCAGTTTGGGGTTCCTGTTCCCAGTTTGAGGTTCCTGTTTCCATTTTGGAGGTTCCTGTGCCCATTTTGGGGTTCCTGTGCCCAGTTTGGGGTTCCTGTTTCCATTTTGGAGGTTCCTGTTCCCATTTTGGAGGTTCCTGTGCCCAGTTTGGGGTTCCTGAGTGCTGGATGCCATGGGAACACGATGGTTCCATTGAATTTACAGCTCACACGAGGCAGGAGTTTGGGGTGTGAAAATACAGATTCTCCCCCAGTCAGCCCCGTTCCATTTCAGACTCCCCTGGGATTTGGTGACTGATTTTTGCCATGAACATTTTCTGCCAGGCTCTGCCAGCTTTGGGGCAGCTCTCAGGGGACAGAGACTGGCACAGGAGATGGGCAAACCTGGGCAAACCAAATAAAAACCTGGGAGGAGCTGTGAAGCAGGGAATCAGTTGGGTAGGAGCAGTGGGGATGGCAGGGAGGAAAGCTGTAGTAAAGCTGTAGTAAAGCTGTAGTAAAGATGTTCCTGCCAAGGTTTCGTTCCTGGGGGAGCTCCCAAATTGGCTCTGGAGTCCCTGAGGTGCTTGGTCAGTGCTGCCACCCTGCCCTGGGGCAGCTTTTATTGAGGATTTGCTGTCTGGGCACAGCTCAGGGTCCTGGCAGGGCTCTGCTGCCAGCCTGGAGATCCCTGGGAGTGGGAGGGATCCCAGTAATCCCTGTGATCCACAGGCTGGGAGGACTGGGAACAGCAGCAAATCATGAAATCAATAATCAAATCAGTCATCAAATCAGTCATCAGATCATCAAATCAATCATCAAATCATTGAATCATCAAATCAGTCATCAAATCATCAAATCCCAGACTGGTTTGGGTGGGAAGGACCTTAGAGCTCCCCCAGTGCCACCCCTGCCATGGCAGGGACACCTCCCACTGTCCCTGGAATGTCCAGCCTGGCCTTGGGCACTGCCAGGGATCCAGGGGCAGCCACAGCTGCTCTGGGCACCCTGTGCCAGCCCTGCCCACCCTGCCAGGGAACAATTCCTGATTCCCAAGATCCCATCCAGCCCTGCCCTCTGGCACTGGGAGCCATTCCCTGTGTCCTGTCCCTCCAGGCCTTGTCCCCAGTCCCTCTCCAGCTCTCCTGGAGCCCCTTTAGGGGGGGCATCCCTTTAGGATGTCCCCCCTGAGCCTCCTTTTCTCCAGGCTGAGCCCCTTTCCCAGCTCCCTCAGCCTCTCCTGGGGCTCCAGCCCCTTCCCCAGCTCCGTTCCCTTCCCTGGACACGCTGCAGCCCCTGCAGGGCTCTCCTGTCAGGAGGGGCCCAGAGCTGCCCCCAGCACTGGAGGTGCCCCAGCAGTGCCAGCACAGGGGACAGGCACTGCCCTGGCCCTGCTGCCACCCCACAGCTGGCACAGCCCAGGGATCACTGGCCTCTTGGCCACCTGGGCTTTGGCAGGTGAGGAATTCCCCTCAGCTCTGTGCAGGGTCCCCATGTGGTTGCCAGCAGGGCCACCAGGGTGGCACAGGCTGTGACCCTCCTGTCCCTGCTCGTGTCCCTGCCTTGGGGACACAGCTCACAGCTGAGCTTGCTCCTGTCTGCAGCAGGATGGTCAAAAACCAAACAAAAACCAGACAAAAACCAAACAAAAACCGAACAAAAACCGAACAAAAACCGAACAAAAACCAGACAAAAACCGAACAAAAACCAAACAAAAACCGAACAAAAACCGAACAAAAACCAGACAAAAACCAAACAAAAACCCGACAAAAACCAAGCAAAAACCAAACAAAAACCAGACAAAAACCAAACAAAAACCAAACAAAAACCGAACAAAAACCAGACAAAAACCAAACAAAAACCAAACAAAAACCCCTCCCACATGGTGAAAAGCTGGATCTGTCCCCACTGTCCTGGCTGCCCCTTCCCAGGGGGAATTGCACAATTGGTTCCCATTTGTTGCCCCAGAACCCCTGTGCCAGTACAGCACGGGTTCTTTTTAGGGGAAAAACCCCCAACACAACCTTGAATCCTTCTGGAGCCCATCCCCAGCTCACCCCAGAGCCTGGAAGGTTCCTGTGCCCAGTTTTGATGGTTGGCAGAGAAATTTTGGAGAGCCTGAACATGGCGGGGTTTTTGTTTGAATTTTCCTGGGATTGCAGCATCCGTGGGCTGCTTTCCCTGGTGCTTCTTGGGGCAGCTTCAGCCCCTTGGGAATGGGATATGGGTGTGGGGTCCCTAAANCTGGGGTCCCTGTTCCCTTTGGGAATGGGATGTGGATGTGGGGTCCCTGGGGTCCCTGTTCCCTTTAGGAATGGGATGTGGATGTGGGGTCCCTGGGGTCCCTGTTCCCTTTAGGAATGGGATGTGGATGTGGGGTCTCTGGGGTCCCTGTTCCCTTTGGGAATGGGATGTGGATGTGGGGTCTCTGGGGTCCCTATTCCCTTTGGGAATGGGATGTGGATGTGGGGTCTCTCCCTGTGCCTGGGGGGGTCCCTGGGGGCTGGGGGGGCTCGCCAGCAGCACGGGGCCACTCCTGGGGTCTCTCTGCAGCGGGACATCCCCCCTGGCCTGCCTGAATGCCATGCTGCACACCAACTCCCGGGGTGAGGAGGGCATCTTCTACAAGGTGCCGGGACGGATGGGTGTCTACACCCTCAAGGTGAGTGCCAGGGCTCAGGGCACCGCTGGAAAAAAGGGTTGGGTTGGGATCCCACAGTCCCTGAGGCTGGAAAAACCCAAAGGGATCCTCGAGTCCAAGCTTGTCCTCAGCCCCCACATCCAGGAATTCCTTGGGCACCTGCAGGGATGGGCACTGCAAACCTCCCTGGGAGCCCCTGGGCACCCTTTCCATGGGGAAATTCCTGCTGGTGTCCAGGTGATCCAGGGTAATCCCAAAAGGGACCTGATCCCTCCCTGATGCTGCTCTTTACCCACAGTGCAGTTTGCTGATGGTAATTACTGTCCCGGAGCTGAAAGAGTAATTAGAATGTTAATGAAGCTTGTATCTAGAAATGAAAAATCACCTTGTCCTCAGGCAGGGAATAATGGGGAATTGTCTGGTTGGCTTCTGTAAAAATGAGCTGTGTTTTCACACCATCCCTGATTGGTGTGGATTTGTCTCACCCTTTCCATGGTGCCACCCCTGCCATGGCAGGGACACCTCCCACTGTCCCAGGCTGCTCCAGCCCCAATGTCCAGCCTGGCCTTGGGCACTGCCAGGGATCCAGGGGCAGCCACAGCTGCTCTGGGCACCCTGTGCCAGCCCTGCCCACCCTGCCAGGGAACAATTCCTGATTCCCAAGATCCCATCCAGCCCTGCCCTCTGGCAGTGGGAGCCATTCCCTGTGTCCTGTCCCTCCGTGCCTTGTGTTTGAGTTCTTGGTCAGGGAATTCAGGAAGGGCAGCTGAGGAATCACAGTGGGGACAGAGCCCAGGGTGTGTCACCTGCATTCAGCGTTTCCAGGACTCCCGGGAGGGTTTGGGGCCAGCACTGGAGGAGCTGTGGGGCATTAAAGGGTCGGGGTTGGTGCTTGGTGAACAAAACCCGTGTGGATTTAGGGGATTTGTTGGGGCTGTCCCTGTCACCTGGCTGACTGTGCTGTGGCTCTGTCGTGTCCCCTGGCAGAAGGACATCCCAGATGGGCTGAAGGAGCTGTCAGAGGGCTCTGAGGAGAGCAGTGATGGCCACTCAGACTCGCAGAGCTCGGAGCACAGCAGCTCCAGCAGCGACGGCTGCGCCACCAAGGAGGGCAAGAAGAGCAGGTGGAAAAGGAAAGGTGAGTTCCTGTCCTGCTCCAGCTGTGGGCAGGGCCTGCAGGGGTTAATCCAGCACATCTCAGAGCCATCCCAGCTGGCCTGGGCTCTTCCTGCAGGTGTGGGTGCCCCAGGGTGGGCAGGGAAGGGGTGGGTACCTGTGCCAGGTGAGCTCAAGGCTCTGACACCTCCCAGGCTGCTCCTGCCAGGCTTTCCCTCCCATCCCCTGCACCCCTGGCTCCTGGAGGGTTTGACTCTGAGTTCTGGCCTGGTTTAGGTTCCTCTCCCTCAGTATTTGGATATTTAATTTATTTTGATTAGTGTTCATCCTTAATCCACTCTTTTCCTTCTTCTGCTCCCCTCACTCGTGCACACAATTCCTTGCCCGGGACAGGACATGATTTAAAAGGTGTTGACAGTGCCCTGGCACTGCTGGGTGAGGTTGGGAGGTCCCAGAGCTGCCAAACCTGCCCAGGGGGCTCACCTGGGCCAGCCCCACCCAGCCCTGCCCTGCAGGCCAGCACCAAACTCTGCTCTGTGCAGCTGAAGGCATTGAAAGCACCAGGAAAGTGCAAAATGTTACAAGAACCTTAGAAATCCAACTTGACTCCAAATCCATCCTCTGACAGGAAAGCTGTAGAAAGTCTGGTCGAAATATTTTCATTTTTAACAAATCATCTCCTAGTATTTGGTCAATAAGATTGAAATATTTTTATTTTTGACAAATCATCTCAAAATATTTGGTCAATAAGGGAGATTCTGGCTGCTTTTCCTGTATTTCCAATGTTCCAATCTTAGGTAAAAGCCTGAGAGGGAATTTATGTAAATTTTAGAGAGATCTTTATGTAGAGATTTGAGATAAAAGTTTTATACATCACATAACCAAAGGGCTGGAAAGGAAGGAGGAACCTGGGTGAGTGGAATTCTAATGTGGAATGGAATGGAATGGAATGGAATGGAATGGAATGGAATGGAATGGAATGGAATGGAATGGAATGGAATTCTTATCCTGAAACAGCTGCCAGAAGTACCCAAAACAAGACAATTTGGAAGTATAAATTAAAAAAAAAAGGGGGTTTGCTCCTCTCTGAGGTCTGGCTGGTACTGATGGTTTTTCCTGGAATGGCACTTTTTTAAAAGTCCTGTTCTCTGGGTGTTAATTAATGATGGGTGTTAATGCTCTGGGGGTGGTGAGCACCCAGTGCTGAGTGAATTAGGAATGATGAAGGAAATCCCATGTTCACTCACTCCAAGGAATTCCCTGCTGCTCCTGGCTTTCTCCTTCACATCCCTTTCAGAATTCCATGAAGAACAAAGCGGGAGTGGCTGCTCTGGGACAGGGATTCTGGAGCTGCAGCTCCCTCCCTGCCCTGGGAATTTGTTGTGTCTCTGTTTCCTCCCCCAGTCCCTGAGCAGGGGCTGTGATGGCCCTTCCTGAGCCAGAATTCCATGTGGATTCACCTCCCAGGCACTGAACTCTGGTCACAGCAGCCCAGATGTTCCAGCAGAGGTTGGAAATGCACATCTGTGTCCAGTTCTTGTGACAGGAGAGCCCTGGAGGGGCTGGAGCCCCAGGAGAGGCTGAGGGAGCTGGGAAAGGGGCTCAGCCTGGAGAAAAGGAGGCTCAGGGGGGACCTTGTGGCTCTGCACAAGTCCCTGACAGGAGGGGACAGCCAGGGGGGGTCGGGCTCTGCTGCCAGGGAACAGGGACAGGACAAGGGCAAATGGCCTCAGGCTGGGCCAGGCCAGGCTCAGCTTGGACAGCAGCAGGAATTTCTCCATGGAAAGGCTGCTCAGGCCTTGGCAGGGGCTGCCCAGGGAGCTTTGCAGTGCCCAGCCCTGCAGGTGTCACCTGGATGTGGCACTCAGTGCTCTGGGCTGGGGACAAGGAGGGGATCAGGCACAGCTTGGAATCCATGGCCATGGGAAGATTTTCCACCCTCAGGTTTTTTGGGATTTTGTGAAGCTCAATCAATCTCTTCCTGAAGCATTTTTAAATTCAGATCACTGTGAGTCACCTTCTTCAGGCACTCAGTGACACTTTGGGGTCATTTTCACCAAGTGTTGTCCCCATTGCTGTGTCCTGGAGCAGCTGTGGTGGGGAGCTGCAGTCCTGCAGGGGATTCAAGAGCTGTGCTGGCAGTGCCCAAGGCCAGCCTGGACACTGGGGTTGGAGCAGCCTGGGACAGTGAAAGGTGTCCCTGCCCATGGCAGGATGGGCTTTAAGGTCCCTCCATCTCAAACCACTCTGGCATTCTGTAAAGTCTGCAGGGAGAGTTTAATTTAATTTTCAGTATTTCATTTCCTTCATACATTGGAAGGATTCTTTCCATTTCCTCCAGCAAACACTGCAGCTTCATGATCTTGCTACATCCAGAAAGCAACATTTAATACCCAGCAAGGACCATGGAGAGCAGAACTGGAGCAGAAAAAGGGCTCATCTCCCCCCCAGCCATGGTTCATGGTTCATGGTTCATGGCCCTGTCCTGCACTCAGGGAGGAGTGGAAGTGGAAATGAGGGAATCTGGCAGTGCCCATCCCAACTCCCATCCTCACTTTGGGGCACCAGGAGAGGCAGGGCTGAGATCCCCAAGCTTCCCCTGAGCTTTTTCCTGCTGGTTTTATTTCCAGTTTTGTCCATTTGTTTGCATTTTTTAACCAGTGAAGTGCCACATTCCAGTGAGGAGGATTCCTCTGGAGCTGTGGAGCAGCAGCCCTGGAGTGCTGGGACATGGCACACACAAAAACCTCTTTCCTCATTAACAAAATCCTACATTTTAGGGAGGAGCTGGAGAATATCCCAAATACAGGGCTGTCCCTCAGCTGTGAGGGTGGGGTGGGCATTCCCAGTCCTTTGGGATCCAGCCCATCCCCCCAGGGGTTTTCTTTTTTGGGAAGCCAGGGCAGAGCTGGTTCTTCCTGCAGGCTTTGGTTGTGCCAGGAGGGAATGGGATAAAAACCCAGAGTGGGGCAGGCAGGAGCTCTGTGCCAGGAAAGAATGGGATAAAAACCCAGAGTGGGGCAGGAGCTCTGTGCCAGGAAAGAATGGGATAAAAACCCAGAGTGGGGCAGGAGCTCTGTGCCAGGATAGAATGGGATAAAACCCAGAGTGGGGCAGGCAGGAACTCTGTGCCAGGAAAGAATGGGATAAAACCCAGAGTGGGGCAGGAGCTCTGTGCCAGCAGGGAATGGGATAAAACCCAGAGTGGGGCAGGCAGGAATTCTGTGCCAGGATAGAATGGGATAAAAACCCAGAGTGGGGCAGGCAGGAGCTCTGTGCCAGGGCTGTGCTCATCCCCAGTAAAACAGGAAATGTGTCTGGATGCCAGCAGCAGCCACTTCCTCCTGTGTGCACGAGCAGAGTGTGCTGCCTGCACACAGCCCCTCTGCACTTTGGGAGGGAGGACAGGAGCCCCAGTGGCTCTGCAGAGCCCCGTGGGTCCCAGCAGGGGCTGGCAGCAGCAGGAATGCTCCTGGGGCAGCTCCAGGCACTGCTCTGTGCAGGTAAGGCAGGAATTTGGGGCACAGTTGTCCTTTTTGGGGCCTCCCTGTGGCCATGGGGGTGACACAGACCCCGTGTCCTGTCTCCCCTGCAGGTGAAGCAGCTGCTTCCCTGAGTTTGGTGATAAAAACAGCTTTTTTGGGATAAAAAAAGGCATATTGGAGGGAAACACCTCAGCTCATCACAGGGAGGAAGTTTTGGATGTTGGGGACAATCCCTTCATGGAAAAGGTGCTCAAAAGGTGCTCATGGAGTGCCCATCCCTGCAGGGATTTAAAGATGTGGCACTTGGGGACAGTGGTGGCCTGGGTAGGGCTGGGACCCCCTGCTCTCCAAAGGCTTTTCCAGCCCAGACAATTCCATGATTCTCAAGGGATGCTGCTGGCATCCTGGGGTTCTGTGATGTTTGGAACTATCCTGGAAGCTGGAACTGCCTTGTTCAGGTGCTTTTGCTGTTTTCTCACCAGGGTTGTGCAGGACAAGCTGCAGGAGGTTGTGAAGCACAGCTGCAGTCCTGGGGCTCCCCCAGCAAAACCACCCCGAGTTTCTGTGTTAAAAGGGAAAAATATGGGGGAAAAAAAGAGATTGTAAAGCCAGCCTGAAGGGGAAAATAAGCAAGGCAGATTATGGATAATCCTTCTCCATCAGCCAGGGATCAGCTTGGCCTGAATTTTTGTACACCTGAGGATCCCTGCTGGCTCCCAGAGTTTTGTTTGGCCAGCTCAGTGTCCAAAATCTCTGTATTCAGTGGCTGTAAAAAGTCAGGTACTGAAAACACGTCGGAAGATTTGGGTGAGGTTAAAATAGGTCGGAGCAAGAGCTCTTGAGTGGGGCAGTGCAGGGAAGCACCTGCAGCAGTTAAAGGCTGCCCTGTGCTTGGGAAAATGGGAATTAGGGATAAAACTGCTCTGAACTGGAGATTTCTGCATTATCCCTTGGCACAGAGGAAACCCTGGGAGCCAGGGAAGTGCCAGGTCTCAGCTGGAGGGTGGCACCTGCTCTGCTGGGGCAGCTTGGTGACCTCCAAGGGCCAGGAACAAGAGAAAAAAAAAAGGGAAGGGATTCTGTTTGGGTTCTGACACTGCTTCTTCCTGCTGAAGGCTGGGTGGAAATACCAGCTTTTCTAAAAGCAGCAATTCCTGCATGTGACTGGGGGGAAGCTGCTTCCTGAGGATCCCCTTGTGCAGTTCAGCAGGGATCTGCATGCACAGAAATGTCCTTTTTCCCTTTTTTTTTAGTTAATTGAGCTTCTCTTCTGCCCACCCAGCCCAAGCTGTGCCTGATCCCCTCCTTGTCCCCAGCCCAGAGCTCTGAGTGCCACATCCAGGTGACACCTGCAGGGCTGGGCACTGCAAAGCTCCCTGGGCAGCCCCTGCCAAGGCCTGAGCAGCCTTTCCATGGAGAAATTCCTGCTGCTGTCCAAGCTGAGCCTGGCCTGGCCCAGGGATCCTCTGAGATCATTTGGGAGCCTCTGGGCTTGCCAGGGGGTTTTAGTGCACCTTTGGAAATTCCTGGAAATCAGTCCAGGGTGGGAGCTGGAAGTGCTGCTGGCTGGAGTTCCCTGTGCTGTTCCTGAGCAGATCAGGAAGAGTTGGTCCCAGAGCACTGCAGGAGGAAGAGCTGGAGCTGCTGCTCTGGATGGGCTCTGACAGTGGCAGCTCCAAACTCACCCTCAGTGGTGAAGAAGGGACTGAATTTAGTCTCAGCTCATCCCTGGCAGTGCCCAAGGCCAGGCTGGACGGGGCTGGGGACACCCTGGGACAGTGGCAGGTGTCCCTGCCATGGCACTGCAGGGGCTCTGAGCTCCCTTCCCACCCAAACCCCTCTGGGATTTGGTGATTTGGGATTTGCTGAGCTTTGAGGGACTCTCTGTGCTCGGGGCTGGCTGTGGCTCAGGGACAGACGTGACTTCAGCACATGTGGTGTCCCAGACAGCCACGGGGACACTGAAAAAGAGAAGAGCTTGTTCTGAAGAAGTGTGAGAAGGATCTGCACTGTCACACACATGGGGGGTTTCACACTTGGGGCATTCCCAGGGCACACTCCCAGGGTTCCTTCTCCAGAGCAAACACAGGATTAATTAAATCAATTAATTTTAATTAATTTATTTTTTAATTAATTAAAAAATGAATTCTCTTTGGTGTATTCTTACTCCAAGGGCAGGGGTGCAGTCAGTGCAGCCCAGGCTCCCTTCACATTCCCCACCTGGCACCACCAGGGAAGGATTTGGCTTCTGGAGCAGCTGCCCAGCATCCAGCAGTGTGCTGGGATTCCTGCTGTGCTTTTTACAGCTGAGTGTTGCCAGGAATGTCCTGAGCACGGCACAGGAGCAGCTCTGTCAGCACGGGGGGTTCTCTCTTTTCTCTCTCTCTGGTAATTTGGTGTTGCTGCTGTTGAACCATGGCCAGGGGGAGCCTCCCAAAACTCCTCGTGCTGGGTTTGTGCTGCTTCCCAGAGCATCCTGCTCTGTTCTGCTTCCACAGAGCTTTATTGATCCTTCAATCCATAGAACCAGAGATCCCACACTGCTTTGGGTGGGAAGGGAATTAAAGATCATTTAATTCCAACCCCAACACCTCCCCCTGTCCCAGGCTGCTCCAGCCCCAATGTCCAGCCTGGCCTTGGGCACTGCCAGGGATCCAGGGGCAGCCACAGCTGCTCTGGGCACCCTGTGCCAGCCCTGCCCACCCTGCCAGGGAACAATTCCTGCCCAAGATCCCATCTAAATCTACCCTTTTCCAGCTTAAAGCCATTCCCTGTGTCCTGTGCCTTGTTTGGAGCAGCCTGGGACCGTGGGAGGTGTCCCTGCCATGGCAGGGGTGGCACTGCCAAGGTCCCTTCCATCCCAAACCATTCCAGGGTTCTGTGATTAACCTGAGACATTTCCGTGCTCCTCCAAGTGTGTTTTAATGACTTCCCCCTAAGTTTTTAATATCACACATCTGGATCCCATTAACTGTTTAGAATTAGGATATTTTAAACTCATGATTGCACAGTTGAGGGGGGGATTTCATATTTTTAGCTCAGCTTGATTTACTTTGAGCCCACATGAGTAAAGTGCAGCTTTTCCATCTGGAGCTGCAGAGGTGGAGCAGATGAAGCCATGGGCGTGGGCACAGCCCCTGGATCCCAAGGCCAGGCTGGACATTGGGGCTGGAGCAGCCTGGCACAGTGGGAGTGTCCCTGCCATGGCAGGGGTGGCACTGGGGGGGATTGAAGGTCCCTTCCCACCCAAACCATCCCGGGATTGTGTGAGGTTGCAATGATTTGATGATTTGCAGCAGGGCTGGCCCAAGATCCGTGTCTGAGAGCAGGAATCGTGCAGGAGATGAGCAGTGTTTGAGGAAGTGGCTCTGGGCTGCAGGAGGTGCCTGCTGGGATTTAAAGCAGAGTGGGACCAGTTCAGATCCCTCACGGTGTGCTGGGATCCACGGAGCCAGCGTGGGGACAGCTCTGCTCTTCCTCCAGCTCTGCCTTTGGGGTTTTTTATTCTCAATATCCAGCCTGGCCCTGCCCTGCCCCGTCCTGTCATCCTGTGCCAGTTCCTGGGAGCAGAGCTGAGCTGCATCCATCCTGGCTTTGCTGCTTGCAGAATTGCTAATTTGCTAATTTGCTAATTGCAGCAGTTCCCTGCACTTTCACTGAGAGAATTATCCCCTCATCCTCATCAGGGAATTCCTGAAATCCCTGTTGCTGCTTCCCCTCCTGGCCAGGTTCTGTATCTGTGTGTTAAAGAGAATTGTCTGACCACAGTTTGGGTTTGCACCTCTGTCCTGGAGCCCCTTGGGGCCCTGGAAGGGCTCTCAGGTCTCTCCTCTGTGCCAGCATCACTTCTGCCAATTCTTTGTTTTTTAACAACGGCCAAAGAGTTTTTAGAAGCCTTTTGTTGAAATTCTCAGGAACTTTGAGGCAACTCTTTTAACAGCAGATTTTCTTTGCTTTCTGTTCTCTGTGTTCAATGTTCAGAGAATCCCAGGGAGTTTGGGAGCTGGTTGCTCAGGAATTGTTAATTAATTGCCTGATATGTGACTCTTGATGATCCCCCATGGCAAGGCCACCCCACCACCAACGCTCCCTTGTTTGGTTCTCCTGATCCTCGGGGTTTTGGCACCTCCTGAATTCATGGCCTGAGACTTTCAGGAATTTGCTGATTCTGCGGTTTTTCTTCTAGAGGGAAGGATCCAGGGAGAGCTCAGAGCCCCTGGCAGGGCCTGAAGGGGCTCCAGGAGAGCAGGAGAGGGACTGGGGACAAGGCATGGAGGGACAGGACACAGGGAATGGCTCCCAGTGCCAGAGGGCAGGGCTGGATGGGATCTTGGGCAGGAATTGTTCCCTGGCAGGGTGGGCAGGGCTGGCACAGGGTGCCCAGAGCAGCTGTGGCTGCCCCTGGATCCCAGGCAGTGCCCAAGGCCAGGCTGGACATTGGGGCTGGAGCAGCCTGGGACAGTGGGAGGTGTCCCCAAATCCTGGGATTTGGGGTATCCTGTCCCAAACAGGTTCATTCAAGCGACTCGAGCAGCTGTTGTTTAATTCCCATCCCTAATTAATTCTCTCTAATGAGGCTCTTGAAAGATTCAATCCCTGGAATTGGAATCTTCACCCCCGGGGCCTCAGGCTGGGGCTCAGCCCTGGGAACCTTCCTCCCATTGCTGGGGTGTGCCGTGCCTTGCCACGTTCTGTGCCAGCTCCCTCCTCTTCCTCTGCACCCTCCAGTCGGAGNTCTCTGTCTCTGTTTCTGTGTCATCTGTGTGTGTGTTCCGGTGTGTTTCCGTCCGTTGTCCGTGTGTGTCCCTGTCCCTGTCCCTGTCCCGGTCCCGGTTCCCGCAGCCCCGTCCCGCCTGTCCCCCGCGGGCTCTCCGCAGCCGGGCTGTGCCTCGCCGTCGCTGCCTGCCAAGGGCCTGTCGTGCTCGCAGCAACACAGCAAGAAAGCTCTCAAACAGGTCAGGCTGGGGCAGCCCGGCGATTCCCGGCGATTCCCGGCGATTCCCGGGAATTCCTGGGAATTCGGGGCCTGGGAATGAGCCTGGGCAGGGCTGGGATCCCTGAGCTGCTGGGGGTCACTGCAGTGCCATGATTAAATTAATTTATTTCATTTCATTTCCCTGGGAATGAACCCGGGCAGGGCTGGGATCCCTGAGCTGCTGGGGGTCACTGCAGTGCCTTGATTACATTGATTTATTTCATTGATTTCATTGATTTCATTGATTTCATTGATTTCATTGATTTCATTTCCCTGGGAATCACCCCAGGCAGGGCTGGGATCCCTGAGCCCCTGGGGGTCTCAGCAGTGCCTTTATTTAATTTCATTTATTTCATTTATTTCATTTATTTCATTTCATTTATTTCATTTCTTTCATTTCATTTCCCTGAGGAATGATCCCAGGCAGGGCTGGGATCCCTGAGCTGCTGGGGATCTCAGCAGTGCCTTCATTTCATTCATTTCAATTAATTTATTGCATTTTATTTCATTCATTTCATTTATTTCATTTCCCTGGAAATCAGCCAGGGCAGGGATGGGATCCCAGAGCTGCTGCCTGCAGCTTCCCTCTCTCCTGCAGGGAATGGGAATATTCTGCTCTTCAGTTTCTTTTCTTTTTTCCTAAAAAAAAAAAACAAACTGGACTTTTAAAAGTATTGTTTTAGAGAAAGGAAAGAAAATAAATGTGATTTATTTTCCCCAGTGCTTTGATGAGATCCCGTAGCTCTCTGCTGTGGGAGGAAATGGGTTTGGTAAATTCAGAATTCAGGGAAAATGCCCTGAACTCCTTCCCCTGGTGGGCAGCAATTCCCTGCCAAGGAATTCCAGGGGTGCTGCATGTCCAAGTGCAGGGAAAAACAGGAATTCCATGGAGAGAGGAAGAGGAAGGAGAGCAGGAATTCCAT
This sequence comes from Rhabdornis inornatus, assembly GCA_013397075.1. NCBI lineage: Eukaryota > Metazoa > Chordata > Aves > Passeriformes > Rhabdornithidae > Rhabdornis > Rhabdornis inornatus. The sequence continues at coordinate 9,516 of VWZS01010487.1, read as the reverse complement.
GGGCAGAGGAGGAGGAAGGAGAGCAGGAATTCCATGGAGAGAGGAGGAGGAAGGAGAGCAGGAATTCCATGGGCAGAGGAGAAGGAAGGAGAGCAGGAATTCCATGGGCAGAGGAAGAGGAAGGAGAGCAGGAATTCCATGGAGAGAGGAGGAGGAAGGAGAGCAGGAATTCCGTGGGCAGAGGAGAAGGAAGGAGAGCAGGAATTCCATGGGCAGAGGAAGAGGAAGGAGAGCAGGAATTCCATGGGCAGAGGAAGAGGAAGGAGAGCAGGAATTCCATGGAGAGAGGAGGAGGAAGGAGAGCAGGAATTCCATGGGCAGAGGAGAAGGAAGGAGAGCAGGAATTCCATGGGCAGAGGAAGAGGAAGGAGAGCAGGAATTCCATGGAGAGAGGAGGAGGAAGGAGAGCAGGAATTCCATGGAGAGAGGAGGAGGAAGGAGAGCAGGAATTCCATGGGCAGATGAAGAGGAAGGAGAGCAGGAATTCAGTGGGCAGGAATTCCTTTTGGCTCCTCCAGGTCCTGGAAGGTCACAGTTAGGTCACCCCAGAGCCTTCCCTTCTCCAGGCTGGACAATCCCAAATTCTCCCAGCCTTTCCCAGACAAGAGCTGCTCCATCCCCCTGTTAGGACAGGATTTATAAATAATTTAAATTCAATATAACTTCAATTTAAAGATGCCCCCAGAGGTTTATAACAGGGATCAGAAGGATGCCACTGACTGGGAATTTAGAGGCTCCTCCTGTTGTCACCTGCAGCTCTGCAGGACCTGGAGCTGAGGGGACACAGGGAACAAACCTGGAATTGTGTGACCTCAGCCGGGCAACGCACAGAGCCTGGAATGTGGGAATTTGGGATCCAGCCCTGGTGGCTTCAGCCAGGCAGGCTCTGAAAAGCTTTCCTGAGCTTGGTTTGGGTCTGGGTGGTTCCTGTGCATTCCAGGACTCTTCCCTGTCTCCTCTGGAGGCTTTTGCCCTCAGTGACAGGAGTCAGTTCAATTGTGCAGTGTTTGCAGCTCGCTGAACACTTCTCCAAGCTCTGGGGGAAGTGGCTGCATAGGAACTATTCAATATTTAACTCTTTAATAAAGGGAAAACTATTTCATTTAACTATTTAATGGAGGATCCAGGGTGTCCCTTGGTCATCCCAGTCTGCTTCATGTGTGTCCTTTTTGCACTGTGACAGGCAGGGCTGTGCCTTCCCCAGGAGCAGCTCCTGCTCCTTCCTCCATGGCTTCATCCTGTTCTAGCTGCGCTGTTACTGCTGTCCTTGTTATTATTATTATTATTATTATTATTATTATTATTATTATTTAAGGTTGTGATGATCCCTGGTTACCAGTTCCCCTCGTTTGTGTCCCTGCAGCCCAGCACACCCTGTTACTCCTGTTCTGCAATCCCATGGAATTTCTGACATTCCGTGGAATCCTTGATCTCTTGGCGTTTTTCTGCCGTTGAGGTCAGCTGGGTTTGGATTTTGGTTTTTTGCAAACACAAACTTTGGTTTGCAGTTCAACCAAACCCCTCCTGTCAGAGCCCTGGGTTCCTTTGGAGCCTGTCCTGGTGTTGCTTCAGCTCTTTCCAGAACCAAAGTTTTTTGTTTTGTTCTCTCCAGCGTTTGGATCTTTGTTACTCTGCTAATTAAAACCCTTCCCTGATGGGCAGTGGGGAGGATGGAGATGGGATGAGCTCCAGGGTGCTGCTTAATTTGAAATTCCTTGTGTAATCACTTCTTGGGGCAGCTGCAGACCTGGAATCCTTTCCCTGTGCTTCTCTGGAGATCCTTTTATCCATGAGGCAGCACAGGAGGGGATGGCCAGTGACAGTGACAGTGACAGTGACTGTGAGAGCCCACATGAGGGATGTGGGGCTCCAGACTGGCTCTTTAAAATGCTGGTTATTGTATTTAAATGATCCAGCAATTTATTTAT
>VWZS01010474.1:1720-34499 GCA_013397075.1 Rhabdornis inornatus | reverse complement strand
TATTATTATTATTATTATTGATTGCCTCTATTTTTTGTTCTCTTTGAGAGATCCAAAACATGCTGCTATAGAGGATAGGTTATAGAAGAGAGATGGCACATTCTGTATCTCTGGGTTTCCTTCAAATACTGACACTTTTTTTGAAATGCAAATGCAATGGATTTTTGCATGGATATCCTGCAAAAGTCACTGTTGTTAAGACTTTTTTGTTCTTAAGGTGTGTTTTACTCTTCCACTTATTTTGCAAATCTGAGATACAATATTTGCTCTACTAGTTATGTCAAAAAAGTAAGCAAATGTGTTACTTTCTAGGAATAAAACAAATCAGATATAAGAACTGTTATCAGAGAATGATGATGATGACTTCCAAATCATTAGGAGGTAGTTAATATACTGATGTTAAGGATTATGATGATTATCTGCTGCACCGTTCCATGCTCAGGTCACAAATATTGTGGCAATGACCAGAAGTAGGTCGTCAGTCTGCAATTTGTTCAGTAGCACATCCAAAATGCTAGATGTTAATATTCAGAAGTGTGCAATGCAAACTGAGGGCAAGACATCAGAAGGTCATGTTTGCTTTATTTGAAGGAGACTGTTCCAGTGACATTTGAGAAAATAAGGAAATTTATTTTCTCAAGCTCACCTAGAATTTTCCTCAAGGAGCACCCCACCCTAGCCATTCCTGCCCTGTACCTTTGCTTGCTGGACATGTCAGTCAGGCATCTTGAACATCTTCACTGATAATTAGAATGATTTCTTGATTTGCACCATGGATTGTGTACAGCACTGCCTGAATAGAGGTGTTACTGTGGGAGAGAGCATGAACTGCAATGGCCACACCACTCTCTTGGTCTCTTTGCAGTCACCTAATTGGAGAAATTCTGACACCTTCTCAGTAGAGAAGATCTGCTATCAAAATTATTCTCCATAATGGTAAATCACAGTAAAGAGCTGTCACTGAAGAAGGATCCCTGAGAGAAATGGCCAGTGTATTGAAACCTGAAGATTACTTTGGCTACAGTTTCTTCCTTGTAAATTGTCCTTCTTGCTTAATTTATTCTGATCACATCTCCATGGCACTGGAGAACAAACAGATAAACAGACCTGTGAATGCTAGGAGTGCAGTAGGATTGGCAATTTAAAGGTAAACATTGAGACTTTTCATCCAGGAAACCCAACAGCTATTATATAGATACTTGATATAACTTCTGACAGATAATGAGTGATATGTAATGTCATTCAAGATGAGAGGGAACAACTTATTTTAAAGCACTGAATGTGAACCATGAGGGTGGACCCAGCTGCCTTGAAGCTCTTGTTCTGGAAAAATTATCAACTTAAATGCCAGGGATGACATTGAATAGCCTTCAAATTTCAGGACAATGAATTTGTGATCAGGTCCTTATGAGGCATGCTTTAAATGCAAATTGCTGCTGAAACAGTCGGGAAAGCAGTTGTTTGTCAGCCAAGGTTAGTTGCCAAACATCATACTCTCTCCAGGGCCCTGAATTCCTCCAATCTCCTCTGAAACAGATCCTGCAAAAACAACATGCAGGTGGCACAGCTCCTCTGCCGGGTGGAGACAGGTCACATTTGTGTCGAACAGGTCATATTTGTAATTGTGTGTGTCCAGGATCACCACTAGACAGTGCTCAGCTTCACAGTAGGTAAAGGCAGGCTCCAGGGGACCATGCCCACGTGTGGTGTAGCTTTTACTGTAGGCTTAATAACTTTCTTTTGCAGTTTGGCATCCAGCTTGTATGATGCCAAAACAGGTGCTGAATTACCTTTCTGTTACTACCACAAGCAGTTAAGTTGCAAGCAGATATGAGTTTAAATCAACCTCCAAATTTTCAAAAATATAAAGCTTACTTAATTTCCATGAGAAAAGAGTCACATTGCAAGAAGGTAAGAATGACTCAATTCCTTGGTACTGCCATTCCAGCCAAATCCCACAGTGCAGAAGAAAAGAAAGAGAAACAATGTAGAAAGTGAATTTAACTAATGAAAGAAATAAATAGTACATGTTAGTTCAATTTTATATTGCAAAAAAGTTTCCAGTTATTTTTGATTTTATACCACACCTTTTTGCCCAGTCCACTGTATACAGCGTGTATAATCATACACCTTCCCTCCAGCTTTGTGTGAGGTAGACACAGCTCTGTACGGAAAACAAGACAAAGTAAATTATAAGCAGCTGAAGCTGTAAATCTCAGGGTTTTGTGAAGCATCTGGGAGGTTGCTTCATCTTTTAAATCCAATAATGCTTGGATTTTTGCCCTTTATGGATATTTGAATTCTTTGGATTCTTTTATTCTCCATTAAACCTCATTTGACTCTGCATAACTGTGTTAGTCTGTGCTATTCTTACCAAAGTGTGAACCAAAGATCTGGAAAGATCTAGCTGTTATCAACATGAACATAAATTAATAATTTAAAGAAGAATACTTGAACACATATTTTACTCAGTTCATGGAATGTTTTGTTAACCTTTGACACCAATGTTTAACATGAGAATTTAACGACAACTTCCAAAAGGATAACTGTCCACTTGTAAATGTTTTAGGTTTTAACATATGTGGGTATAGGTACACAAGCACTTTAATAGTAAATAGTAATTTAAATCACTAACTGCAGTGTGTTTAAGTCAGAACTTTCTTTTTATGTTGATATTAGCTATTGCATAATATTTTCCATGCTTCTGTGGCTGCTTCCCAAGTGTTTGTGTTAAGAAAGATAAACCTCTCTGATTCACAAACATTAAATACTTATACTGTTATTTTATAGAAAATCATAAATTTATTATTTTTTCTATTACCGTGAAGTCTTCTATGAATGAACAACAGTCCCAAAAGCTTGCAGGAAGAAACAGATTTTGCATACATATTCCTGGCATTTTTTTCCTTATTAAACCATACTACTACTAGTACTGATTATGATAATTAAAAGGAAATATTGTTATTCATTCAGGACATTAAAGAGATCTTCCCTTGGGGAACCCATGGCAGGTGTCTACAACAATGCTTTGATATTTTGATTTATTAATAGAGAATAAAAAAGACGTAAGCAACCAAAACAAGACAGCTGTTTTCTAGAGGGAGCAAGGTGTTCTGTTTTCTTACTTTAATTTTTTTGCATATTTTCATGGTTTTCTTTTGCTTTCTCTTTTTATTGGTGTTGTTTTTATTTTCTTTTTTTGCTTTAATACACCACAAAGCCAAGCTTAGCGAGGAACTGGCATCACCAAGGATTTTCAGGCTCACTTTGTGGCTCTTCCCTACCTCCACTCTTGACACTGATCAGTGCATCAGATGTTTGATTGTAGAACAGCCACAATGGGTTGAACTGTATGCAGTCATGGGGATCTCTAGAAGGCAAAATTAATTCTGCCCGAATGTCATGGGTCACCCTCTCCATCCCGTTCTCCCTGCTTTTTAGCTGCATCAGATTGATTCACTGTAAGAGTAATTTTAAAATACATTCGATAAAAAACCATATTTTTGCAATGTTTCCTGTTAGTCATCTGATGAGTCCATATAATACAAATTTTGTAACACAAATAATTCTCTCTTTTTTTTAAGGAAATGCACACTTCAGCATTTGGTGTAGGCCCTTTAAATGGGCCATTTTTAAGAGGTTACAGTTTTTAGAGGAAGATATTTCTGTGCAAATATAAAAAGTAGCATGGAACATATGCTTTTCCTATCATATCCAATAAGTAATTAGAATTCACAATTAAGTGATCAGAGCTAAAAATCAACCTTTTTTTAAGCAAAGTTTTCTTTCTTTTTCTTTCAGAAATTATTTAAACAATCATTTAAATATCAGACTTAAAATTGGTGATAGGAGGATATCCTGCACATGTTATAATTACCCACACATAAAAAAGTCGAGATTGGGAACTGAAGAACAGTAGTTGATTTTGTAATATACAGAACCCTACATGTGAAAAAACGTGCTTCGAATGCATGGTTTCTTTTACATGGGTATCAACAACAACAACGACAACAAAGTAGAAGAGGAATTTGGAAAAACAAATCAGTAAATCAACAATTATGTTATTTTAAAGAAGTATGAATAAGTTCCACCCAAGTCAGGTGAGGAGGACTAATTTATACCAATGTGGCTTTCTTATTTCACGGATCTGAAATTTCCTCATTTAGTAAATTATAAGGCTTTGCCAATTAAAGACTGCAGAAATGGGATTAAACTGAGGTAGACTGCATTTTTAGATATATAGCTGTTATGGGCACAGGCAAGCATTGCTGAGTAGGAGAAAAGAGGATCAGGACTAGAAATCACCCAAATCGTCTGACACCATGAAAATGGGATTATATAAATACAGAGGAAAGACTTATTTGAGAAGGACCATCACTAGAAAGGCAACCCCATCACTTAATGGATGTATTTTTGTATATAGGTAGAGTTCCATTATCAGCTGAAAAGAAATTTAAACAAATCAGAAATTGCCCATCTTTTCACAGAGGTTACTGTCAACATGAGCATGTGTTACAGCTGCTTGTAAAGTATGCAGGAATTGAAATACTACCCTTATAGTGAGGGAAATTATTGGAAAAGGTAATTCAATTTAAAAAAATACAGATTTCATATTCAAAGGAGAGACAGCCTTACAGGAGATAGCAAAACCAATGTATCTTTCACAGTCACAACAATTTCTAGTGATTAAATAATATTATTTTGGGTTTTTTTCCGAATTAGGATGTATTAATTTCCGGACAATGAGAACAAGAAGACAAGATAACATTCCTCTTTTCTCAGAAAGTTTCCTTAATGACAACTTGACTATACAGTCACATAAATCCTTTATTCTCATTTTCATGAATAGTCTTCATGAATGTAGTAGAGACAAATAGCTTTGGAGAGCAAATTATTCGTCTTTTCTATACAAGAGAAATGGTTGGCACTTTTAAAGGAGCTTGAGTACTGCTCCACTCTGACTTGGAGTGGTTGGTCTGTGGATCAGATATTCCATCTTGTCAGCTAAGACTGAACCAAAATATTGTCAGCTGAGATGGTGCTTGTCACCCTTCTCTCAAAGGAAACTGGCTCAAGCTGCAACTTGTTTTAGGGGAGAACAAACTCATCCTCAGATGGTAGTGATTCTTGGTCCACTGATGACTCTGACTTGAACCACATCAGTGACCCAGAGAGAAAGGCTCCACAAACTCAGCAATTCACGAAGTCATTCAGGACTTCAGGGAGAGTTTACAGGTAAAAGGAATCTCGAAAAAATTTACAAAGGACTTACCAGTGGTGTATCATGCTTTATTCTCTCAGACACCTGTAAAGTACACTAGTCCAGATTTGATAAGTGAGATCTATAGGTTCAAAAGAGTAGAATGCTGTTACAAATATGAGTATTACAAATAGATACAGACTGCAGCAAAATATTTTTTTAATTCTATATTTCATGAGGCAAAGTATTTTTTAATGAAAGAAATGTTGCCTACTTGAAGGACTTTAAATATTGAAATCCCAAACTTTTCATGTTAACAGTAATTTTCCAAATTTTCCAAAAATAACTGCATAATTACTTCACCATAATGTGTAGACTTCTTTCACTTTAGCGCTGATATTTGTCATTCATATGCATACCTCATATATGTGTGCCTGTGTACATGCACAGGTATAGATATAACTGCTATACCATTGGAAATATAATTATCATGGAGTTTACCTCCCTTGGGAATAATAACAGTTATTATCAGTCAGTTATATTTAGTGTATGTTTTTGCCATCATGACAAACTATTTATTCCTTCTTTTATTGACTGATTATTATCTATTCCCTCTTAGATGCTCATTTTTGTATCTCTTTTAAAGAAATTACTTTTTTGTTAGCATTTGTCTAAAGTGACAGCAGGAGATTTTTTTACCTTATTACATCTAACTCCAGCATTTCCTACTCTCTTCAAAAATCTTTTTTGAATTTTTTTTAGGGAGCAAAGATTAATTACTAATTTAGACTTTAAAATCAGGAATTATTTTTAATTCCTGCATTGGTTTCAGAGGGTAGGGGGTGGGGAGGGTTGTGGTTTTTCAGTTTGTTTTTAATTTATGGCACTGAACTGACTTACATGGAGGTAATTTTTTTACCAATTAGTGTGTTTCTCAAATTTGTAGATTTTTTTTTCTCTCTATTGAAGATGAATTCTTCAAATTTTTGGATTAAAAATCCTTGGATTTTTAGACTGTTAAGATAATTGCTATATTAATCAAACACTGTGAAAATACAGATGCATTTCAGTTTTAGAGCAAGATAATTAGTAAATTAATCCAAAAGATATATAGAGAATTATGTTTTTCACTGGCCATAAAGGTCTAAAATCTTTTATTTCCAAATTTTCAACATAATCTTCAGTAGCAGCCTCTAAAACATGCAATTCTTGTTTTATGTCTGAGGTAACAAAGAAAATTTTAAAAAAATTCACTCAATATTTATACTAGTTAAAGTTAACTACTGACCTCCCTACCAGTTCTATAGACTACTATTAACCTTGTCTGCAGGAGGGTGGTGATTTTAAGAGTTATGACTGTTAATGACCTTTGAATGCACCAGCACTCTCAGATCACTTAATCCCCAGTGTACCACAGGACTCAGACTTTTCCAGATGGGAAAATGATAAGAAGAAAAGGAAGATAGCAGGTCAGTCTTGAGGCAGCCTCAAGAAAATTGCTGCAAAATGAATCGTGCAGGTCTGCAGTGCTTTACCCAGCATTTTTCTTTTGAAATTCATCAAGCCAAAGCTTGTTGACAGAGTGAATGCAATGATTGTGCAGTGTGCTCTAAGAAGCCAGCTTAAAGGGTTTTCGTCCATCATCTCAGCTATAAATAAAAAAGAGGATCCAGGAAATGCTTTGCATAATTGTGCTATCCATAACATTTTATACAGATCTGTCACATGCTTAAATCTCACCATTAGTTTCAGCCATAAAATAAATAAAAAATCAGGTCCTTGAAATTCGTGGACAGTTTATTTCATGCTTATTATCAATTAAATCAAACTGTTATTAGTCATATCTCTTCAGCTGGCTATACAGACCCATATTCACTTGTCTATATAATGAACTAATCAGTTTAACACAGACGATATACCTATAATGAGGGAGCATACACTCAAACATACACAGCATTGCTTTTGGGAAATTTCATATCCTAGTTCAAATCTCTTAAGAAATGGGAGAAGAAAAAAAAGATAATTTGGCCCTCAGTCACCTAACACCGGAAATCTTTCCTGAGTACTGGCAGCCCAAGTTTTACTCTGTCTTTGAGCAGGTAAGATGTGTTTGGGAATCATGAGGTTAAACAACACACATTTCAAACTGCTCTGTTTTGTTTTCTGTATTTGCGCCTTTCAGGGTTTAGTGTTCCCACTTTTGTGTCTCTGATAGCTAGAAACTTAGTATGCATTGTAATGAATCGTATGTTTATTGTAAAACTGCTTCTTGGCTCCTGGTGCCATAATTATGAGAACCACACTAACACTGTATGACTGAATAGAATCACTGGAGAAGAGCAGTTACATCCCACTCTGAACTCTCCTTCTTAAGGCTGGAGGAACAGACCTGTTTCACCTGCTTTTCCTGCCTTCTCACCATGTTGCTCATGGTCTTTGTGGGAACTGAGGAAGCCCCTGACCAGAGGGAGAGATGCAGAGTGGCCCCATCACTGCATAGGTTATGCTGATCCTAGTGGTCATGGAAGAGGCAGGGGAGTCATTACAGTGACTTTAGGGAACCCCGCACTGTAGAATACAAAGGCTGGTGAGATAACTCATGCTTTACTTCATCTAATGTGAATAAGCTGGCCTTGAAAAACAGGGGCATAAACTAGGCTGCACTTCTGACATGAGGATTCACTCTGCTCCTGGTTAATCAAGGCAGGATAGAAGCAGTCCCTTCAAACCTAATTCAGTGGCTTCATAGTAGAGAGAAACTGATAGGGAGGTAGCCATTAATAAATTTAACATTATTTCTGATTAGTGTGACTTGCCTAAAAAAGAGAGCTATTAAATAGTTTATGAGCCTTTATTCAAATTGTTACATAAATTGTTTGAGAAATTCTAGTCCATATATTTCCTACAAGAAAAAAGTCTGGAATTTCAGTGGCGTAGGCAAAACAATTATAGAAAAACTCCACTCCTGAAAATATGTTCTAAATGTTTTATCACACCCTAGGTACTAATATATGACAAAATCCTTCTGCTCTTAATGCTGTTGCATTTGTGTGAGATGAAGGTTGTTGTCTCACCCACACAGACGATAGGATGACACTTTAATTGAAAAGTGACATTGTTGGGAACATTTATGAATAATTTAGTATGTCCTCCCCACTCATCTTTTTATATGTTCTTCAAGTCATTATTTTATTTATTATTTATTAAGAACTGACACTGTGCTGATAGCTGTACAGAATAAAGGAGAACAAAGTCTCTGCCCTTGTGGATCTTATGCAGCAAGAAAAATAGAAAGCTCTTTTCCATTCTGCTCATAAGATAGTAAACACATTCTGGCTGTGTTCCAGAATTTTTTCTCTCTTGGAACTTTCCTTTGCTGACAAATGTAACAATAAAATTAATGGTAAAACTATCTCAATATGAGTATACTCTTAAGCTTGACTGGCTTTAATGTTCTTACCCTCTGAGATCTTCATTTCCTGCTCTAGTTTTCTTTTCCCTGCAGAAATACACAAATGTTCTTGTTGGACTGAAGTTAATAGAATTTACCTGTATTGATATCAGACCATATCAACAGAAACATGGTCTGTCTTTCTTTACAAGGAGCTGAAACTTGTTAACCTTGTACAAAACAACAGTATTGTTTGCCTACTCTTCTTTCTCTCATCTTTCTTTTACTGTCTGTGTTCTTTTGCACCTGCAAATCAATTTCCTTATGACAGATTGGATCAAAAGCCTTTGCCTTTAGCTTTGGCTGCAGAACTCGGCACTGCAGACCCATATCTTCTATTCAGGTCTAAAAGGCAAGCATACAAAGAAACTACACTGTTTCATTGGCTGTTTTGTCCATACAGCTCCTTCCTAACGCAGGACTGACTTGTTGATATTTATTAATCTAGAAACGGCTCTTACCCTATTATATCTGTTACTGGTACTAATTTGTTGGGCATGAAACATATTACTAACTTTGGTTGTCAAAAGATGAAAAAAACCCTAATTAGAGTAATGTGTTTAGGATTAAGTAATTGCCTGCAGTCTAATGTGAGAGTTTTAGTTCCTTTATAATTTTCAACTGAAAAACTATCTTGCCTTCTAGTATGTCTGCTTTTTTAACTGTATGATTTTTAGCAGCTCATATTCAGAAAATTTCTAATCATTCACAGAGTATGTTGAACATGTACTTGAGTGTATCTTGCTGTAACAGGTGCACTTCCCTAAAACACATTTTTAGAGAAGGTGATGCCTAAGGAAAAATATTCCACTACAGACAGCTGCATTCATGTGTTATGTTTATATGCTGTATCTCTGGCCAGAGGGCTTTTTCCCTTCTGGAAATCACCCTCTTCCAGGGTATCACAGTGTTTTCTACACTGATTATGATGTAGCATATATGGAGTTTGTGGAGGACCAAATGATACTTTACAATGAATCACCAACCCATCCAGACAAAACTTAGTTTAGAGGAGAAAGTATACCTGAGGGAGGCAGAGCAATGAATAGAAGACTATATGAGAAATTTTTTTTTTGAGTTTTCTTTTATGAATAGAGAAAAATTATTTTCACCCTTTTCATACCAAATATTAACAATATTTAACCTTGTGGTCTCAGGCTGTGTCAGGGGACATTCAGGTTAGATATCAGGAAGAATTTTGTCACTAATAAGCTTGTCAAGTGTTGGAGCAGGCTGCTCAGGAAAGTGGTGGAATCACCATCACTCGAAGGATCCCAGAAAAACTGGACATGGCACTCAGTGCTATGGTTTAGTTGACATAGTGGTGTTTGTTCGATGATCTTGGAGATTTTCCCAGCGCTTATGATTCTATGATATAAGGGCAAGCTAAATTGGGCATGCAATTTTCAGAGAAAAAATACTAAGTTCTCCAACATCAACAAACTGGTTATAAAAATAAGAGGCAACATCCTGGAAAGGGGGAAATTTACAGAGTCCAGTGCAGTAGGCAGTCTCAGTGCAATGTGAACAAGATGAATGTGCATGAAGCCTAATTATCTGAGAGTGAAAGGTCATCAAAATCAATTTGCAGCATGATGTACAAAGGTCATTATCAGACTGAAATTCTCTATACCCATTGAAAATGCAATAAAATATGAAGTGGATGGCTCCATAACTATGATTAGTAAAGAAAAAAGTCATTGAAACACCTTTTTAAAGTTTTGGGTTAACTTAGTTTTATTCAAAATATTGCAAGTAATGAGAGGTGGTTTTTTGGAAGATAATATTTCTGAAAGAATCCATTTATTTTCAGGATCTATAATGCTGACAGAATTGAAAGCATCTCTCTAAAATTACAGTCCTTCAAATCAATAGCATAATATTTGTAATTTGTCTATTTTTTTATTACAGACCACTTCATTATTATTTTTATTTTCAGTTTATTGAATTAAATATACTAGAAACCATCTTTTTGCTTTTTGCTTATCTGTTGTTAAACTGCTTACTCAAGGGTGCAGATTGTCTGCTTTGTTTTGTCTGTTTTGTCATAACATCGCAGTGGTAAAATGACCCTTTTGCAAGCAAACATTGATCTGTATAGCCAGCAGAGAAGACATTACAATGCCAACACCTAAATCTAAATTCATACTCAGAAATCTATTTGTGCTGGTCCTGAAGGTTAATATAATCTATACAATAACGAGACAATTTGTCAGAACAAGATGTCTACCAGAAGGTTTTCCGTATGAAGATTTTTGTCTCTTAGGGCTGAGAGGTAAGCAGTCTATACAGGGAGCTGTCATTCAACAGGAACAAGATGTTAGTCTGAGCATGATCACTCAAAGTTGAATTAAGTTCTGAAAACTGTGCATTAATTCCCTTTTGTGTTTGCTTCCCTCTTTTTCTGGCACAAGGACTCTCCTTCCTTAATCCCCCATGAATAAAAAAACACTTGAAGTAGACGACCCTGGTGGATATGGGGTGGAGAGTGGCTGCTGACTACTAATTAGGTACACTTACACAGAGAAAATTTTCTTCAGCTTTCCCACTTTGTCTGCATTGTGTTTTCCACTAGAAGTTCACATCAAAGGGAAGAAAATTAATTTCCTGCACACACAGAAACCTGCAAGTGTTGCTTTAGCACAGACCCTCCTCGTGCAGGCTGCACAGTGGCTGCTTGCAGGGCCCCCTGCAAGATCAAGGTCACGACGTGCTCACAGCCCCTCCTCTCTTCAGGAGCTTTGTAGAGATAATCTCTGATGTCCTGAATATGTTCATTCTGTATCACCTAGAAATGGGGTAAAAATAACTGCTGAGGACCCTGTTTCTTTCCCACATAACATGCAGCCTCTGAAATCATAATGTTATTCAATATTAATACCTTAACAACTGTTGTCAGCACGCTTCAAACCATAAACAAAAGAAGTTCTTACTGCCGGTATTTTTTCCTTCTTTCTTTACTCCTATGGTGTTTCATTAAATGGTTTCTTGTACCTTTTCAACACTCAGATCAAACCTTAAAACCCTAATAAAAATGGTGCTGTAATTTCATTAACATCTTTCTTATTTTTCTAAAAAATAGAAGGATTACATTGCACCTTATCTTCTTTCGAAGACCTATTTTTGAATGAGGTGGCTACCACAGGATATTTCCCTTTGTGGCAGTCATGGAAATCTTCCGGACAAGGAAATGAGATTCAGCATTGCTAATGGGAAGATAAAAATACTCGGTATTTGTTTTACAATTTGCTAATAATGAAGCAGACTGAGGGAATGATTGGTTGAATGCACTTGGAATAATAATAAAGGGCAGGGCAGATGCTGAAAGATATTTTCATGTTTCTTCTTCTAATTGATGTTTGTTTCTCATGTCCTTTGTGTGCATTTCCTGAATTAGTGTAGCATTCTCTGAGGGTAAATCAACCTAATTTTCCCCTCCTGACAGCTGCATCCTTGATGGTACTCAAGAAATGGTTCCAGACTTGAAACTTGGCACTCACAGAGGCTGCACTGGACTCAACTGGTTCTAGATATCAGGCAGGGGTCGACTGCTCTGCCTCTACACCCAGAGCCACCTGCAGTGTGCTGCAGCTCTGGGTCACACCAAATCTACAGCCCTGTGCCTCACCTAATGTTAGGCTGCTGACAGCCCAATGCCTTCTCGTAAAACACCCTGCATTTTACACCAAAACTCACACACCTGTGGGTGGCCTGGAGTACTGGGTACCTGGTAGAAAACTCTGCTTACTTTAAAGGTTTGCTTTGAGCAGCAGTGGCAAAACCACTGTGAAGGATTGGCTTAAGGTCCCAGTGACAGCCAGCCAGATTGAGGGGAAAATAGTTGGCTTACAGAAATCAGTGGGAGCAAATGGGACATGATCTCACCCCCACTGGTGCCTTGAAAAGTAAGTCTTCACGTTGATCAAATATCAGAAATATTAGAAAACAACTTTAAAGATTATTTCATTTCAGTTATTAACAAAACAATATTTTAACTCATTAAGTGTTGAGTGCCTGAGTTACATGTGCAGAATGTCCTAATTTGGCCTAACTCCACCAAATAGATTAAGTCTCCTGTCTACAACTAACCCCTGCAGCAGCTCCTGGTACATACATCTAGGTCCTGGTGATTGATCAGTGCCCACTTCCTGCAGAGACATATTTTGAAAGGAACCTTGAGAAAAGCTGACCTGTAAATTGGCTGACAGGAGCTTTTCCTGCCAAGGCAGGCTACGCAGATGTAGTTTGGGTGCAAACAGGCTGATTACTTGCTTGTCTGAAGGACAATTCCCCATTTCTTTCTACAGAGAATTTCTACATTGACAGTGTTCTTGGGCTTCATTTGATCCCAAAGAACGGTTCCAAAAAGCACTGGGGAGAGTGGAAGGGTGGGGAGTGGGGAAAGGAGTATGTGCAATTCTGTGCTCTTCCCTCCTCCTGTGTCTTGACATCTATTGAGGACTTTGGCTCCAGGGAAATAATGTTCTACATTCAAGCATTATATTATGTGTTTTATGAATAAAACATGAATTTGGTTAGCCCAGAAGAAACGTACTGTTTAGGAGAATTTATTTTTTCTTACCCACCTAAAATCCATAGTATTTTCTCCAGGATTTACAGTCCTGATAGCAGTCAGCTTGGAGAGAATTTGGCCTTACTCACATTTCACAGCCATATTTCTCCTCATGCTCTAATCATGCAAATTTGCTCAAAGTAAATAAATATTGCTTCAGACAAAATTATGATCTCAAGAGGGTGTGCTTAACTTTTAAAGTGGAATTGAAAAGTGATCCCATGTATTTAATAAAGCCAAAATGAAATCAGGAAGATCTCCATGACAGCAGGTACACAGACAAGCCACAGGATCAATAGGTTTATTTGATGGGCAGCTGTAGACTTCAATGCTACATAAAACTGAAGGCTTTAAATTACATTAATGAGACTACCTGAGTGTGGAATTCACTATACAGAAATTCATTCGCTGTAGATTCTGCTTGTTTTTACCGGCATCTGCCTCTCTTTAAGGCAAAATCTTTGATGTGCTAAGGCATTTTTGGGAGACATTAATAACTAGTCTCTGTACCTGTGCAGAATTTACATTGTCATGATGGACAGGCATCACAGGGCAAAAATTAAAGACCAGAAGGCATCACTAATGTGCTATTCAGCTTACATAAAATGCTAAAAATCCCTTAAAAATACATGCCCAAGGCACCGAGTTTGTACAATGAAACATTTAACAGCACGAAATGCAAATGGTCAGCTTTATGGAAATGACAGTGGTCAATGCTTGGTCAACTTTAATTTGCCACCACTGGGCATGAACCCAAGAATTCAGTGATTAATGCCAAGACTAAATGCAATTTCTGATACATATTATACAGCATCCTAATACTAAACTCCCATGAGAGAGCCTGGACACCCTAACATCCCTTTTTCCCTTTTGTTGCCAGCATTAAGGATTTCCCTCACTCCATAGAAAATAAATTCAGTCTAACAAAACTGCTTTATACCAGCATTTGGAAACACCGTGTCTCTTTCTTCTTCTTATATGGTGCCTAGAAGCTCCAGGGGCTTTTTCATGTCTGATACAAAGTTTGCATTCTGCATAGATTCAATCAGGTTTACAACTACTTCTGACAAAAGCAAAGCATTCTGTAAATATTTTCTCAATATTTTAATGTTATCTTCCTGTTTGAAAAGAGGTGAGGATTTCTGGTGTCCTTGCAGTAGAAGGACTTACGTGAAGGCTAATTTAACTGGCTCATTGCCTTTCAACTGAAGTCACCATGTTACTTCCTGTATTCTGTTTTCTGGTCCATTTCAAGCCTCACATCAATTGTTGACATGGAGTTTGTTGATGAACGTGCCCTAAGAGGACCATAAACCAATTTGTGGAGCAAATTAGAAGGTTATGAAAGCGATGACATACCCAGTGATTTTCCACTCTATCTTGTATGTACATCTTAATTTCCAGATAGCTGCATCACAAAATGAAAAGAGTTAATAGCCTTCTTGTTCTTTGTGTTCCCCTTTTCCCTTCTGTTCAGTTTCAGTGGACTATTTCAATAAAAGGAAAAAGGAACACTATTCACTAGAAAACAGTTATTCAGGTACAATAATTTGTACTTTATGTCATATTATAATGGTGAGTGTAAATTTTCCTTTGAACCATGTTTTATTAACATTTTTTTTCCACAGAGTTACATCAAAAGACTCTATAAATAAGTGATGTGCTCAGCCTGCCAGCTCTTACATGCATACCAATTACCTCTATTGGTTTCAGGACACGTAGTCAGTACTTTAAACAACCCAGATAATATTGCAAACTGAAATATTCAACATCTCCATCTTGGTATGCTGTCACCATGCAGAGAATGATTATAATTGGTAATCAGTTTCATTGCTGGTAAGTTGAGTGGCATGATGCATTTTATATCCATGCCCATGTCAAACTCAATTAACATTCTAGCACAGTATATTTCAGACAGAGACCTAATCTGAGGGAACAAAACAATTATTTTTTTGATGTTAAAAATTCTCAGTTTCATGAAGAGAAGAAAGACCAAATACATTTATTAATACTGTAGCATTTTCTATTTTTTCTTCCTAAAAGAAGAAGGTACAAAATAGGTCTTCACTCCCAAATTCCTGTTTTCAGGGGATGCCTGTCAATGAAATGAAAAACTGCAGAAATAAGAAATTATCATGATTTTTATTTTTCATTACACAATGCTGTATCAAGATATGACATTCACTATGACACAGTGAACTGGAAAAGGCTTAATTCTGAAGAAAAAGGAATTGATCTATCAAGGCTGATTTTTATTGTTTCCCTTTTTTAATAGCCACGAGCATTACAGTGCTTTGTCTAATTCCAGGACAAATGCATAAACACAATCATAAAGAGAAGGCTTATATATGTAACCTCTGTAGAAGAAATTAGGAAGCTGAAGAGGGCAGATAAAAGCTTCAACCTTATGGAATTCACCATCACTGAAAAATGTTTTCTCCACTCCCACACCTCTTACAGGTTATGCATTTCTGCTATCACCCACAACATCAGTTTTTAATAATATAGCAGGCTTTGTAGCACAGAATGAAACAGATAAAGCACACAAAATATCTTTTAATAACAAACTAACAAAAAGCCCCAACTCCGGCCGCTAGATATTGCACAACTTGTCTAGAGTAGCCCTGTTCCACCCATGTTTAGTTTGTTGTATTATCAGACAGATGGCAACAACTTGCTGATTCTGACTGTCACTGCCCTGACGAAAGCAACATAATTTTGCTGAGGTATCTTCTCCAGATGGGCTCTTTTTTATCCAGTAGTTCCATGGTCTTTATCGTGTCAGCTATCCATCGAGGGATCCACATTCCGAAATTACAGAATCACATGATAGCTGAAGTTGGAAGGGATGTGTCAAGGTGGTTTGGTCCAACCCCCCCGCTCAGACAGTCACCTGGACCGAGCTCAAACAACAACAAAACAAACAAACAAACAAACAAACACCAAACAAACAAAAACAAAAAAAAAAAGGGAAAAAAAAAGAAAAAAAAAAGAGGCCGTTGTTTCACTCTTCCTACAGCAAGTCTGTAGGGAGAATTATGGAAATATTGGAAAACATGAAAACATAACCTCTCTACTAAAACAAAGACCAATAATTCTACAGTTTAAAAAATAAACAAAAATATGATAACATCTACTTTGATTCTTTTGATAATCAGAACTCACTTGACAGCAGGTGAGATTGGCTGAAGGTAAAATAAATGTAATCATATTTTTCCTGAAGTACTTGAATCAAGTCTTGAGTCTGAAAATCTGTCTTGGAAATCCTGAAGGAGCAAGGCTGTCTGGCAGTTTTAGAATAGTGAAATCTTTCTCAGGAATAGTATATATTTATTTTTTGGTACATCTATAAGTTACTGCTAGTTCACCACAAAACTGTCAAGATAAAAATCTTTCACCAGTTTGTAGAACAATCAAAAAGTTCCTAAGAGTTTTTGCTAGCAGACTCAGACTGAGTTATCCCAATTCACTTTTCTGATCTTCAGAACACGAAGAAATTGTCAATGAAGTAACTGACCTCAACTTTAAGCTGTGTAAGCAGGACAATTCAAAATACTGTAGGAGAATCCTTCCTGAGCAGAATCTTCAAAATGTGACCATTGCTGCCTTTTGATCCTCCAGAATGGAGAAGTGCAACAGAGCATATTCTAGTGAAACCTGGCCAAAGACTGACATGACTGGTTTTTGTGTCACAAAGCCTGGTCCATTGTGAATTTTTGTGAACTGTGAGTGGAAATATAGAAAAAACCCATACATTTTCATTTTGAAAGAAATAGAGGCATGCTTTGCTATTCCACATTTACGTGAAAGATGGATCAGGACGTCAAAAATTAATCTCTTTACATCTCAAGAGAAAGACATTATTATTCCTGGTAAGACAAGTATTCTTTTAATTGCTCTCTCTCTCCCTTCCTCTACAATCTCAGCCTCAAGGTTATGCTCTTCTATTTAGCTCTGCTAATACCTGTAGGCTGGTGCAGACGTTTTCTGAACAGAGTACAGACTATAATCTTTATGATGATATCCTGTTGTCTCTCCTGTTCTTAACCATTGAAGCCGAGATAAAGTCTTCATATTACCTGATTAATTCAGCAGAATAATTCTGTACTTATTGGAAACTGCTCTGAGAAGTTATTGATATAAAGGTAATTCATCATTTTCTGGGTACCCACCGTGTCTCTGGTTTGGACATACTGATTTTGCTTACATCATTTGCTACAATGATTCTTTTGAGAGTATCAGCCTTTGGTAACAGGTCAGAAAACACGTATATAAGTCAATCTCTATCTTTACCTCAATAGAAGATTTCAACATGTTAGTAATTTTTTTTTTTTACATTTAAATGAGATGTCCCATTAATATTAACACTTTAGTATTCTTAGGAATAAGCTTTATACCCCTTTTAAATTCAAAATATCCTTTACATGAGCAGTCTGGCTGCAAGCCATGGGGAATAATGTTTGCACTATATCATTGCAAAGAGTTTTTCTCAGTGTTAACTTAGCTGTTCCTGAGAGGGGCAAATAAACCTGATGTCACATTTGACCACTCTATTTCCCTTAAAAACAATATATTCAATATCGTGAGAACTCTTCTTTAGGCAGTGCCATTTGCACAGACCGTGTTTCTATTTATCCCAAGACTAACTTGCAACAGCATTGCATGGTATTTTGGCTACAGGGCTGATTAATGTAACACATTCATAGCAGGACTCTAGGCGATGCAATTTCAGTCCTTGACACTTTTAGTACATACAGTATATTTCCTCAGTGGCAGAATTGTCTGTGCTTTGAATATTGTAACAGATTAGGTTCACTTTAACAATTTAAGGATTTTTTTATAATTTGTCAATTCCAGAGAATGTCTGAACACTTTTTCTCTCTCTTGATAATGGTCTTCATCTCAGCAGGAGCAGGAAAGGTACAATGTCCATTATTCTGCAACAGACTTCTATGGTTTCCGTGCACTAAGAGTATCCATGTGGCATTTTTGCTCTAGTGCAGGAAGTTGAACCCAGTGTACTGTGTGAAGACTCTCTGCTTCTGTCAATAGCCTTATTAAAAGGCATGGATGGAGAATAAATATATGAAAAAAGATCCTCGAATCTGACATCATTATTATTGCTATAATGTTAATTAGTAAAATACTAAAATCATAACAATCTATGTCATATCTGCACTAATGTCTGGACAATTTTTATTATTTAAAAGATTCAATGCTGCATTGAAAATTGCAGATTTTTTTTACATTCAGTGATGTCTAGGAATAATAATATGGAGGATATTGCTATTACCAATTATCCCTTTCTTAAGACCTTTCTCCCTCTCCCATATTTCTCAGCAGTCATAAAAATGGGACAGTTTATTTTCAATTCTCATTTATTTCACGGTTTCTTTTGTAAATTACATGTTGCATATGTTATATGCATTATCATACAATGACTTAAGGTAACCAAAGAGATTAAAAGAAAATTTAGGAATGCAGCACTGATTAAAAAAATAACTGTGGTGCCAAAACACTTCTGCCCAGAAATTAAACTTCTTTCTCTTTTAAAAAAAACCTTTGAGATCAGTGGCCTCATCTATCAGACTCATCTTTCATTTCCTTTTTGCTTTTGTCATAGTCTGGACTCATAGATTATATAGGAAATAATAGTTCACATTAAAACAATGGCAGAGAAGGTATCCATGAGACTTTTACACTAAAATGTTTCATTATTTCTATGACTATTTCGGATTTTAAGAATTACAAGAACTGACCTATTTGAGTATCCTCATATCTGCATTTCAAAAAGACATGACACTGACCTGACCTCCTTTGCAAGTAGACTGTGCATATACTTATGCAATAGACTTTTCTGGTAAAATATTTGTAGAAGGCTAATTTCAGTCTGGAAAGTGTTTTGAGAATGATTACATTATGCATACATTTCACAAGATATTTTCTCACAAATATCCAACAAAAAAAGAAATAATATTGTACTCTTCCTGAGATCAATCTTAATGACATCATTCTCACACATTTAGAAATTGAGATCAAACACTTATAAATAAGTGACTTGTGGTTAATTCAGGAGACAGATGACTTTTAAAAATTTTTGTGACATTTAGCTGACAATATACCCGGCATGTAATGCTTTCTCCACAGAAATTTCCTAAGTTGTACCAGGTGTTCTTCCACACTAACTGTTATAACTTCTGATACCTACACTCTTCAATTTCTACAATTTCCTCTGTGATACTTGTCCTCCACTATTTCCCACCACCTCTGTTTTATTGCACCTCTTCTTTACAAACCTTTATCATCCTCCTTCACATGCCACAACCATGATTTCTTCAGCTCCATCCCTGTGGTACACGGTGCTCTGAACTTCTCTTGCTTTTTAATTGAGTCCACAACACTCCACTCCTTAAATTACATCTACAAGCAATTATCAGGTCAGCTATGGGGCATTAGAATCTAGTGATGGAAAATTCAACTGCTTTTCTAAATTAATGTGCAGTTCTGTACAGAAGTATATGTAGAACATACAAAACTACAATTTTATTTTATTTTATTTATTTAATGACTTCCTTTCTTCATATTCATGATGTAGTTTAGTTTTTTGGGGGTTTTTTTGGTTGTTGATAATATTCTCATTCATTTCTACATCTTTGGAATCTAGTTGTATCTGCAGCTTATGAGATAACCAACACAGTAAATATTAAAACAGTGTTCAAACCATTAGCTACTGTTAGCAATTTTATACACATCATGTCAAAATAAAGATGTAAAGACAAATACACTGACAAAAGAGAGCTTGGGGCTATGGTAGCCTCTCCAGAGCACTTTCCTCAAGACTTCCAAGAAACTGAGAGACATGATTAATGGCAGATAGAAACTTGATAGCGTTTGTTGGGGCTGGTTTCATGTTGAAAATGAGGGATATCTCTGCCTCTTCCCATGGAGATCAACAGCCATCCTCCCTATACTGACCTGGGCTGATGTCAAGGCTGCCCCCGGGTGTACTCATTTCAAAATATCTGTGTGAGATGAGGAAACAAAAGGTTTTATTTTTTATTTATTTTCCTGGAAAGTTCTGTTGTATGGGGGGACTTCAGCTGGGAAGGCCCTCAGCCACTGTTACAAAATCACCCAGGAAACAGGAGACACGTGGAAAACACAGAACACGCTCTGTTGGGGGATCCAGTTTTCCTCATATGGGTCCAGAATAGGCTCCCTCAAGGCTTGTACTTCTTAGAGAAACAAGGTTAAAGTGGTGGGGACTACAGCAGTGCAGGATGTGTGAGGAGGCTTGGGACCTGTGGCAAGAATGTGGCAGCACCCTGACACTGACAGAAGCAGCACAGAAAGAACACCCACCCTGATCCATGACTGTCAGTTGGAGAAATACAGGCAGATCCTGAAAAGCAATGCTAAAGAAAGACCTCAGCTGTCAGGGATAAAGATGTACCCTGGGGAGGACACAGTGTGCCAAAGGGAGACAGGAGCCCTTGAGGGACATCAGCCAGGGGATGCACACCAGGACAGGGACATCCCAATGGACCACGGCCGTGGGAAACTGTACCAGGAACACCTCTGAGGGACTGTGGCCAGGGAGGGCCCTGTAACCTGTGAGAACAGGGAGAGGTGAGCTTTGGGTTAGGGGAATACAGATGTACAACTGGGTGTGTTTGTGTTTGTTTGGGTGTGTTTGTGTTTCTGTTTCTGTGTGTGTTTGTGGTTTTGTGTGTCTGTGTGTGTTTGTGTGTCTGTGTGTGTGTGTGTGTGTTTGTGTGTGTGTGTGTGCATGTTTGTGTGTTTGTGTGTTTGTGTGTGTGTGCCTGTGTGTGTGTGTGTGTTTGTTTGTGTGTTTGTGTGTGTGCAAATACTTACACCTCTTTTTCCCTCAGCTTGACCTGAATGTGGCCAGAAGTTAGACGGTAGAGCAGCAGAAGTTGCCTGATTAAAGATGCAGCTTGTGCCAGAGCTGAGAGCCCCGGCAGTGGAGGCAGCTCTCACCAGCAGCCAGCACTGCCTCCACCTTCTCTCCCAAAATTCCTGTGCCCTCTGAAATGTGCTGGTGCCACGGCTCACATCTCATGGGAATAAGTGCCTGAGACACCAGCATGCAAGATTGAAGATTACTTTAATGTTTTCTTCTTCCATAACCTTCGGGCCTTTCAGCTTCTTCAAGCTTAAAGTGCCTTTTTTCCCAGTGGAAGTTTCAAAATGGGGGCTGAGTGGAGGAGGGGGTGGGGAAACACAGCCTAAAGACAGACATTGTATTTTAACATGACAACACACAGGAGATGCCCCAAAGCCACAGGATACATTATATTTAGCCTCACATGAAAATTGGATGTGTTCGTTTTGTCACTTTAGGAATACAAAGTTATGGAGACATATTCATTAACAAACAGCACAATGTTGGACAAAGTGTCTGAGGGTGTTCAAAGCTTATTCTCTAATACAGTGTCATATATGTAAGCAGATAAATAAGGCTGCAGAAACTTTGGGTAGAACCTTCACTGAAGTACGTCTACCAAGACTGCAAAGAGGGTAGAGCTTTCTTTATGGGCTGCTATGGCATCTCTTGGACTGCAAAGCCTTGCTGAGCCCTGTGAAAGCAATGAAATCAACCCACTAAGTAGTAAATGTCCTGTCACATACCTCTGCTTACCCCTGTCAGATGCTCCTTGATGTTTATATTGCCTGTGCATGACGGTCATCCTGGGAACTTAGTGGAATAGACAAGCACACTGTCAGAAGACAGATAAGTAATTCCTCACTGAAGATGCATCAAGTAATGTCTTTAGTCAACAACAGCACAGGATGTGCAGGACTGCAATCTAACTATAAAGATAATTTAATTTTGTTATTCTCAAACAGTTCTCTTTAGTCCTTCTTCCTCTCTCTTCATAAATACAATGTATTTTTCAAACACCAGGCTTAGCACTGTTGTAAGGGAAAGACTGATTACACTGTCTGCAGCTAAGCAGAAGGTCTGGAATTGCTGAAGACTGCAACAGCTAGCTCACACTTAATAAATTGAGCCCAGCCTACCCTTGCCACAAACACACTATCAGCCATGCTAAATGGAAACACATCTTTATAAGGCAGGGAAATTAACTAAAATTTATTCCTATGTTTATAACTGTCCTCATGTGCTTCCAGCCTTGTGCTGAAATACTCCTAAACAAGAGAGCTGGTCTGAAGCTAAAAAGCCTCTGGCCTGTTTATGTTCAAATAGGTTTTTGGAATATAATGGGGAAAATGGCAGTGGTAAAACATATTACGTAGCACAATTAAGATCCGTATGTAGTTATTTTTAGGTTGCAGATATTGGGGGTGGAATGTCTGCCCTTTGAATCATTCAAGGGAAGATTCTTCTAAGTGGATTTCAGAAGAAATTTTTTTTCAAAATAATAGAATAAGAAACTTCCTATCATTAGGACTGCACATAAATATTAAATAGAAATCCTTGGAAACTAGAATAAGGGCTATTTAGGTGCCTTTTCCTGTGTTTTGGGATATTCCACTTCAGAGCACTGCACTTTTTTTCTCATCTTTGCTTCCCTTAAAAGAGTTAAAGCCCTCTCATAGCTCTGGAAAATACCCGTTTACTCATATGTTATTCAAACTGACCATAGACTTGTCAAGTTGACAGGTTTTTGTCCCCCAAAAGAAAACCGCAGTTGCAGTTTCTCTCACAGTACATAGCTGGGGTGTAATAAATGCAGAGGAAAGCAGTTCATTCTGAATGCCAGACACACACAAGTACCAGCTTTCCTGTCCTTGTCTCCCTTCAGACAAAAGACCTCAGCACAGAGAACACAATGTCACCCAGAACCTGTCCAGATTAACCAATTACATACAAGTTGATAGCATCCCTGAAATCTTTTCTGTGTGACTTTAGACCTGCTTTAGAAATGCTGTGATTCCCAGAGACTTAAAGAGAAACAAACACTCTGCTTGGGTCAGAAAGCAAGTGACATTGATCCCAAATGAGATGAATGAGATCTCTGTTAATATGGAACATCCATTTATCACCCCACCTGAACACACAAAGGTAATTTGTAAAACCACTATGTTTATTAAGCCAACTACAAACAGGTGCACTTGACAATAATATGGCTTCCATGATCTGCAGGCTTTATGAAAGAGATGAAACTTCTTTTTTTAATCTCCCTCTCACCTTCTTTTCTTTTTTCTTTTACCTTTCTTTTTCTGTATTTTCCTTTTCTCCGACAAGGTTAGAGAAAGAAACTATTTAGGAAGGACGATGCAGTGTCTTCTGGGTCATACCACTGTATCACAAGTTCTGAGCAAACAGAGTTGCCATGAAATGAGCAAAATAACTTTTTCTTAGTAGTGTTTAATTTCTATGTACAATGTATTATGTACAACATATGCACTGATTTCTGACGTCCTCTGGTCTGTTGTCTCCTCAAATGAGTGCCTAAGAAGCTCAATTATACATGTGTTATAAATCTTGCTAATTTCTTATCTGATAAATTTTAAATCAAATTGTTGAAATTACTTGAATAAATGGAATGTTAATTTTAAACTAGCTTTTTCATGTACATGAAAACTCCTGCAGTATGCAAAGGTTTGAAGATTCGGGCTCTTCTTCCCTCTTCTTCTCCCTTTCTTTTGCTCCTCAAGACAAAGAAGTGCAATTAGTTTATTCTTTGTGAGCCATGTTTTTAGGCTTCTTTTGCAGACCAGTTGAAGGCAGGTTAGAAAGATGTCTCTCCTTGGAGTCAGGTAAACAGAGCTAAGGGAGTGACAGCACTAAGCAGTGGTGTTATATCTCTTCTCTGTAGTCGTCCATACAGTTTGTGTATCCCGATAATTTAGGTGTTTTCCTTAAGTGACAGAACGCTGGATTCATGTTCTGCTTATGCTTAAGCAGAAGCTGCCTATCTGTGAGCACTGCCACTGAGCAGTTGTTCCCTGTCCCACATCTGAGTGACCGTTCTTACCAAGAATAATATTCTGTAATCCTTCTCTGTTTTTTCTTTTTGCTTTCTTTTTTTTTTTCTTCTGGCTATTTATCCAGTTTGTCAGAATCATTTTGTATTCTAAAGTTGCCCTCCAGCACTTGCCACTGCTTTTAGCCTGGTGTCATCTTCGAATGTACTAATTATACTCTACTCCATTATCTAGGTCATTAGTGACTGAAATAGTATGAGATTGGGAGCAAAGCTTTGGGGAATCCCCACCTGACTCTTCTCTTATGTTTTTGCAGTGCTCTGTTAGTAACTCTTTGGTAGGTTCATGCAAGTGTGGGATACTTTCATTACATCCTTTCCCTCCTAACTTTTTATTTGAAATTAAGTGGCACTGTGGCCTTTCTAAAAGGAGATCTTGAAGTTTCACTTGCCCAAGTGGTTTGAAAGCTGTATACATTGCCTTTCAGAAGAAATCCTCATACTTTTGAATTCCTGCTGCCAAATAGTTTTTTCCCTGGTTTCTGTAATTACAGAATTCTGTTGTGACTTACAGGTAGGCCCTTATTATGCTGATGCAAAATAAGGAAAATATATGAAAAATTATCTTCGTGTTTAAAAGGTTACTCTTAAGAGAATCCTCTTAAGAGACTCCTAATCTGTTGTTGCTATCAAAAATACTTTCTCAAACTTGGTTGTTTTAGGAAAATACCTGTTTGTGGTAAGTCTCTGCGCACCTACTTCAAAAATTTTTGTTTAAAATGATGCTTGTGAACACTGTTCTTTTATTAGGAGATAAACCTTTTCCAAGCAATGTAGTGATGCAATTTGTTCACTGAATTTGCTAACATTTAGCAAGTAGAATAGCAGAATCTCATTTCAGAGAATAGCTCCATAATTTCTTGCACCTACCATAAAAACAAGCAAATTGACACCCTGCCAGGAGTAGCCAGAGGAGATCTTAGGAGAGAGTTCATAATGATACTGTTGCCATATTGCATGCCTGTAAATAATTCATTAAGTCAACCACCCTTTTGTTTTAAGCAAACATGAGCAGATGCCTTCCTAAATCGGATGCAGACAACAGTTTTCAGCAAAACATTGTTGTAATATGACACTTAAAAAGAGTAACATTTTTCCTTTACTGATTTTTGAAGCGTTATCCACTCTGATAATTCACAGTGATTACTTCTGTTACACATCAAGTCCTTCATTGTTTTTCATCTATGATTTCCACATTTTTGCTGTGTGATAGATTTCACAGTTAAATCAAGCATGGTGGAAAATGAAACATTTGCATGCAGTTAAGAGTTGAGTTTAGCAGAAGCCCAAAATACTAGTATTAATTATTTAATAGAAGACCTGCAGCTTATGTCTACTTTGTATTTAGAAAACCAAAAAACCTCATCCAGGCATTTAAGTCTTCTCTATGCTTCTAATTAAAAGAAGTTTGGTGGTCCAAGCAAGATGTAAAATCTGGTGTTTACACAGCTGATGACTCCTCAGTACTCAGCTTGTAAAGACAGGTCNNNTGTAAAGACAGGTCACATCTTTAAAAATTCCATATTTATACTGTGTGGGAATGTATAAAATTCAGTCTTATCTGTAATTGTATTTTTTTGCCTGCTCTGTGGTATGAAGACTCACACACAATTAAGAAGTGGTGTTTTATTTTTGCTGTTTATACTTTGAATTTTGGCAACTTCCTTTTGTGTGAAGAATTTTCTGCATATAAATTCATTGGGCATAAGGTCTCTTTATATGCATTTCTCTCTACTGATTTCATTACAAGTTTGTCTTCTTCGAAAAACTTTGAAATAGGAAATAAGGATCTGTATGTATCAAAAAGTTCTGAAGAGTCCAGTAAAAGGTAATGAGCTCGCACAATATTTTCCAAATACTTGTTACTCTGAAACACTTGTGGCAAGTTTTGCAGCATCTCAGCCAATTGTTAAATTGCATTTCAAGTTTCTTCTGAATCAGCTTCGCACTAGAAGTTTAAAAATAAAGGCAGCTCCAAGATGTGTTCCATCCATTATTTACTAGTAAATAAAATGGAATGTGCAAGTAACTTGATTTTATTAGTCCAATTGATGTTTCAGTACCACCACAGTTTTGATTGTTTCATAAGACACTGAGTGATAATCCTAAAATCCTTCTTCATACGAATTACATACCTTTTACAGTACAAAAAAATGTTTGAAAATTACTTTTTTTGGATTTAAAGTATGGCTAGACACCATATATTTCAGTTAGTCTAGTTGAATCTGAAAGAATAGAGGGGAGAACCTGCAGTGAATTAAACCTTTATTTTTCTATCAGTATCTCTTATGCTCATCGTAACACCTTTAGATGTCTCTTTATTTTTTCCCTCCAACATTTTCCAGGGGAGAAAATTTCCACCCATACCATATTTACCCAAAATGCCATGGGTAAATATGGTATGGGTGGAAAATGTAATTGGGAGAGTCTTAGGATCTCACATCTGGAGGAATTTGTGCACCTTTCTAATCTCACAGGCTCCAGGACATCACCTAGTTATCTGTGCACTGAAGTAACAGTTTAAAGTAAAGTTGCTTTTTGTGACCTTGGCTCAAGATAAATTATTTAGATACAAAGTTTCTAGCCTTTCTCAATTTGTATATTATTGTTATACTCAACATTGTGGCATTGATTAAAACATTTGGGTTTAATACACACCTCTGATCGTGAGTCCTCTGAGGACCTTATTTCTCATAAGAGGGTAACAATGTAGACAATGAATGTACAGATGTGAGGTTAATTTCATACTTAAGTATCATCAGATTGAGGCTCGGAAAAAATCAGAAGTACTTTTATATTTAAAAGTCATAATGCTTTTCCAATTATTACAAATAGTGTAGATGAATTTTTTATTCATCCATAACATTCTCCGCAGGAAAAGGATTCACTCTTACAATTAAATCTAAAGTGTTCAATTAATTTCAAAATATTCCAAGAGAAAAATCAGTTTGTTGAACTGGGGGGCTAGAGGGACTTTTTCAAATGGTTAGATATTTCTTGTGCTGGGCAGGGAGAGGGACTTGTGTGTTGTGAGGTCAGATTTATCATTTGGAGTATAATAAATGATTTAATTATTCAAACCTAACCCGAAAGTCTGTAATTTATGTCAGATATATGATATACTGATTTTTCTGAATGCAACCAAAATTTCTTTCAGAAAGATTTACAGGGTTAATAACCTCCAGCTATTTTAGGTCACAATCTCCATGGGAGCAGTGCAGAGATTATACAGAGGGTTCATTTTCCCCGTGGTTACTGCCTTATATTTAAAATATAAGGTGTTTGATGAAAATAGTATTCTCATACTTTGAGCAAGCTCAGAAGGCTGTGACTCCATCCGTCTCTACCTCTTGCCCCCACCCTCTTTGCTCCAGTGTTACATGAGGAAGAGACTGTTAGCCTGTGTCACCCAGAACTGAACAAATGGCTTTGGGTTACACAGAATCAATTGCCAATCATTTGGCTTCAATTAGATTTCACTTACTGTGAGCCCAGCAGAGAGTCCTAAGCAGTCATCCGAGAATGACTACATTTAAACAACCAAACAGACAGGAGGCATATATAGACATCCGCAAGAAGATAAACGGTTCTTTCGAAAAGGAGTAGTCATGCATCCCAAGTGATGAACTGTAAGGAAGAGGTTCCTAACCTTGTGAAGTATTAGAAGCCTAGATGAAATCCTAACTTTGGAACACTCTCTAGGAAACATGATTTGATGTCAATGAGATCAGCATGTTGTCAATGCTGTTTAAAATAGCTCTGAAAAAGTCACACTGTTTCTTCTCCATTTGGTTATAAACTAAATCAAACATTGTCATCAGCTGCTTTCTAGCTTACTTTTTCAAATTAAGACAAAAATTTCCTAAGCAGTAAATAGTATCATGTCAAAATATATGCTACAGACTTGCTTTTTGTGCTTTATTTAGTGGAGTAAGAAGGAACAATACCTAAACTTAAGGAAATTTAAGTAGCGAGGGGATGAACAACCCAGTCACTTGAAACAAAATAATCATTTTGCTTTGTACCTTCTTGCCAAATACTTCACTTTTAAAAAAAATCTTTTCCTATAAAACTTTAGCAGTTTTGATCCTCAGAAATCTGGTTCACCCAGAACACCCACCACTGTTATAAAGCTTAAATTCAGAAAATCCATGCTGTTTATCTGAACATGCCTTGAAAAAGGAGTGGCACCATGAGATGTAGACATGGCAGTAACTTCATCATGCAAGCTGCTCTTAGAATTCTTGGTCAATAGCTTCTCCAGCACAAGCCATCTTTTCCCAGTGAACTGTTCTATGGCAGAGTTGCTTTTAATTCAAAATGGTAGTGAATATGTTACTGGAATCCATGAAATCTGCACAGAGGCACAAGTTAAAAATATAGCAAAAAAGTTCGTTTGGTGATCACTTTTTTAAACATGACTGCACAATCGATATGTGTCAATGCTCTGTATTTTTTGTCAAACAATTTTTGGTTTTATTATTTCTTTAATGTTAAGTTGCTGAGTGGCTCTAGAAGGAACTGCAAGAGAGTAGGGAAAAACTTTGCCTCCTAATCCAGTCTACGAATGAAGAGAAAAACTTTTACAGCTCTTGATAGAGAGAATTTGCTGGCATGGTAAAACTTCAAAGCCCTGCCTTGTTCAGCTTAGCTGAAATATTTTTTAAGTTTTTTGGATGCATACACAAGATGAAGTGGACACATGCTGGGCTAGAATTCTGAAAACCCAGCTACATCATAAATGCATTTGTGTCAATCTTGTTGATAGACAAGAGAGATAAAAGATTGAGATTATTTCCTTTTCCTCCCTACTTCGGAAAGAATATAACTTTTTTTTGTTTAGTGTTGACAATAAACCACAGCCATCTTTCAGTGCCCTTGTTTCTCCATTATGTCTCACACAGGCTTAAAGAAGGTCAGGAATTTTCCTTTCTCTCTATTTTACATACCAGACAAGGCCTGTGATATGCTGCTTTTTTTTTTTTATGGAAAGACAAAATTATTTTTTGTTTTACAAAGACCACGTGTTCAATTCTTGTACTAATCCTATTCTTTCTTGTCTAACCAACTAGCCCTTTGAGGCTCTGTAACTTCACACATCTGGCTGCCAGGTTCCCTCAGTGACCATTGGAACTGCTGCTGGCTTATCTAAAGTGGTTTTTCTCAACGTGACCTCCTCTAACACTTCATTATAGCAAAACTGTTATTTATTATTTAGTTTCCTGAAGACTATTGCCGTCTGTGTGTTTCATAGCTTATAGAAGTAGAAAGATGGTCGTGCAGACTTAGTGTATAATTAGGCTATTTTTTTTTTTTCAAAACTAGTATCTGCAATTCAAACATTTTATATCCAATTTGTGAATACACACTGAATTTAGTCACTGTGCTAACTGCTTTTCAAAGATAGCAATAATTTCACAGTTTTGTTCACTGAGTATATAGTTTCCCTGAAAATACCTGAAGTCTGCAGTAGGGTACAGTCTGTCCAGTCTGTCCAGTCTGTTCTGAAGACTATTTTACATCAGTAAAAGAATCACTAGAAAGCAAGTGCCAAAAGGAGATTTTTAACATTTAGAAGAAAATTAGCCCTCTCGTTGTTCCTATAAACATCACAGGAATCCAGTCACTTTTCTGGTTGAGTTATTCTCTGCTTTGAATCTCTCAATTAGCAGTACTGAGTGTTTTCTGCTGCCTTGTCTTAACTGATGAAGGAGAAGGCTGATGTTTATATTTTCAGCTTCTTCACAACAATAGAGTATTATGGTTTGCTTTCCAGGAGAGAAGAAGCTCTGCCAAACGTGAGAAGGGGAAAGTGAATGCGGCGTAAAAGAGCTGCCAATTTCTCTTCAGATTTACTGGCCATGTGGTATACATTAAGACTTCGAAGCAGCTGTGGTGAAAATAGTGGCTGTTCTTAACCTGTACCAGATTTTAAATTCCCATATCTGCAAATAAAAATTTGTAGAAAAGTTTTGGGGTTTCCTTTTGGCAGCTAGAGTACGTAAGCTGTCTTAAAGTAGTGTTGGCTTTTTGTGAACACCTTGGAATGCAAATTTAGCCTGAAAGATGCCAAAAATGCATATTTTTTTTCTGGTTTAATCTCCCATAAAATTAAATGTTTGAATATCTTTCATAAATTGTTTCTCTGTCTAGGCAGTGGGGGAGCTTATTTTGACATGCTTCATGTCATTAGCATGAAGAAGACTTGACAACATCTGATTCCTTTATAAAATAACTTAATGGATCTGACTCTTTAGCACAGTATGGTTATTTTGTACAGCACTGACAGCATTTGTCATAGTCCTGCTCAGGTTGATTACATTTTTGCAGTATAAGCATGATCTGTTGGAACCACAGAAACTTTGCTTCACTACTGCTAAGGCAAGGAAAAATGCTACCTATTTCGTACACAAGTCCAATTTTATCTTTAACTAGCATCTAGTTTGACGTAATGGTATGCTAAGCCTTTTGAGGCCCTGTATGTGCCCTATACGCTAATTTTCCTCAGGGAGAAACAGGAATATGGTTCTTTAGCACTATTACAGCACACTGCCCAGCTTTAAAGTGTTTCTTTTGGTTAGTAATGTTTACTGAACTTTCCATTTCTTACATTGTAAAACACTCCATGCATCCGGAGTGTCATTTTGTTGGGAGTTTTTGTTGTCATGCTCTCTTTCTTTTTGAACCCCTTTAATCTGTATCATTTGATCTAAATTTTCATTTCTTGTAGCAGTATCCGCTTAAGCTCTGGAGACCAAGATCTTCTTTCCAGTTGTTTCAGATGAACTTACAGCATAGTACTGGTTGTTTCACTTCATATATTTTCTATCTTCAAAGCAGAAAGCAGAAAACAACTAACTCAGGCACTAAATATTCACTCATTTGTATGAAAAGAGGAGGTTCTGCAGGCCTAAGAGTAGCAAAATATTGAAGGCTATAAGCCCTAGGAGCGAACTTTGTTTGTAAAACTTAAGGGTTTGTATAATCATCATAAAATGCTGCATAACAATATGCAGTGAATTGAAAGACTTTCATTTGGTTGTCAGGAGCGTTGGGGTTTGTTGCATGTTTTCTTCCCCCTCTACTCCTATTTGCACCTGCCTATTCCAGCTGAGGAAATACAGAGACTTCTGTTTAGTTTTCGCTAGTCCTAGTAATAGTGAGAAAAAAACCCAAAGAAAAGTCACCACCGGAGAGGAGGCTACTGCATGTCAGAAAAATCACCAGGCTCTGCTGTACTACTATTGCTGAGTTATAGGAGATGCAATAAGCAGGAAAACATAAGTCACCCTTGATGTAATGGGAGAGTGAGCGGCAGAGCTGCCTTCCTCCACTGCACAGTCTTCTAGGGTATTTACAATATTTTCTGCTCTTCCCGATGATAAATCTTTCTAGCCGCTCATGTTGTCGCCTTATGGCCTCTGCTAACTTTTCTCTCTTTATGGTCATTTGGGCATATATTCTCACCTTCTCAAATGACTTGAAGCTGAAGACGAAACAATACGAAAATATATAACAGATGCACAAGTGTACCTTGGAGATGTATGTCTTATGGACACATAACTGTCATCACACTTCCATAAGCACATTTTTACTGTCTCATTCATCATGCATGTGTGGCTCACTGGCAGTACACTTGCTCCCAGTGGGGTAAAATTCTATTCTGAGTCCAAACTACCTGGATACACGTTTTTACTCTGTATGTTAGACTTTTTTTCTTCCAGTCTGTGGCTTCAGGTCTCCATCTCTTTTAAATTATATAAAAAACACTTTTATTTCCTACTTAGTGAGCTGCTGAAACTTCAGTGTTAAAATCATAGTTTTCACTGCCTGTAGCCAAAGGGCATCTTGACAATGTCTAAAACCAACTTAAAATTGACAAGTTTGTAAGGACTGTGTGAAACTTAATGGAGTGGGTTTTAATTATTTTTATTTTAATTTCCAGTAACTATGGACAATGGAGTTAGACACAATTAAGCGGCCCTGGTTCTATGTGAAGTTTCTACTGAAGGAAATCTACACCACTTCAAGATAACTGAGCAGATAGTCTTGGTAATTTGAGCGGGGCTGGAAGCACCCCAATCTGGACATAACTGCAAGAGAAAGTCTCCATGTCTCTGCCCCAAGAGTGATTAAATATTGCTTCTCTCAACCCATTTTCAGAGATGTTTAGAAAGCTAAACTCCTTACGGAAGATGATAAACAAATCTTAGACGACATAATGCATATAGAGGTTTTGATGGGTAAAACATATCTTGACTTTTTTTCTCCTGGCATAATTTTTCTAACACTCTCTTTTTTACTGCTTCCGGGGTTTAACTTGTTGCATCGTATTATTTTGCTTCTGTTTTCCCTTTGTTAAGTGGTTTGTTCCTATGCTAAAACTCCCTGTTGATTATAGTAGTGGTTGCTCTAATCCCCGCCCTTACCCTATCAGTCAGCCCCAATCCACTCCCATTCATCTAGAATGTTCCCCATCCATCACCCTTATCCACTCCCCTACAACTGTCAATCCCCGCTGGCCCCTCCCAAACTTCCAGTGTGTTCTGTGTCAGTTATCCCCTCCTCGGTTACTCATT
>VWZS01010461.1:0-35756 GCA_013397075.1 Rhabdornis inornatus | reverse complement strand
TGCTGGGGGAATGCCTGGACTTGCTGGTTTTAAAGGGTTTTCCCAACTTAAATGATCCTGTGAATATATCTATCATGTATATTATATTGTCTTACACTTTCCTATATCTTACACCCATTTGCAAACAAACAAGGAAAGGCTTTGTACTGCCAGGTTGGATCCCTGGAATGCTTCACACCCTTAAATAATTCAGGGTCTCCACTTTCACATCCTCAGAGAGAGGGCTGGGATGTGGGTATCAGTTGCTTCGTCATGCTGTGAACAGTGGCAAGGGTGGAGTTCTGACTCTGCCACCCCTCACGGGGTAAGAATTCAGCAATTTGTGCAATCTGCCCCAAAACAAAAGCCTGCTCCATGCAAATCATTAACTTGAAGCCTGGTGACCTAGCACTTCTGACTTAAAGTTGAGTTTTCCAGCATAACACAGTTATTTCCCTCAATGCCCTGAGTCAATGTGCTGCAAATGCCAACATCGCTAAACTGGTGACATCTGTGGAGCATGACCACGCTTTATGTGCTTGGAGGCTTCTAAAGGGAACAAAAATTGAAGTGAAAGTGCCTTAAAAGTGTCATCAGGACTCCTACATTGCCCACCCCTCCAAAAAAAAAAGGGGAAAACAAGGATCAATGAACAAAACAAGGATCAATGAACAGGCTCATTTTAGAGCAGATTAAGTCACTGCAAAGTATTTTTCAACCAAATTACCAACCATGTTTTTAAAGACTTCAAAGGGCCCATTTAATTATTTCCTATCTCCTATTGCCCCTTCTCCCATCAAGTGTCCTTTTAAGTGAGACATCCCTGCATTGACCACAGGGCCTTGAAAGTCCCTCTGGAGATCCCTTTCCCACCTGTCCAAACCTTTTTTATGTTCCTGGGCTGAAAGTGTAGCTTGTTCTACTCTGATTTCTTCCAGCACTCATCTGAATGCTAAATTTGCCTGCTGTGAGTAAGCCTGCTGATTCCAATGTCCCCTATTCCAGGGACACAGATGCATTTCCCCATCTCTGCACTGCTGTTCCCCATGGATGTGAAGGGGGTATCACTTTCCTCACTTCCTAAGTATTGGAAAACAAATTCCCACGTGGCAGTGGGTTGCTGAAGCACCACAATGATGGCACAAGTGCTGCAGCTCTCTTGATTCCCTGTTATTAATGTGCCAAAGGATCAGTTCATCAGGGAGCATGCAGTCAGAAGGATGGAAATCAGGCACCTCCTGTGGCTTTTTAAACTGAAACATGAATGTAACACACAGGAAAGCATCCTTCTTAAAGTGCCTCTCTCTGGCTGGCACAGACAATGAGAGGGGATGCAAATGGGCTGAAATAACTGCTTCTAAAGCCAGAGCTGCTTTGATGCAGTTGAAACAAGCCAGTATTTCAAAGACCATTCACACATTTAGTGGCAGGTGTGTGTTGCTGCTGCTTATTAGAAAAGCCCCCAGCTGCTTTCTGTGAATTCAGCTTGGGGAGCCAGCGTGTTCCAGTTCCAATCTGCATTCTGGGACAGGTAGCAGAGACCAATTAATCATGAGAACTCCCTCAGATGGTCTCACCTTCTTTTGTCTTTGAACAGCATAAGGGAAAATAAAAATGGGTCATCAGTGCCTTAGCAAGAGGCTACAACATCCTTTCCTTGAAGAGATGTTACACTTTCAGCACAGACATGAGGTGCAGGGAACAGCAAGGAGCTGCTCAGTGCCAGAGCACTTCATCCCTGGGTGGGGTCTGTTTGCACAGGCAGCACTGAAACACTGGTTTATAGAAAGGACATTGGAGAGAAGGGGGTTTGGGAAATCAAGGTGAAGATCAAATGCCACACGGGATGTGCTTCCAGGCAAGGAGCAACAGGTAGATGAGAAAAGCACGTTTGTGGGTAAATAAACCAGACAAAAAAGAGGTAGAAATGGAAGAAAGTTGTCCTACAAGGCATAAAACTTCATTTTCCTTCACTTGCTTTGCACAGAGAGTGAGGAGGGGCTGCACACAAAACCCAGGGGGAGGAGAGGCAAAGAAATGACAACTCAAGTTCTGACTTGGCAGAAATCAGCCAAAGCTGTGCAGCTGGAACAGCAGGAAGAGATTCCTTGGGATTGACAGCACAGTAGGATGAAACCTGTGTTACATTTATTAGAGAGAGCAAGAAGAATAGGAAAAGAAAAAAAAAAGAAACCAGACAGCTCTACAAGCATGATTTGAATAATAAAAATAGCAGGAGATGGTTGGCATGGAACACTTAGCAAATGATACCTAAATTGCAGCATGGATTTACCCACAGAGAGCTGGCCTAACAAATCTCTCACTGCTTCACTGAGGAAGCAGCAATAACAGGAAAGGTTTGGCAGAGAGAAAATCTGCAGGTATAATTACACAGCCTGCAGGAAACGTTATTTGTGTACATATTTATATCTATATGTATATAAAACCAGCTGGAAATGAAACATCAACAGGGGAGCGACCACCACAATCAAACTCCAGTGCAATAGCAAAGAACAGGAATAAATTTTAAAAGATTTTACATTACAGGGAGGAGTAAAGGGTCTTGAATCTCAAGGCATATTCTGCACTATTCCCAGAAAAACAGTTGGGAATGTGTGTGGGCAAGAACGTCAAGAGAAGAGATGTTTTGTGTTTCCCTCCAAACTCTTAGAAAGAAAAAAATAAAATAAAATTAGGTTTTGAGCAGATGACATTTGGAGTCTTAAATTTCAAGGCTGAAAGAGTCTGTGATGAATTTTCCTGACTTCATACAGCAGGCAGTGCCAAGGAATCTCACCCAGTAATTCCTGGCTGAACAACCACATATCTAGGAAAAATACTTAGTCTCAATTTAAATACTTCCACAAATTCACTATGTCCATAGGTTAGTTGTTCTCATGGTTAATTACTCTCAGCCAGTCTGAAATGTACCCTGAACTACTCTGTCTCCTGTTCCCAAATTCTGGGGTCTGTTACATTTTGCTTGATTTTAGAGCTGTCTAGCCAATGCCTAATCACACACAGTGATAAATCTTATTAAAAATAAACACAAATCAAAGCAATTGCATCTTAATATGAACCAGAAGTCAGGTCTGAATTTTACAATCTGGCTTCTAGTAGAGTTAACCCTGATTCAGGTTTTTATCCTGACTTTTTACACTTAATCAGAAGAGAATCTGGGACAACTACACAGCTCTGGTTAGAGCAAGGGAAAAAAATGGACAACACAGGAGGTTCAAGAGAGGATAACTAAGATAATAATGGCTCTAAATGACAGCAAAAGAAGGTTAAACGTGCTGTGGAAAAGAGAAAATTAACAGAAGACCTCGCTGAAATATCAAATACCCTCAGGATGCATTTTAGTAGACTGGCAATTTAATAGAGAACTATACAAGCATGATTAATTAATTAACATCTGTATTAGTTAATGACGACGAATAGTTCTGTGTTAATACTGAGCTGTAGTTGGAGGAAAAACAAAAACAGCAGAGAACTTTCTATGTTTTTATGCAGAAGTTTAACAAGTGAGATTGATTTTTGTTATAATAAAAGAGCTCTTTGTTTGGAGAGATACAAAGTTTAGTCTGAGTAAATCCAGGAATTAATTAATATAACCATGACACCATTATGACTGATAAATTATGTATAATTGAGTAGATTTTAGCAGGATACTTCTGTAGGAAAGAAAGGTTGCTACCAACTGTTTTTATTTCAGTTCTACTGACCAAGACAAATCCCAGGGCTTTAAATATGATGCCAATCTAATTTTAGCTTCTGAGAATCAGTTTCCAAGTGAGTATCTTGGACAGCAAAGTCAACAGAAATCATTTAGCCACTAATTCTTTTGTGCTTGGGGTTTTTAGTTTGTTTTTTTTTTTAAATCCATGAGATTGCAGAAATTAAATAAATTTTAAAAATTAAGAAAGAAAAATGGCTCAGTTTTCCTGGCAGCAGCCCAGAGCTCTCACAATGGATCTGCAGTTTTTGGTTAAGCCTCTTATGTTTCCTCTGTCTTGGGGAATGGCAATAATCTCTCCAGCACTCAGAGTGTCTTTGGAAGCTGCTTCTGGACACTTCACTTTTTTTCAGGGAGTACCATTTGAAGCAGTGCTCATTTTGAAATGCTTCCCAATTTAAATACAACTCCCACAATAACCTTGACACCACTTTTGCTGGGGCACAGATGCCCAGGAGCAGCAGCACCTCACTGCCTTGATGTTTTGCTGGGACAGAGCACAGAAAGTCACAATGAAAAGAATTAGAAGTGAATGCCAAGAGTGCATTGCCCTGATAATAAAATAATGATGAAACTGTTACTGTGACACCCATTTTTAGCTCTATTTACAACAGAATTCCCTTGCATGGATACTGTTCACTAATAAAACCAGGGAGAAAGCTTTTCTCACTGAGATTTGACAAACCCTCCCAGTAAAATGTCTCACATCTGTTAGGAAGCCTTCAGTCCAGGTTCATAAAGCACAAAACAAATCCTCATTGAATACACAGTCTAGGCTGAATTTTGTTCCCTTCCTCAGGTTACCCTCCTGCTGTAGTCAATGCTTTCTTGGAGGAGACTGTAAAGATTTAATGCAAGAACACTTTTTTGTAGAAGAAGTAGAAATTTGGCTCATTTATTGCACCATTTTTGTGTAAGTGTGACATCCTCTGGTAGGCAGTGGAGAGGAAAATTGATCCAGCAAGCAGCTCAATAAACTGCAGTGTCCCATAGCTCTGGATTTATATAAGCTCTTATTCCAAGAAACTTTACCAACATATTTGCCCAACATGAGCCTCAGAATGATGTTTGCCTAAGAAATAGTTTTGAGAGAGAAAAATATGTAAATCGAAGTAAGCAATAAAGTCAGAGGTGTTTATTGCTATTCCTCCTTTTTCTAATAAACAGAACTGAAAGCAGGACTGGTCAAAGTTACTTTACATTTGTAAAAGAGGCAAAGCAATGACAGAGGAGGAAAAAAATTAGACTGGAAGACACCTTTGGAGTTCAGGTTCCTCCTGTGTCAGCAAAGAGTTTTCATGAGGAATTGCTCCATAATCTTCCTAAAGACTGACCTGTGCTTCCCATCCTCCTTTGTCCTGTCATATTAGTTAATTCATGAGAATTTATTGTAAAGGTTATAAAATCCTCAGGTGAATAATGCAAGAGTCCTGTCCAAGACTACAGAAAGAGGTGTTACTGAATTTTGGCCACAGATGAGAACTGTTCCTCAGCACACACCACATTCCCTCCCCTGATGCTGAGGCTCCATGAAACAGGAGGGCAATGCAATTAAATCCTGCCAATGGAAGGGGCAGCCAACACCCCCCTGGTCTTCCACTTTGCTTGGCATCAGCCCTGATGGTTGCCAGGACCATCCATGAGACAATTCCACTCACTAACCCATCTGGAAGCTAATTAGTCATGTTGGAACAAAAGCAGACCTTTTGTTTGGCTGGAGCAGGCAAAGGAATGGCAGGAGAACTGCTGAAGGGGGAGGAAAAGCCCCTGCCTTGCTGATGGCAGCAAGCCAACAGACCAGCTTGGAAGTCTGGGAAACTGCAGCCTCAAAACCTTCAGGATCCTAAAATAGTTCTTTGAAACAACTGTTAGCCCAAAGGGCTATCGTTTTAAGCAAAGAAATATAATATTTTAAATCGTTTCAAAATGGTCAGATGAGGGAAATTTAATCCTCCTCTAGCTGCTGATGCAAATGAATGATGCATCCAAGTCTCTAACTGGTTTTTCAGACATGAACCACAGGGCTAGACAGAAGCTGGTTTGTCAAGCTGATGCACAGAACTCTGCTGTCAGGAATGCCACTTAAATATTAACCAGAAGTCTGCAGCAGCCCTCCTACCATGAGCACACCCAGAGCAGAGGAGAAATGGTTTATTTATCCTACATGGAATTTGAAGTAAAACTTCATCCAAATGAAATCCATCTGGGTTTATTCCAGCAGGATTATCATTCTGGATTGCTTTATTTTGGGGAAAAAGTTCGATGAGGGTTGTGACTTTGAGGCTGCAGCATGTAGAGACTTCAGGAGGTGATGTACTTGTGTTTTAAACTGCATTTCTTTGAGAGGGATTTTTATTTCTCATACTCCAAGAGCTGTTTCCCAGACTTCAGAAACAGGTCTCTCTGCCGAGTTTCGTATTTTGTAAAAATCTGTAACTTTGCTATTCAGAACTTTTTCCCCTAAATTGATCCCTGCTCTTCATAAACTCCCCTCTCAGCCTCTGTACTTTCTCCCAGTTGCAGTGACATCAGCTGTTGTCTAGGAAACCCATCTTTGTGTTCTCCCTTTGCATCCCTGGGTCACATCACATTCATTCAGCAGCTCTGGGGGAGAGCCAAGCACCTGATTTAGGGAGCAACCTAATGCTCAACCCACAGCAAAATGCTCTTTACAGGACAGCCAGAGTGAAGGAGCTTCCAGAAGGAAATCCTTCCTGACAATCCACAACAGAAGTTGGCTGGACAGGGAATTGCACACATTCAAGTTGATCTCTCTTCTTGGGCATTTCACAGAGCAGTGGAAACCAGAACTGGTTGAAATTCTTCTCTGGTTTAATTAGAGACTTCCAAGTCCTTTAAGAACATCATTTTCTCTGGGCCAGAAAGGAAATCAATTTAGAGTAAATCTGCTAAATTCACAGCCTGATCATGAACAGCTCTCTAGAAAACTGCTCAATATGAGCATCAACTTCAGTGAAACCATGTGTTACTTCTTAGCCAAGAAGGGTTATTTGCCAACAGCTTTTACTTTTTTTTTTCTTTTTTTTCTTTTTCTTTTTTTTTGCTGCAGGGCTGCAACAATGAAGCAATCTAAGGTTTATATATGTACACAAACAAACACACATAAAATGCACAGAAGACACAGCTGGAAGAAGCCAAGAGGAATAATCTGGCTACTCCCATTTCAAGGAATAATCAGCTTTGGTTCTGTCTCAGACTGCTCTAAAAAGCGGCCTTTAGGATGGATGCTCTGTGAGGACCAAAAGTGGAAAGACACCCATGGATTGTGTAAAAGCTAAAGGGAGAATGTTCATTCTATCCCAAAAGGGAGCAGATATCTAAAAAACATGGCAACAGAGAGCAGGAATGAATGGATTTCAAATAATTCCTTTCAGCACAAGTAGATTATTTGTTGTCCATACCTACTGACACCGTCTCCATTATTTTTTAATGATTTACCACACTCCTGGTCCCTTGCTCCAGGGAAAGCAAGCCTGCATTAAAATGATAATAAAAAAAAAGCCCTAATCCTGGTGATTTATGGTCTCTTACTGAGCTGTGCAAATGATCCACTGTCCTCAGAATATTAAAGCTATTTGCCATTCAGGCCCAGATCCGATTTTCACAGAGGACCTCTCCCATTAATTGAAGGTTAGATCAATATCACTATTTGTACTGAGTTTGAAATACATGCCAGGAGACATTTCCATATTAAAATTCAACAACATATTACAGTGACAAACTCGTTCTTGCCTGAGGCCAACCTTAAACACGAGATATTTTACCCTGTTAATCTCATTCTCCTCCACAGCAGCTTCTCACATCGCTGGGCTCGGCTTCCACCTTCACAATTTAATTCACCTCAAAGCTTGCACCTTCCATTGCTTACAATTCTGGTCTTCTTTGTGTCAGGACTGTTGTTTTCTGGAATGTCCTGTGATAGCAGCACAGTGGGATGTGGAATTTGGGTGGTTTTCACTGCTCTGTGCTTTGCACACTGGTCAGTGTGATGGGACTCAGCCACAGTCACACTCTAGACAAGGTTCAGCACCTCTGCCTGGAGTTTCTGACTGTAGATTTGCAGAGAAATCAAGACCTTTACAGAAAATGAATGCAGGAAAAACAGAATTTTAGCAATTTAGAGTTACAGCAAGTGCTAATCAATTAACTGGGACCCAAATCTTGCTCTCACCCTGCCATTCCCTGCAGTCAGCCACGTGTCTCAGCCAGCAGGGTGAGGGAAGACAGCCTGGATGACCTCAGGGGCCCCTTCTACCCCTGTTAAGAAGGGAAGTGCACTGGGAGTGGAATCAGAAATGGGAGTGCTGCCCACTATAACCTCTTAATTGTGTCAAGTGTATTTTCCACTCCTCTTGTTGGATGGGAATGCACAATTGGGAGCCCCAGGTAATGAGATCTGCAGGCTTTGCTTTTTACATGAAATGCTCATCAGGATCATCCATTATTAACCTCTGCAGCAAAAGATCACCAGGTCCTTTTCCTCTTTCATTAAAAGTTTGCCACAGATAGAAAAAGGAACCAGTTTATCCCAAGCATGGTGTCCTCAGTGACATCAAGAAGTTTTCCACCAA
The DNA here is from genome assembly GCA_013397075.1 of Rhabdornis inornatus. NCBI lineage: Eukaryota > Metazoa > Chordata > Aves > Passeriformes > Rhabdornithidae > Rhabdornis > Rhabdornis inornatus. Next base: position 27,449 of record VWZS01010461.1, on the reverse strand, counting down.
GGTGATTTGCTTTCACCACTATATATTTTTCCCTCTTCCCTCCCTATTCTGCACACATGAGATGTCATTTCTTCTTTGAAAACCATAACCCCCAATTAACATGACCAACAATCATTTTAATGAATGGTTAATGATTCGTTTCAGGATTTATCATTTTCATTTTGTGTCTTGAAAACACCACTGCTTTTTAAAAAACATATTTTCTTGTATTTAGAGATTCTTAAAATGTCAGCAAAACCCTAATACAGAGTTCATTAACTCCACGAAAATTTTAGCACAGATGAAACATCTAACTTGGAAGGAAAAATGGAGGGAAACCTCTCCAAAAGAAGCTTTCAAATTGCTCTTTGTATTTTGTGAGTGAACATCAAGGCCTGTGACACAACTGATGGCAAGTGTCTCCCTCAGATCTCGTATCACTTACCAGGAAAACATCCCTGATGGGAAATGCAGAATTGAATTGCAGAGTTAGAGGAGACTGAAGGTTTCACAATCATTTCCAAAACTCCCATTTAAAATCTCAGCGTCAAATACTCAGTGGATTTAATAAATTGCATCCACAGAAGTCACCACAGCACCTGGGCTGGTTTATATGCAAGGTAACCTTCATGTGGATGAATGTTTTCCACTACAATTTCCTAAGAAAAGAAGGTGCTTCCCCTTGGAAAAAAATGTTTGAGGGGGAATTCCTGCTTCTTCTTGGATAGGTTTTTCTTCAATTTAGAAAGAATAACGTTTAAATGATGACAATTTTTCCTTGTATAGAGAAATTCCAAGAATTAATGGAAGCTTATTATCAAATTAAAAAGAAGCAACTGTGGAAGTCACAAAATAGTTTGCATTAAGCAAAAATCAAAAATTGAAAACCTAAAGAACATCCTTCACCATTAATACTGAAACAAGGGCAAGTAAACTCTTAGCAAATCGAATGGAATTTTGCTTTGATCCTATGGGGACTGCAAATGTAACTGGGTTTGTAAATGTAAATGGTTGCAGAGATCTGGGGGCCAAGGTTGCTGCTCTTGACCATCACAGCTACAAGAGGTCAAGATTGAAATGTAACTTATGTTGCTCAGGCAAGTGATAAAGCCAACTAATAGTTTTATTCCTACATGTAAGGTGATTTATTTTCAACCTGAGCAGTCATACAAACTGAAACCAGAATAACACAGTAAAATTCACTCAGAGGCTGAGGAATTTATGATTTCCATTTGCTTGACAAGATACACTGATACTGGGAATTTGAGCTGACTGCTGTTCAAAAGTGGAAATGAAGGTAAGAAAAGCCCTCTCACTTTTAGGTAGCTAGAGCAGAACTTCGAAAAATCCTTTTTTGACAGATTTTGCAGCTTTTACCATTAAGAGACCATTTGAATAAGGAAAAATCACTTTAACATGGAACTGGCAGCAATAAAGTTGTTTAAAATCACCTTAATCTTCATTGTACTTGGAGGCAAAGCTGTCCTCTCCTTCTGCATATGATCCCAAATCCCAGGATACACAGTGGTTCCTCCAGAGAGGATGTTTTTCCCACAGACATCCTTATGGAAGTCCAAATCACATTCCACAACACTGTTTTAAGTGACTTTGTGGACACCTGTGGATCCCAGCCCTGCATGCAAAGGAGTTTCATCACATTATTTCTCTCTTCATCCCCTTCTTTTTCCTACTGTTAAAATGAGAGGAAGGCTCACTAGTCCAAGCTGTCTCCCTAAGAAAACTCCAGGAAAAAAACAAGCTGTGTGAGGCTAGGAGAGCAAGGACAGCACCTTCCACTCCCCTCCTTTGTAACCTCAGCACAGAAATTATAAAAGCAAAATCTTCCTGGGCACCAGCACCATTCATTCCCAATGGCAAATTCCTTCTGTCCATCAGGGAGCTCCATGCCCCTTTCAAGAGAGGAGGAGGAGGCAGCAGCTGCTGATTCATTTCCCAAATCCAATGCCACATAACATGAAGTACATTCAAAGTTTTCCACTCAAAATGAATAAGGCATTTCTGGTACCAAGCCTGCACACAAATAGTTGGATTTTAGACATGCATGGCTGGCACATGGAACGTCTCCAAAAGGATCTTGAAAAACTTTAGGATCCACATCTAACACAAACTGAAGGGACAGCCAATTTTTTTTTTTTTAAATGAACACTGACAGTTACTGCTTCTGGGTCCCCTCCTGAACTGTGGTTCTTCTGTGAACAGAATGCTTTCTTTGGGATTTCATTCAAAAGGAAAATCACCCCAGCCACTGGACACCTTACCCCAGGTCAGGTTTTTACTGACAATATTAATTGGAGATGATACCCCGGGATAAATTTTTTTACACTGATGGCAGGGCTGCAACAATGCAGCAATCTAAAGTTTATACATACAAGCACACACACAAACTCCAGTTTTGAATTTCAGAAGTTAATGCTTTCACCAATAAAGCCAACTTTTAATGAAAAGTATGCTTTCAATTAAAGAACACATAAATTACCAATAATTCATAATTACTGTAATGAATTTAATGCCATCAGTAATAAACAGCAAGCCTTTAAACAATCTTGAAACTCAAATTTATCTTTCCAGTGTAATGACAGAGAAACAGCCCTAGACACGTCTCCTGTAGGAGCTCTATCTCCTGCTTGTTCCAAACTGGGCTGCTCTGATGGTCTGCTGCTGGTTTTTATCTCCCAGCTGTATTCTCTCCCAGTCATTCCTGCTGTCAAGCTCACAACTTAATTAATTTATTTACACTGTTGCTAAATGGATGCATAATCTTCCCATTAAATATATGCCAAAAGTGGGCACCAAGGGAAGTGCAGAGCCACATCTCCTTTTCCCCAGGTGATTCTATACCTATATTCTGTATTTAAATCACATTTACTTCTATCCCTGGCTAAATTTACTATGTGGACTTTTGGCAGAAAGCCATAAGTTTTTCAAATACAGCCTGAGTAATGTATTTTTATCATATTACTTTCAGTAAGTAATATATTAAATTATATAAAATAATAATATATTTTAAACACATGGAATATATTTCATATCATAAAAATAACTGCTTTTTAAAAATTTTACTCATATTTTTTCAGCCATATTAAAACAGACAGAAAGCATGCAAGAGCAAATCTGCCAAACTCACATCTATTCACCAAATTCAACCAAATTCACTGGGTTGGGTGTATATTCTCTTTTTAGCTCATTTTTTTTCTGACCTAACACAAAACATCAGGACAGTTTTATGGGTAAGTTTATTTGATGAATATCCTAAAAACAAGTATTATATCCTAGAAACAAATGTTATTTTGCCCCAAAATGAACTTAAATGGAACAGAGATCCTCTCTAAATTTGAAGCACCTACAGTATCAACATCTGTCCAGAGTTGGAGTTATTCATTAAAATCATCAGCTGTTTAAAACAATTCAATTCTATATCAATCTTCTAAGAAAAAGAAATAATCACCTGTTTCCAGAACTGGGCTTTAGGATGCCAGGCTGTCCTTCATTTGAAGGTTTGGAATACAAATGTAGGGAGAAGTTGAAAAAACCAGATAGCAATTATGTAAAAGTTAAAAAAATATCTATAAATCAGATGTAAGAAGAAAATCACTGCTATTTCAGATAGGAAAGAAATAAGGGAAGAGAAGGAAACCTTTGTGCTTACATAACTCCCAAAGTGCTGGTGGTTCCAGCAGTGAGGAACACATCTGGACTCATAAAGCAGGAGCCTGCCTAATTCTGTGGCAGTTTCCAGGTTTTCCCTCAAAACCAGGCACATTCAGGCCCTGCACAGCCCATTAAATTTGACCTAATGATAACCAGAATGTTAATGGATAGAGATACTCTACCACAACCAAAACAATCCAGTGTTGATTTTATAGGTCATAAGAATTAAATGTGAGCAGAAAGCACACTAGCAAAGAGAAATTACTGAGGAGGAATTATCCCAAATTATTAAACATCTACGTTGTCACCAGAGCCCAAAAACGCTGGGTCCTGATGCCTTCCCTCCCAGCCACTGTCAGGTCAGCTCCTGGGAACAGATGCCCAGGCTGGACAATGGCCTGTGCTGCTTTCCAGCTGGAATATTGTGAATTGAAGCACGGGAGAGCAGCAAGGTTCATTCCATGGCTGCCTGTGCTCCTCCTCCACTCCCACGGCCCCCGTGCATCCTGCACCATTCCCACTCCTGCTGCTCCTCACACCCCCTCCCTCAGCCTTTGGGGACCCCCCTTTTGTGTCCTGTGGATGGCTGGGCACTGCACTGCTGTGCTTTTGTCCCGTTTTTGGCACGTTACCCAGGAATTCTCTTGTTTCCTCCACATTCCAGTGCTTTCAGGAGTAGGATTTCCAAGCACTGGGAAGAAATTTGTGGCTCGGATCAAAATCACACAAGGATCAAAAATCACCCTTTTCTTCTTATTTGCAGTAATCACAACAGTTATAAACTCTGTTTCTTGTCTCTTCCCTACCAGTTTGGGCTAGGGAACCACATCCACAATTAATTCCTGCATCCAAGAGACAAATAGGAAAGCTTCAGCTGCAAGAGCCCTTTTGGTACCTGACCATTGTTTAAGTTACAGCACTGCCTGAGGCCTCCATCATGTTGCACCCTATAAATAATCACAGTACAGGAAAGCACATCCCACCTTTTTAACCCTCCTTAATTCCTTCTTCTCACTCAATTTCAGATGCTGTGCTCTTGCACCCAGCATTACCCAGAGAAGGAACACGCACCGGTGTGTGCTGTGCACAGGGCAATTGCCACATGCTGATGAGGGAACATAAATTATGGGCCAACAATTTGAATTTTCTTTTTTCCTACAGGAAAATGTTATTTCTTGCTGAATGCAGACAGCAGGAAAATTGTGAGGTAGAAAAACACAATTGGATGTAGTTAGAAAAGTGTGCTTGCAGCCAGCAGGGAGAGAATGAAATGCAAGTACTGTGCTTCCATCTAGAGGAGTAGGTGAGCAATTTATTTCCAAACACCGAGGAACTCCCACAGCTCCTGGATCAGCTTCGGTCTGTTCATGTGGAACACCTTGGGTCCATGGATATGGCACAGTAACTGAGTTCAGATCTATGAGTAACAACTGCACCTCACCTAGCAAACAGAGTACAGAACAACCCCAGCCCTGTATCTCCCTTTCAGCATTTTCCACAGGAAAACAGTTCCAGGAGCATTTCCAGTACGGTGTTTTCCACACACAGACCCAGACACTTCCCAAGGAGACCAGGACACTTGGGATATTTAAGATATTTAGCAGTTTGTCCCATGAGCACACCTTGTTGCCTCTACCTGGGACATCCTGAACTGGCATTTCCCACAGAGCTCATTGCACAATGCCAAGGAAGTGGTGCTGGATGGGGAATAAAGATGCCTTCTTACCACCCACACATGGAAAGCTAACTTTCGGAACAGAAAAACATGCTTCAGGAAAAAAAATTAATCGTCCTCTCAAAGGATCAGTGTAGGGGAGAAGAAGCCCCAGTCTGTCCTTTGCTCTGGAAGTGACAGTGAGAATGTCACATGGAATGTCAGATACACGCACTACCCATCCTCTTCCTCGTGTAAGTCACTTCTGAGGAGAGAAACAACCCCACCCCTGCACCTCACAGGTTTTGTTCCCAATTTCAGTAATTTAATATTTCTCCAATTCACCTCTAATGAATGGCAACCTGTGGGTTTTCTTAACTTTAGCTCCTTTCTATCTTGTTCATGTGTTTTGCCTCAGTAGGAACTTCATGACTGACTAGTATGAATAAAATAAAATAAAATAGAATAGAATAAAATAAAATAAAATAAATAAAATAAAATAAAATAAAATAAAATAAAATGTGCACCTTTCCCACGTCATCCCAGTTAGTTCCAGCCTCAGTGGGATGTTCCAGTGTCAGGATCCCTCTTTTACTTTGTGCTTCATCTCCTACATTGCTGCATTTTTCACTCATTCCAACCATAACACTCTGCAAAGGACATTATTCCAATATTAGTACAGTCTGTTCAGGAACATCAGGGACAAAATACCATTTTTAAGTTCAAACTTCCTGAAATACTGTTCCTGCTCCTGTCCTCACAAAATGCACCCCCAAAACATGCAAGGAACTAAAATGTGAATTTGTAGGTAACAACTTCATTATATTTCCTACCATAAACCCCCCAGAAAGACCAAGGCAACTTCAAAAATGAAGTGCTGCTTATGCTCACACAGGAGCCCAGGCAAGGAGAGCACCAGCAAAACTCATGGTTCTCCACAAGGAATGGGTCCTCTGTTATTGCAAAGGAATAAAGGGAAGGCTTTAGAGGTGGAAAAGATATAATTTTTCTAGATTCACTTATTTGGTTGCTCTCTGTCTAAGCAGTTCCACTGTTTTGCCTTCAAACAGTGAGGTTCTCCCTTGCTGGATGTCAAATGGTTTTGAAAAACTCATTTCTAGAAAGCAGAGACAGATCTTTTAAAAGAAAAATCACTTATTAAATACTGATTTTAGTAAGCTTATCGCATTTGCATTATGAAATTGCGTTGTCATGATTGCCCCAAATAATTATCACAATATATGAGGTAAAACATTATTCACCACACAGAACTTCAGGGGAGAGTTTTGACAGCCCAGAAAAATCAAAATGTGACTCATGATATGAATTAATTCCAACAGGTGAAGCTTTTCTTCCATAAGACACCTTCATATCATTAAAACACAATATTTTTGGGAAAGAATAAACCTAACCAGCAAAGTCAATGGATCTTACCAAGCATGTGAAGTTTCCACATAAATTCCCACTAGAATAGGATTTCACAAAGCAAATTCATCAGGACATTGGTAGCCTTTTGTTTCTTCCAGAGAGGAAATCTCCTGCTGCAGCCTCCAGGGTCCTGTGATCCTCTCTTGATTGGCCTCGTGACCATGGGCAAGCTCAGCTACAGGACACACACTTGGCTCTACTGGGACTCAAGCAAAAATCCCACCTCTTCCAAGGGGAAATTATCTGCTAGAAAGTTCCTTTGCTTAAAATTAACTGATTGTATGTACATACCAGCTGTAACATTAGTAGTTAATGGTAAATAAACCACCAAAAATATCTGTTACTTCAGAGACTGCAGTTTTTTTTCTCTCATGGAACATTGAAATTTGTTGGTTTTTTTTTTCAGAGGGTGATCATCAATCTCAAACACCTAAAACTAACCCCCAGCAAAAATTTCAGCAAAGCATTTGCTGGGTGTTTTTAAGTGGCAAACACTCTGTGGAGAGCTCACTCCAGGACCTATTCCATATTTGTAAGTGGTAAACACTTTATGGAAGTGGCTGTTCTGGGAAAAAGAACAAGAGGCAGCTGGCACAACTGCCCAGGAACACCTCAGCTTCAGGAGCTGGCAACACCTCCAAGTCCTGGTCTCCCTGAAATTCATGGCAAAACCCTCACCAAGGGCTATGGATCCCTAGGTTACTTTTAGGACTGGAAAATTGCCTCTTTAGGCAGTTGATACAAGATTTTATTTTTCCTTCTTTGGCAACTTCATTTGGTAAGGAAAGGTACTTCAGAAATGGGAAAGGAATGAAAAACAGCACTTATCCAGCGAAGTTCTTGTCTCTAACAAGGCAAAAATGGATTTTATCACATAAATTTGGAAAGAGCTTTAATGTGGGAATGTTTATCCCGTAGTTCTAGTAGCTGTGGGTTTGAACATTCACTCACATTGCCATGAATTGTTATTTTCTCCAAAATTCCGGGGAAAAGGCTTTGGACTGCAATAAACCAGTTATTTACCCACAGTATCCAACATTACAGCACTGCACCCAGACTCTGGTTCCAACAACACAAACCAGAGGGAAATTCAGCTCCTAAATACATCAGGAATTACATCAGCTGAGACACTGGAATTTGAGAGTAGAGAACTTTAAACAAATTTCCTCAATTTGCTTGATCTCAGACCAAGTGAAGCCAAGCTTTTAAGTCATGAACTGTAACATGAGCACACTTTCAGGGCAGCATTTACCCAGGAACTGCTGCTTCCTAAATGACATGAACTCACCTCCCAACACATTTTTACCAGCTTCTGGAATGGAGTTCACAGGATATCAACATGTCAAGCCACTTGACTTTTTTCCAGTTTGTGCTTATCACAGTGACAGAACAAAGTCCTGGAGAAAGCAGGACAGAATTTCAAACACCTCTGGATCCTTTCCCACTCACTGAGCCTCAGGACAGAGAGTTTTTTTCTCTCCCCCCAGGTCAAAAATCCTTCACACTGGATGAGTAAAACAGGAAGGAATGAAGGGGCATTGTTGCCTTTGCAAAACATTCTGCTTCATTATAACATAATTAGCTAAGAAAAGCTCATTATCATTCTGCTAACACCCATTTTCAGGCTGGGAAAGGAAAAGTCAGCATCCTCAGTAGTCATGTTCCCACTGTACTTGGTGTTTATGAATTCTCTAAGTATTTGGGTGACATGAGGGCTGAACACAGAGACTGAATCAGCCACTCAAAGGAGATGAACCATCACAATTAAAAAAAAAATCAAGTATAGTAGAATATACTGGATTTATATAAAAATCCAGACCTTTATCAGACTAAGAAACATTAAAAACCATAAAAAGAAGGTGGTCTACAGCATTTACCTGCAGCAGTAACTACCTCTTAAGCAGATAAATCACTTCACTAAAATATCTCCAAGTCAACCTTGTTTCTGCTCATCACTAAAACCGATGGAATCCTTCCTTTTCCATATTCACTGGATTTTCCTTTTTCCACAAGATTCATAGCTGAATTTATTGATTTGTATCTTGAAGCTGAAACACGTGAAATATGTAAGGTTGTGTCTTTAGAAGCTTGAGTTTCATGTGTTCTGCAGCTGAGGAACATTTTGCCTCCAAGACAGGCAGTAACTAAGCCCCACCAAGAAAACTGCAAGTAGATTTAAAAAATACTGAAACCCCACAAGTTACAGAAAGAAAAAAGTACAAAAAAAAAGTAAGAAGTTGGAGATATTTACATCACCTCAACTGTGAATCTTTACTGAATCTTTAATCATCAGCTTACCTCATTACCACACATAGATCTGTGCATCTTGATTTCTTTACAAACTGAATGGGAAAAAAACTTCTTAATTCTTTTATTTTCAGCCAAAAAAAAAAAAAGAAAAATAAACAAACTACCCAACCAACCAAAGAAAATCAAAAATCCAGTAGTTCTTCCTTTATTGCACTCCATAAAACTCCTTGTTATAATCAAGAAGCCAATATACAGTAATAGCTTGATATTCCTTTAGAATTTATAGTTTAACTCTTAAAATAAAATTTGTATAGAAAAGATATCATTTACAACCCATTCAGTAGTAATCAACCATTATGTACCCACAAACAATATTAAATAACTTGTATGCAGCAGTTTCCTTATAGGGCAGAGGACAGAGGGGAATATTTTCTCCTTAGCAAATATAATATCCCACTGTTCAAGAGCAATTCAAGTCAACTTTGGAGCAAGTGTGATATGCAGGAATTTCACTGGAGAAGCTCAAGATTCCGTGTAGTGTCCCAGGGATTTGTGTGACTGTGTCCAGTGCATAGTGGAGCAGTAGCACGTGAGGAGTCTCCAGCCTGGGACTGGCACTGCCCACAGGGAAAGGAGCCACCCAGGGAGTGCAGTGGATTCAGAGCACACCAGTGAGGCACAGGAGGACAAGGAGGTGTAGTGTGACCAGGTAGGTGAGGAATAAATAGCGGGATTTGGCTCGGGCCGTCAGCAGCTTGGAGCAGTAAAGGCTTCGTCCCCGGAGCCAGCGGCGCAAGGAAAGGGCTCCTCCTTTCATCTGAGGAAAAGTTATCAGAGCAACAATCAGGAATACAAACCAGAAACAGCTCCACTGCAGCCTGGATTTCTGAGGCACTGCAAACCTTTTGCATCTCACACAGCAACTGACCCCAAAACACAACTGATCCTAAACACCAAAATGGTTTAAAAACCCCAAACCCAGCATTAATGAGAGGGGAAAGGAACGAATCCAAGCTATGTATTATTCAACTCCACACACATAAATATGCATACTGCATTTTGGGCATGCATAATTAAATGCAGACACAATTCATTTAATGGCCACACATGTAGCATAAATATGATTACATAAGTTTTTAACCTGTACATGTGCAGTGTATTTTCTGGCACAGTTTACACAGCTGCTGGTCTTGGACTCACAGCCCCAACAGAAAGAAATAAAGGATGTTTTTCCACCACTTTAAAGGAGCTGATAATTCAGGGTTTTTAGAGGCTTTCATTCCCTTACCTTTCTCACAACAACGTGTTCACTGGGATTGATGATTAAGGCCTCCCTCTCTTCCTCAGCTTCCATCTGGACAGTGTAGTCACTGGGGACAGACCTGTAACTGCCTACTTCAAATCTAGAGAAAAATTCAAGGCACAGAGACATGCACTGCTGAATTATCTCCTCTTTTAATTACTGAATTGACACAAAAAACATTGTTTTGGATACTTAAAATGACTGAGGGAAAGTCCTTACAAAAAGATGACTCACTTTATATTGCCAAGTCTTTTTCAGTCTCTACTTACAATCTACTCTCAAGGTGTTTCATTTATTCAGAATTAATCCCCATCATCACCAGCTGACTGAACAGTGATTTTCAGGTGATGGTAGTGAGGGACACTTTATTTAGGCAGGGGCATAATGATATTTTCAATCTAACCAGAGGCTCTGCTAAAGTTGTTATATGGGAAATTTTTTTCCTAATCTGGAAAACAAGCAATAGCACTGACTACTGAGTCTAACAGATAAAATTAAATGAAGGAAAAAAGAATCCCAAAGCCTGTAACACTTTATTGATCCAGTGTTTAACTTAGCTTTTTAACACATGGATTTTTACTACTTCGGGCACTGTGGGCTCACACACAGGTTTGTTTATTATTATTATTACTATTATTACTATTATTAGAAGTAGTAGTAGTATTTTAAAAACATCTAAGACTCACAGGAAAATCTCTCACTAACCTCACTAAAACTAAAATGCAAACAAATAATCTGTTTTACCTGTTACTTCTCTCCTCAGAGAGTCCAAGAGCCTCTTCTGCAGCTTCTCTCCTCCTCCTCTCCTCTGCCAGTGTTTCTGTGAGCTGGGAGAGACTCTGCTGCACTGACTCATACTGCTGCTCAGTCTCTGCAAGCCTGGGACAAAGTAAAATCTGAAATCAGTATTTTATGGACTCAAAGAACTACCTGTTTTTTTTTTAATTAGGAAATCTTCCTTTTTGTGACACACTTAATTATAATGAGATGCTTTAGATTAAATATTGAGATAAAGTCACCAATAATCAGTACATTTATGTACAGATACAAACCACAAGTATTACCAGATGATAACAATTCAAGAATATGGCTTATGATTCATGTAATCCACTGTAAATCCACTCCTTCCCCTTCTCCACATAAATGCCTCAGAGGGATAGAAAAGCATTACTTTCACACTCACTACACAGCTGTCAGGAAAATAATATTGCTAATACATGCTCTGAGTCCTGACCTTTTCCTGAGCTCATTTAGCTCCATATTGTCTATCTCCACAATAATCCCAGATCTCTCCCGTGGCGCTCCAGGGGGAACTTCTGCTCTGGTTTCATCCTAGAAAATATTAAAGGGGGGGGAAAAAAAGCCAAACAAGTGACCATATTTCTACTTGCCAAAAGTCTTTATTTCAATTACAGAAGCCATAAACACAAAACAGTGGAACAGATAATTCTTTGTGCCACTTAATGTTTTCATTTCCATCTCTCAACAGTGTCAGAGGGGAAAGAAATGCATCTACAATTCCAGAAGCAAGGCAGCTATTAATTTATTTTTAATTCACAGTTCTTGTTTGGATTTATTTCCATTTATGGAAGGGCAAGGGTTGTTTTCTATATGTATCCATATGCTATTTCAGGGTGTTCTATTAATGATTGTTAATGAATAACCAAGGCAGTAAAGGAAAGCTTTCTAAAAATACAGAAATAGTAATGAACCATAAATGACTGGGCTGGAAGGGAACTTAAAAATTATGAAGTTCCAACCCCAAATAATAATCTTACAGATGTGTATGAGGGGTTGGCAAAGGGTACTGAAATGCTGAACTGGTGATGTAAATCTCCCTTCTGAAAATATTACTCAAGCATTGTAAAATGATCCACAACTGATGTGAAATTATCACTAAATTTCCTGATCCACTAAGCAGTGATCATCCAGTTCTCTGCCAGCTGCAGACCAACTCAAAAAAGATGTCTCAAAACAAAAAAAAAAAAAAAAAGAAAGTAAAACAGCTTCCTTAAATGAAAAGTCAAATTAGACCAGCCTAACAACAACAAAGACAATTATCTTCAGCCACGGGCCAGCAAAAGTACTGGGTCACTACAGAAAAAAAGTACTTTATGTTATTTTTAGCAAGAAAACCAGAAAAATGTAAGCACAGAAGGAAGAAACCTAAAAACATTTCCATGTATCTGTTTACCTGGACTGAGCCTTGGAAAGATGTCACTTGCACTGCCTGATGCTCCCTCTCCAGCCTTAAGTAACGATTCTGCAGATCAGTGTAATGAAGCTGGCTGTCCCTCAGAGTCTGGGAAAGAGTCTTCAGCTGGGCAGACAGGACAGCATTCTCTTCTGCTGACTGCACAACCTGAGAGAAATTCACACTGAAGTCATTAAAATTAGCTCTCCCAGGAAATCCCTGAAGATTTGAGACCTGCTGTTTGAAAAATTGCATCCACTTTTTGGCAAGGTCACAGTTCGGTTGGGATTTAAGATGTTTTATGAGCAGAGGAAATAATGAAAGCTGAGCAGTGATTTCCCCTGCCATCAGTACACCCAAACCAGAAGCTGAAATCTTGTTCCAGCTAAGACAGACACCTGTTTCTGTCTATAATGAAAAATATTTGACTGTGAGTAGAAGTTCAAAGGTTCATCAATGTCTTCAGAATGCAGAGTCAAATAAATGTCTCAGACAAACACCAAGTCAGGAAAGCCTGGCAGAAAGGAAACTGACATTTAATTGAATGTCCAGGCTGAGTTCTTTTAAAATATCTACACTTCAAAGTAAAATACTATTCAGTCATGCAAGACACCACCACTCCAGCCTAGATTCATGTGAGCTCTTCAGGATCAGAGCTGTTGTTCCAAAGTACCTTGGAATTAATCTGCTGGAAGTGCAGGTCCTTCTGCTGCATCTCCTGGAGGCAGCGCTGCAGCTCAGTCTGCAGCTGGTTCTTCTCAGCCAGGACATGTTTGATTTCCTCTGCTCCATCTGCACTTCCAGCAAGGGAGACAGTTTCCAAAGCCTTAAAGATATCAGGATATTCAGGGTAAATGGTACAAGAGTTCTCTAAATAATCCACAATAAATATAATAAATATAACATTTATAATAATNTAATACTTGCATAAAAAATAACAAATTATCACAAAAAGGCAACCCAACCTAATTTTTAGTTTTCAAACAATATTAAGCACAAAAAAAGGGGGGGAAAGAGCAAAGGATTAACATAAAACACCTTTCAAAAATTATTTTCAAGCTAATAAAGTCTTGTATTCATGATTTGTAAAACAGCTGTTTTGTAAATATGAATTTAAAGCCAAAAGAATCCATTTTGAAAAGAAAACATTTATTACCAATTTACAATTTTGGCCTTCTTTATCTCTGGCAGCTCAGCATTTTGACATTAATCTCCAATACAGGAGGGATATGTGCCATGTCTAATGCTTTAGGGAATCTATTCACCCATACAATCATGAAATAAAAGGTTTTTACCACATAAAATACTCCAATACCCACAGACATTACTGGTCAATAGCTCTTATTCATGATTGTAATCACAGAAAATGAACAGCATACAAACTTTGGCAACTAAACTGCTGGTTTTAATGAAATTAAAATCACTGCTGCTTCCTTCCTTTGGCACGGAAAAGGTAAGTAAGAATATTATTCTAAAATAGCACTTTCCTTGAATCTTTCGTGAGAGTCTACAAAACACCATTTGCCAGCCTGAGAGTCAGCTGCTGCCTTTTTAAATCCAGGACTGTGCTCCTGGCAGAAGCCAGCTCCAGCTGCTTCAGGGGAAGGACAAGAACATTTCCATTCCCCTTTCTCCCCCAGTTAGGCCCTAGTCCAATCTGCGGAAACTAGACATGGATTAGGCTCTGAAGAATGAACTTCATTAGGTTGTTTAAAACCTCTCTGCATCAACTGTACAAACTGTCATACCTGCTGTCCATGTAAACCACCAAGCTCTTTTTTGATCCTCTTAAAAAGCCCTGGAAATGGCTTACAGCCATAATAAATCTGAAAGAAATAAACCCACTCCGTTTTTTTTCAGCTTCTTCCTTTTATATTCTGGATTTAACTAATTTAAGACAGTAACTCACAGGGTTACTATAGGCTGTTCTTTTGAGAAGCAGACTGCAAATTTCAGACAATAAACTGCTTCCACTTTGCATTCCTGCTATGTGCCATTTTTTTACCTTGACTGGGTAACTGCTGCCAGCAGGGAGTGATTTCTTCCCAATTATGTCTTGCTGCAGCCTCTGGAGCTCAGCAATCTGCCGATCTTTCTCAGCCACTGTGATCTGACACTGATTCCTCAGTGCCTGGGACTCAGAGAGGAGGAGGTTTTTTTCCATTCTGAACATAAAACATCAGGTGTTAAGTGATTATATATTCTATACAAATCAATGAAGAGGATAAAGCTGCACTCAATACCTTAATCCAGCCAGCTCATTCTGGTATGATGTGATCTCTCTCTCGGTTTCTGCCTGGAAGGCTTTTGTCTGATGCAAAGCCCTCTCCAAATCATCAACCTTGGTCTTCAGTTTGGATATTTCAACAGCTGCAAGACTGGCTCCTTCTTTAGCCTAGGTTTAATAAACATCATTAGTGAACTGGAATGAAAACTAGATGGGTGAAGTTTGATTAGTGCTAAAATTCTAATTACAGACTAAGGTTTTCCCCATTTGCTTTGTTTAACAGGGTAATTACCTTAACTCCCAAAATTGTAAACACACCTCCTCTGGGCACAGAGTGCTATCTTAGCACTCACAGAATGTACAAAGTTAAACTCCAGAATCCATCATGTCTCTGAGCATTTTCTGCACGAAGAATAAAATTACACAGCCATGTGGCTAATCACAACTTACCAAAGTCTCCCCATTGTTCTGAGGCACATCCAAACTACTTCTAAAAGAATTTCTCTCATTGATGCTGCTGCAATCAATGGGGAATGAAGCTGTGCCCTGCTTGGCTTCAGAAGTTACCTTCTGATGGCTGAGCTCCTGCAGCAATTTGTCTCGGTCATCCTGGAGACTGGCCATAGCCTTGGCAAACGCTTCAATCTGCTGGGCGTAATTCCCACACTCAGCTGAGAGCCTGCTCACCTCCAGCTCCCGACTGACTAAAGTCCTACAGACACTTCCAATGTCATCAGCCACCTGAGCAAGGGTAACCTGATCTGCAGCATCAAGGACAGCCTCGTGCAGAAGGGAGTTTTCTTTGAGGATACTCATGAGATGGGATTTAAACCCCTGCAGTTCAGCTGCAAGTTCATCTCCTTTCTTCCTTTCAGTCTTGAGCTCAGAGGTGTATTTGCTCTGAAGAACTTTAAAGTCCTCTATGATCCGATCTCTGTCGTTCTGCAGAGCAGTCATTGCTTTCCCAAAGGCCTCATTTTGGGATCTCAACTCACTGTTTTGAGACTGAACTTTGAGGAGCATCTTCTCTGCAGAAGAATCAGGTTTATCTCCATCCTCAAGCGTCAAAAGAGTCCCACTGTATTCCTCATCTGCACTTCTGCCTCTGGATTTCTGGAGTTCCTGCACCTTTTTCTGAAGCTTTCCTCCATGCTGCCCATTGGATTCTTTTTTCTGAATACTCTCACTACTTAGCAGCTTCTCTCCAGATTCAGAAACTAGTTTCTCTTTGTTTAGTGATGCAATTAGAGATTCTAAATCCCTTACTTTACATGCCAGTTTTTCATTCTCATGTTCCAAAGCCACAGCAGCCCCCTTCTGCAGCTCACTGGAAAGCTGTGTCTCTTTTATTTGTTTTTGAAGGTCATATTTTTCATGCTCAAGGCTTTTAATACATTCCAATTTCTGCTTAAGTAAGTCCTTCAGCTGATGGTCTTTCAGAGATAAAACCTGGTTAAGATCTTCCCTGTATTTTATCAGTTGTGCACTCAGCATTGCATTTTCAGAATGCAGATCATCTATCCTATTGAGGAGGACCCTTAACTCCTGTTTCAAAGCATTAGTCTCACTTGCACTGCCAACTAGAAGACTGTCCCTCTGGTTTAAGACATCCTGGTGAAGATGTTCCAGCTCCTTGTACCTGGTGAAAAGATCATCCCGGTCGTTCTGGAGAGATGACATGGATTTTTTAAAGGCATCTATTTCACTGGCAATTGCAGCCTTATCCTGACCTGCTTTTTCTGCTTTCACCTGGAGATTTCTCAGCTCATTTTCCAGCTTCTGACAAGACTCCTCAGCTTGCTGTCTCTCCATCTGCAAGGACCTTACCTGAAGTTCATACTCTTTGATCTGATTCCTATGTTGAGTCTGTACCTGAATCAGATAATCTGAAATTTCATCCCCTTTTGAAGAAATGAGTAAGGAAATTTCTTTGTCTTTATTATTTAGCATGATTTTCATTTGCTCAGAAATGGTCATTTGCTTTTGCAATTCAGCATTGATTTTTTCCTTCTCCACTAGAAGCTCTTGCAATTCTTGCTCCTGTCTTGTAAAATTACTTTCCAGAGCTTTTATCTCTCTTCCTGCACTCTTACTATTCTCTATGAGATGATTAAGAGAATTATTTTCTTTCAGAAGTGCTTGCAAAGCTTCTTCTTTGGACTGAAGAACACTCTCCAGCTCTTGCTGTCTGTTAAAAAAGAAGGTATTTTCTTCCTTTATCCTGCAGAGCTCTTCATAGCGCTGCATATCAACAGATTTTTGCCTCAAGTACAGTTCATCCTTTGTTTCCTCTACCACAGAATATTTGATATTTAGTTCTTGAATCTGAGCCATTTTATCTTTCAATTCATCTTGCAAGGCCACTATTCTTTTGTTACTGTCTTCCAGCTGTTTCTCCTTGTTTTGGATGGCCTCTTTGAACTGCATTTCCCAGCTTTTCATCTCGGTGATGACCCTGTCCCTGTCATCCTGAAGGGAGGACATGCACTTTGTGAAAGCAGCCAATCGTGCCAGCGCTGCGTTCAGCTCTGCCTGCAGCTGTTTGTTCTCAGAGTCCTTTGTGCTGACTTCCTCCTGCAAGCCCTGAACTTCACTCATCACCCGATCCTTTTCTCTCTCAAGAGCACTATGTTTTTCCTCCAGGTTCGAAATTTCACTTTTGTGAAGCAATTTCAGCTGCTGGAGATGAAATTCCAACTCTCTCTCATATCCTCTCTTCTGAAGCTGCAGTTCATCTCCCTTCTTCTGAAGTTCTTTCCTCCAGTTTAGATTCTCGTCTTTAAGCCTGTCCACTTCCCTCTTTGACTGATCCAACAGGTTCATCTGTGCAGAAAGCTTTGCCTTGAGATGAAGTATTTCATCATTTGATTCTGCCAGCTTTTCTGATGCATTACTCAAGTCCTTTTCAAATTTTTCATTTTTCGACTGTGACAATTTCACAGATCTTTCCAAATCCAGGATCAGCTCCTGGAACTTTATAGAATCCTTTTGCAATTGGTTGATCTCCTGCTGTTTCTCCTTTAAGAGTTCTTGCAATTCTTTTGTTTTGTTTTTAGTCCCATTATTATCCCTCTGAGCACTTTTCACCTTCTCCTCAAACATCTTTACAAGATGGAGCTGCTGCTCTTCCTTTTCTCTAACCACATTAGATTTTTCTGCCTTTAACTCTTCCAGCTGCTGTAACAGCAAGTTATTCTGTACCTGGGCAGATTTCATCCTATCAGTAAGATGATCAACTTTTTTAACATGATTAAGCAATTCTGTCTCAAGAAATTCTCTCTCATTCTTTACTTTGTAAGAACTTTCTTGTACATTTTCTAATTCTTCCTGTAACAAACATTTGTCATCTTTTAAAATCTTAACTTTTTCATTTAGACTAACAATTTCTTGCGTTAGACTTTTACATTCCATGTCCAGCTTTGTTAGACAATGAGTTTTGTGGAGCAAAGATTTCTCAGTTTCTTGCGCTTTTTCTGAAATTAACTTTCTTTCTTGTTCTAGGACAAGCACAGCTTGTTCTTTTTCAGAGAGTTTATCCTTTAACACATTAATGTCCTTTAACAGTGATTCATTCTCACATAATGCATCACTGATTTTGGATTGTGTATCATTTTGGTACACTTCCATTTGAACCTGCAGTTCTCCCAAGGCTGCTTTGGTTACAGTGATGTTATTATGAAGGACATTGTTCTCATTCTGAATTTTCTCTAGAGCCTGCTTTAGGTTTTCAGAGGTTTGTTTCAGCTGTTCATTCTCCTCCATCAGCTGATGGTTCTGCTCAGTGAGCTCACACAGACGATCCTGGTGTTCCTGCATCCTGGCCTCCTGCTCATGGATCTGCCTTTCTGCTTTGCTCTGTAACTCCTCAACCTCCATTTTCTTGGATTCACCGAGTTGTTTCAGCTGGTTCTTAATAACCTCATTTTCATCAAGGAGATTTTGTAAATGCTTCTGCAGAGCCTCATTTTCAGACTGTCCTTCCCTGAGTCTTTGAAGAGCCTCTTGCTTCTCTTTCCTACTGAGATCAATGACTTGCCTCATATCTGCCACTTTACTACTGATATTCTCATACGCCTGGAGAAGCGATTCATACTCCTGCTTTAATTCGCTGTGTTTAGCCTTCCATCCTGTCAATTCAACTGTCTGAGAATCTTTTAAGGTATTTAATTGGAAAGAAAAGGCCTCTTTTTCCTGAACTATGGACTCCATGGTGGATTTCAGACTTTCACATGCTGCAGTGAGGTTTTCATTTTCAGTCAGCAGCCTCGCATTTTCCGAAGCAAGGCTCTCCTCTCCGGACAACAGAGCCACAGCACTTGAACCCTGCTTTTCTCTGCCAAGCTCCAGCAAGTGCTCCAGCATTCCTGTCTTGTTCACCAGTTCTTCTCTTTCCAACATCAGCTGATCAATCTGTTCCTTTAGACATTTATTTTCTCTCAGTGCTTCTTTACGTGATATTAAAGCCGCCTGCAATTTCCTTTGGAGGCGCTCTCTGGATCTCTCTTCTGTTGCAGCTCTTTGCTCTTGGGCTTTGGAATCATTTAAATGTGCAGGTTTTGCCAGTGGCTCTTCCATCGTTTGCATTTGCTTCTGGATTTCATATTCTGTTGCTTCTCTCGGTTTAGTTTTCCCAGAGTAACCAGTCTCTGATAATTGAAAAGTGGTGTCTTTTCCTTCCAAATTCCCTTGAAGGGAATTACTTTCTGAACCAACCTCTCCCAATTTCTTTGCAGTCCCATTTTCTTCCTTAAGCTCTTTGCCCGACACCACAGGTTTACTGATTTCAGCCTTCTCACGCAGCATACACAGCTCTGCCACAAGATTTTTATTTTCTTCACTGAAACGTTCTACCTCCTTTTTCATCTTAATTATTTCCAAATTGGACTTTTCCAAAGAGCTGAGAAGTTCCTCTTTTTCACTCTTCATGTCTTCAAATGCTGTTTTGTAATGGTGGGCTTCTTCCTGGCCCTCCTTTACGGCTTTGTTTAATAATTCTTTTTCCAGACCAAGTTTCTCTTTTAAATCCGTAAGTGAACATCTCAGTGCCTCTATTTCCTCGTTCTTTCCTGCAACCTCCTGCTTAGCTTCAAGTCTTGACCTCTGCAGTTCCTCCTGGCTCATCCTGTAATCCTCTTCACTTTTTTCAAGAAGTGCTTTTTTCTCATTATTCACATGTTCAAGCACTGCCTTGAGCTCTACAGTTTCAGTCTGATGTGCTTTCAGCTTTTTCTGTAGATGCTTTATGTCCTCCAACAAGCTGCCCTGACATTGCTCCTCCTGCCTCAAAGACTTTAAACTGATTGTTTCTTCTTTATCATCACCGAATTCAATCAATATTTTTCTCAACTCTTCCCTTAACATATCTGCTTCCTCCTGAAGTTTTGCATAATCACTTCTTAGTTCTTTTAGCTCAATGTCTTCACCTGGCACTGAAGTGATCAGGTTTTCTGACTCCTTCAAGGATGCAACCTGAACCTCATTTTTCGGTTTGTCTGTTTCCAAATTCCTTGGGTCAGCTTGTTCTCCCCCCAGCAATGCCTTGAGTGGAACCAACTCCTTCCCTTCTAACTGGTTAAAGCCCAGCTCTCTACATTTTGTTTGGAGAACTTCCCAGAGTGCTTTATGTTCTTGCCTGAGTTGCTCAAGGTGGGCTCTTTGTTCATCAAAATCTGCTGCCAGTTTCACGTGCTCTTCCCTTTCTTGCTGGAATTTTTTCATATCTTCTTTCATGACCAAAAGCTCCCTCTGTAAAGCTTCTTTTTCTTTTTGTAATTGATTCATGGCATTGACATCATTGTTGGGATTCAGACGCTCATTCCTGTCTCCAGCACTCGAACCAAGCTCTTCTAAACTGGAATTTTTCAATAATTCTTCCTTATTTTTAAGTTCAGACTTCACCTCTTCAAGAGTCAAGAGCAACTGAGAACGTTCCTCTTGATATGTCCTTGCTCTTTCATCAAGCACAGATTGCAGATGAGCAAGCATACAGTCCTTCTCCCCTAAAGATTTTAGGTTCTGCTCACAAACATTTTGTTTTTCAGCTACAACATTATTCAGTTCTGTGATATTGTGCTGAAGTTCCTCTAAAGAAGATGCTCTTGAAGATAAGGTTTTGGTCAGATCACTTATCTTGGCATCTTTTTCTACAAGTTGTTGTTTCAAAGTGCCAAGATGAGACTCAAAATCATTATTTTGTGCTTCAATTAGTTTCAGTTTGTCTGTTAACTCATTAACTTGCTTCAACAGCTCCTCTGCTTTTTTCTGCTCTTTTTCTATTTCTTCCTGTCCACTCTTTTCTAACTTCCCAACTTTTTGCATTAGATCTCTTCTTACTATCAAAGCTGCTTGAAGCTTCTTTTTCAGATTCTCTTTTTCCTTGCCCATCTTCTCAAGATTACACCTCATCTCCTCTTTTTCATTCATTAAATCTTTAAACTCAGCTTCTCTACTGCTTAACATAACCTGGTTATGTTCCAGTTCTTTCTTACATTCCCCAAGTTCCTGCAATACTCGGTTCAGCTCTGCCAC
Organism: Rhabdornis inornatus; assembly: GCA_013397075.1. Lineage (NCBI taxonomy): Eukaryota > Metazoa > Chordata > Aves > Passeriformes > Rhabdornithidae > Rhabdornis > Rhabdornis inornatus. The sequence goes on along the minus strand of VWZS01010461.1, from coordinate 6,217 downwards.
TGAACTATTATGAACAGCTTCAAGGTCTTGCAGTTTGGCATTTAATGTACTCCTCTCTTCAGAAAAATTCAGCATTTCATTAGACAATGACTCCATGACCTGGGTAACAGAAGAGTCTTTTTCTTTCATTTGCTGGCTTAGACCAGAAATTAAATCCTTCTGCTGATTGACCTGGGAAGTTAAGTTTTTGATGAGGTGATCTTTTTCCCCCATTTCTTCAAGGAGACTTGCTACTTTTTTACCTTCAGCCTGTAGCTTTTCTTGACTAGTTCTTACCATTTCTTCTGATTTATTTATCTTGTCTTGAAGAAATTCCACCTGCTCATTTATTTCTGCCAAAGACTCCTCCCTTTCTTTCAGGAGACACTCTTGTTTGCCTAATGTTTCCCTGAGTGAGACCATTTCTTTTGACAGACATTCCATTTCAGATGCGTATCTGCCCTTCATCATTTCCATGTCGCTCTGCAGCACCTCCTTCTGCTTCTCAAGGGACTCAATATTTCTTAATTCATCTTTCATGGTGTCTATTTCTTGCTGCTTTTCTAAAAGTGCCAGTTGCAAACGTTCTCCTTCTGTTTCTTTGCTCAGAATAGCAGTTACCAGAGTGGAGAATTTTTCCAACTGAGTTTTACTATCGGTTGGCTGCAGTTCAGAATCTGAAATTTGTGCCTTTTCTTCCCGTAAAAGCCTACTACTAAGTAATGGAGATAAGCTCTGAGTTAATTTCTCTTTTATAAGATCCAGCTCTTGCTGCAAGGACTGGATTTCACTATCTTTTGATTTCATTTCACCTTCTAAACCGCTCAATTGCTCAGTAAGATCATTATTTTGTGAATTTGCCCTATCAAGTTCTGTCACCCATTTGCTTTCTGACTCAAGCAGACTTTGTTCCAGAGTTTGACACTTAAATTCTAATTTAGAAAGTTCTTCACCCTTCACACTAACCTGCATCTGTAACTTCTCTTTTTCAGTCTTCATCTGCAGTTTGACAGCATCTATCTGCATCCTTGCATAATTCTCACTGGTTTCTAGTTTTTCATTGGTTTCCCAGAGCTCTTCCAATTTCTTTTGCAAATCAGTCTGAGATGCAGCAAGTTGTGTGTTTTCAGCCATCAGTTTACCAACATCATCTTGCAACAGGGATTTTTCTTTCTCTAAAGACTCCACCTGACACTGCAGACTATTTATTAAAAGTGCATTGTCATGGCAGTCTTGAGATGATTTGGAATTTACATTGTTGAACTCCAACTTCAAACATTCCAATTTCTCTGCCTGTTCAGTGCACGTCACACGCAGAGACTCCATAGCCAAGTCTTTCTGCTGTAGTTCTTGCTCCCAGGTATTTATTTGGTCTAGTGCTTTTTGGTGCTCATTTTTAAGAGAGTCAAGCTCAACAGTCAAAGAATCAATTTTTTTCTGGTGATTATCAAGATTCTTGTTCTTTTCCTGAAATTCCTCAGTCAGGTTTTTCATGGCTGTTCCACTTTCTTCTAATTTGGATCTGAGAACATCAATCTCACTAGAAAGAGCATTAACACTGCTCTCTGCCAACTGTATGCTGGCATCTTTCTCCTTTAAGGAATTAAGCAGTCCAGCAATAACTTCTTCCTTCTGCCCAAGAGCCACATTCAACTCAGTTCTCAGCTTGTACTGTGCTTCAATTTCCTCCTGAAGAGATAAAAAGGCATTTCCTTTCTCACAGACTAGCTCTTTAGAGTTTTGTAGTTCTTGTGTTAGTTCGTGGATCTGACTTCGGAGCTGAGAAATTAAATGTGTCTTCTCTTCATCTTTCCTTGCTTTCTCCTCCAGAGTTTTGAGGAGACTTTTGTTTTCTGTAAGTGATGATTCCTTTTCTGATAAGGACTGGTCCCTCTCAATTATTACATTCTTCTGATGCTCTATTTCTTTTTGGAAATTCTCTTTCATTTCCTGCAGCTCCACCATCTGTTTCTTTAAGACACCACACTCAGTCTCTTTCTCTTGAAGTTGCATCTTTAAATTCTCACTGAATATCGAAATACTATTGATGGCTGATTCTTTTTCTGAAACAAGTACTTTTAACTGTCCTGCTTCGGAGGCTAAAAGCTGTAACTGTTTCTCCTGCACAACACAAGAATCCTGTACCTCAGAAAGCTGTGCTTTTAAACTGATGCATTCATCTACCTTTTGTTTTAAAGATGCATCTTTCTGTACAATTGAATTATTCAACTGGGACAATTGTTCTGTCATGTTTTTAAGCTGACTTTGAAGGTCAGAAATAACCTCCATATTCTCAGACAGTTGAACCCTAAGTACATCAGACTCTTCAGATTTATCTTTTAATAACTTAAGTTCTTGGGCTTGCTTTTTAAATTCATCTTCTTTTTCCTGCATTGCGTGTCTGACCTCATTGGTTTCAAAGTTCAGGGCTTGTATTTGGTGTTGCAGATCTGCAATGAATTCAACATAGCGTTCTTCTCCTGCTACTTTATCTTTCACTTCCTGAATCAAAGCCTCCTTTTCAGAAAGGAGAGTTTCTTTTTCCTCAAAGGTAATTTTTAAGTTTTCTTTCTCCATCAACAGGCTGTCAATTTGGTCCTTCAAATCTAAAATATTATGACTTTGCTGGGACAGGTGTGAAGTTAAAGCAGCTATTTCCTCTGACTTTTTGACTACTGTAACATTAACTGTCTCTATGTCTGCTTTCAATTTTTCATTTTCTAGAGCTGCTGTTTGTGCTTGGTGCCTAGCTGAAGAAATTTCAGACTGGAGACGTGTACATTCATGTGACTTCTCATTCAATAAGTGTGAAAAGTCCTCCTTTTCATGCCTAAGCACATCCACTTCTTTGCTTAATAACTGTAGCTGATTATTTAATACTGTATTTTCTTCCACCTTTTCAAAAATTTGCCTCTGAAACTTCTCAAGTTCTGAACACTGACTTTTCAGAGCCAGGTCTCTTTCCTCTATCAACTGAGTCAATTTAGTTTTTTCATCTTTAAGATTTTTTATTTCATCCTGCAATTCTACAACACAAAGCTTACTCTCTTCCATTGCCTTCTGTAATGAATCATTTTGAAGATCCTTCTCTTCTAGAGACCTGTTTGCAGTTTCAAAATCCAAAGTTATGCTTTGAATTTTTTCCTGCAGGAGTAAATTATTTTCCTTGCTATGGCTGAGCTCTTGGATTAGACCACTGCACTCAGACAATTTATTATTTAACATTTCTTCTTTCTTTATTTCTTCATCTCTAATCTCCTTCAGCTGAATGAGCAGTGATTGCACTTGTTCATGCAACTGTTGGGTCTGTTCCTTGCTTTCAGACAACTGCTCAGCCAGCACATTACATTCCTTTGTTTTCTCCCCCAGCTGTTCTGCAACTGAACTTTCCTTTTGCTTGGCAACTACTGACAGTTGTTCAATTTCTTTTGCCAGAGTGTTTTTATCACAATTTAGTACTGAAAGAGTTTTTTCGTACTCAGCAGTGCTAACAGATAACTTATTCTCCAATTCTGCCACAGCCTGGGTTTTCTTTAACAACTCACACTCTTTTACATCTAGGAGTTTGGACAAATTCTCATTTTCTCTGATTAGCTGTTCCTTCTCTTTCTCCATTGTGCCTATCCTCTTTTTCAGATTTTCAATTGCGTTTATTTGCTCTGCCAATTTTTCTTGTTTCCCTTCAAGATCTGCCTGCAATTGGTTATTAGCTGAAGCTTTCTCCTGTGTCTCTATCTCCCATTTTTTAATTTGTTTATGCATTTCATTTAATTGGTCATTAAGTTCTTTGCAACACATCTCTTTGGCTTTCAGATCCTCAGTTAATCTAAGTTTAGTCTCTTCATTCTGCTTCTCCAAAGCCCCAAGTCTCTGCTCTAATGAAATTACGAGCTCTTGTTTCTCTTGCAACTCTTTTTTAGCTGTTTCCTCATGATCAGTATGTTCTGTAAGCTTTCTGGATAATGCAGCCAACTCCTCATCTTTTTGAGCATTTTCCAAAACCAGTTTGTTGTATGAATCTTTAATTGACTTTAACTCATTTTCCAGTGTCTGTGCTTTGCTCTCTTTCTCTTTAAGCAAACTGTTCCACTTTTCCTTCAGCGCATTGCTTTCCTCAAGCTGAGATTTCAAATATTCCATTTCTTTTCTTTGCTTATCTTCTGTTTCTTGCAGCTTTCCAGATGATTTAGTAATTTGCTCTTTCAGCAGAGTAATTTGTGACTCACATTCCACGAGCTTGTTATGGTACGCGACGTTGTTGGCCTTGATTTCAGAGCGGAGATCCTTAATTGTCACGCTGTTCTCAGTGCTCTGCCTTATTAATTCCTCATTTTCTTTGGTTTTAGCTTCATTCTCAGCTCTAACTCTCTCCAGCTCCATTCTCATGGTGTCACTCTGCTCAGAAAGAGCAGAGATCTTCACGCTGGCATCTCTCACATCAGCTGTCTGTACCTCCTTCAGCAAATGCATTTCCCTTTCAGTCTTTGATAAAGCCTCTTCCAAACCTCGCATCTCCTCCTCTTTGCATTGCACTTGATGCTTCAGGATCATAACCTGCTCAGAATATTCTGTCATGTTCAGAGACAGGACAGACATCTCCCTGTCTTTTTCTGCCAGTGCTTCTTTCAAATTATCAATTTCTCTTTCACGTTTCTGCAGATCCTGAATGAGTTGAGACCTCTCCTCCAAATGGCTTGAATTCAACTTGTCAAGCTCTTCATTTGTCTGGTCCAGGTCCAGCTGCATGGACTCCACCACACTGTCTTGTTTCAAAGTCTAAACAGGAAGAAAATAATGTTACAACACTCCAAATACCTGTTAGAGGGAGAAGTTACAGCCCACGCTGTAGAATAAGCTTTTAAGGTAATCAGCCTGTACCCAATGTAAAGTCACAAGATGTTCTTTAGATTGTTTGAACAAACAAAAAGCTCACTATATGAAATTTAAAGCAGCTCATGCTGTCACTTTAGCTGACATTTAAATGGGCCATGAAAAATGAACACACAATTATTTCTTCTCTTACATTATTTTTATGAGTTACCTTTTCTTTCAGTGTAGCGACTCTTTCCGTGAGATCAGTGATGGCTGTTTTCTGCTCAACATTCTCCACTTCATAAACACTGCATTTCTTTAAGGCTTCATTCAGCTTAGTATTAAAAGCAGAAGTTCATGTGATATAAATACATAGAATTCTATTAATAGTTTTAAGCTACCGATTATAATATTGAGTTTACACAACAGTGAAGTGCATACTTTGAAATTAATAAACAATTTATCAGCTCAATAAAACATGAATACTTTCATGCAAAAGCTGTGTTGGGTCTAAGAAATCTTTACATCAAACTTAAAGCAAAGCAATTAAATTAACAAAACTGTAAAGACAGAGTAAAAACTTTCAGACTGGGAAAACAGCAATAATTCTGTTGGGACACAAATCAAAAGTTATGGTGAAAGTTCATCAGTTCTAATAAGTAAAAATACTAACTATAAATTTAACTTACTTGTTGCTCAGCATGTGCAAACTTTTCCCCGAGCTCTTTGTTCAGAATATCCTTATCTTGAAGCAGTTTCCTCAAGGCTTCAATCTGTTCCAGCTTTTCTGTCGTGCTCACCAGTTTTTGTTCTCTTTCTCCAAGTGAATTTTCAAGGAAACTATTTCTGTCACTTAATCTGAGAAAAAAAATACATATTCAGGTATTTTGAAAACAAGGCTTGGTTTAAGTTTTCTGAACTTACTAACCCCAAACTAAGAGAATGATTATTTTTACAGTTTCCACTTCCACTTCCAAGTATAAAAACAACACAACTGCAAACAGAAACATGAGCTAAGTAATGGTTCTTTCAAGTGTTTTGAGAGATTACACTCCTCATTAGAAGTTGAAGTTTAAAGCAGAGAAAGCCAATGGTGTGTGGATTTGCAAAGAACCTTTGTTTTACCCTTTGAGCTGCTCATTCAAGCCAGAGATGAGAATTTGATGCTTTTCCACATCTCGCATTTGTTGGTTGCGCAATTGAGTGAGTTGAGTTTGCAAACGCTCATTTTCATTCTGCAACGAAGCAATGATGAAGAGAATTATCACACCCAGAGAAGCATGAGAGAACTGAAGAAAAAAGGAAGCAAGCTTTGTTCACACAGCTTTTTGGGGGTTTCAAACACAGTAAAAATCTCCTACTCTAGGTCAGATCCACTGCACCAATTCAAAAATAAAACCACAAAAAAAGAAAACAAGGAAAAAAA